>CP128323.1:12214672-12742172 GCA_030345155.1 Vitis x doaniana
TTTTATAACCATTTACAACTCCAACAGAAAGCATAAAATTAGCACACGTTTGCTTTATCTCAGCTACGTGATTGACAAAATAAAATATATAACAACATGCCTAAAAACTAGGACTCATCCTAAAGACTAGGATTTATTGAAACAAGAAATATACCAAGTAAACAACCTCTTCACCTTTCACTTAAAAAAAAAAAACTCCTTCCCGATTTCTTCAAAAAAAAATGGCACCCTTTTCTCTAAAAGACTCCTTGCACCCCCTCCAAATGGAACTCCTCCCACTCTCAAAAACTTCCCTTACCGACCTTCAAAATGACACTCTCTCATGCTGTCAAAATCTCTCTCTCTCATCCCAAAAATGGCAGCCTAGTGATCCCCCTAAAAATTCAGCAGCAGCCCGGTGATCTTTAAAAAAAAATCCTTCAGTCATCATCCCCTTCATGTTGTCCAAGTCTCATCTCTTTCAAAAAATTCCCTTTACTGATCCCTTAAAAAATGGCACCCTCTCATGCTCAAACCCTCTTTTGATGTGTCCTACCAGTCTCCAAATAGTGCGGTTGGTCCCTTTGAGAGCTCCTAGGTTATTGCGTGAAGTCTTTCAGGTGATAGTAAGCTGAGTGTGATGCAAAAATCTCCCCTACCGATCCCTTCCAAAAATCCTCTCTCTCGCCCCATTACTCTCTTTTCCTTCATTTCTTTAAAACTCCGCTAAACTCTCATATCTTAGTCAATCCATGGTTCCTCCAATCAATCCCGTTGACTTCACCAACATGGAAAAACCCCCTCACCAGTTTGGAGAAAACCCGTAAACTTCCGCATCAGTCCAACATGATTAGAACCCTCTCCTTTTGAACCTAGCCTTTATTCCATCCTTATACACACCGAACATCTTCTTTTCACCTGCCAAAACCAGCTTTTGTAAGTTTCTAAACCTTCCTATCTCTCTCTTTTTTCCTTTTTCATATCTGTCTTGGGTTGAATGCTCTTTCAAATCATGGCTGAATCTCCAACCATGCAATAAAAAATAATAAAAACAAAATCATCCAACTTAATAATAATAATAATAATAATAATAAAAATGATTAATCATATACATGTACAAGATAACCAAAATATTATTTCATGATAAAGAAATAAAACGTTAGTATCATATAATCTCCTAAAATAAATAAATAAAAGAACAAATAAATAAATAAATAAATAAAAGAACAAATAAATAAATAAATAAATAAACAAATAAACTAAAACCCACTTAAAACAAAAATTAGACAAATAGAATTCGAGAAGACAAAACTTAGTGTACCAAGCTTAAAGAACTACCCAAGGGATTCTAAGTGGGTCTAAGGTGGTGCCTAAGTGGGCCTAGGGTGGTGCCTAATGGGCCTAGGATGCCTAAGTGGGCCTAAAGTGGTGCCTAAGTGGTGCCTAATGAGCCTAAGTGTATCTAAGTGAACCTAAGGTGCCTAAATGGGCCTAGGGTGATGCCTAAGTGGGCTTAAAGTGGAGCCTAATGGGTCAGGTGTGTCTAATGGGCCTAGGGTGTATTAAGTGAACCTAAGGTGCCTAAATGGCCCTAGGGTGGTGCCTAAGTGGGCCTAGGATGCCTAAGTGGGCTTAAAGTGGTGCCTAATGGGCCAAGTGTGTCCAATGGGCCTAGAGTGTACTAAGTGGGCCTAAGATGGTACCTAATGGGCCAGGGGTATCTAAGTGGGCCTAGGATGCCTAAGTGGGCTTAAAGTGGTGCCTAATGGGCCAGGTGTGTCTAATGGGCCTAGGGTGGACCTAGGGTGGTGTCTAATGGGCCAGGTGTGTCTAAGTGGGCCTAAGGTGTACTAAGTGAGCCTAAGGTGCCTAAGTGAGCCTAAGGTGGTGCCTAAGTGGGCCTAGGATGCCTAAGTGGGCTTAAAGTGGTGCCTAATGGGTCAGGTGTGTCTAATGGCCCTAGGGTATACTAAGTGGGCCTAGGTTGGTGCTTAATGGACCAGGTGTGTCTAAGTGGGCCTAAAGTGTATTAAGTGAACCTAAGGTGCCTAAGTGGCCCTAGGATGGTGCCTAAGTGGGCTTAAAGTGGTGCCTAATGGGCCAAGTGTGTCTAATGGGCCTAAAGTGTACTAAGTGGACCTAAGGTGGTGCCTAATGGGCCAGGTGTGTCTAAGTGGGCCTAAGGTGGGTCTAGGGTGCTTAAGTCTAAATAAGGCTAACAAGAGTCAAAATGGGGTTAAGTAAATCCCTCAACCAAAGTCTCCAAGGTGGCTTAGAAAATATACGCTACATGAGTAGCAATGGGCCACCAAGAAATTGTTGTAAAGTATCGAATAAATACCTAATAGGACATGTGTCAAGAGAACAAAATGGGGAGTATACAGTTGGTAGTTAAATTTTGTACTTTCTAAGCAAGTGGTTTGAGAAAGGATAGAAGGCTTAGTCTAAGTAAATTCTTATACTCAATTAATTTTCTTTATAGTAGATGCTTTGTTTTGAGGCTTACAGTTTTTTATCTCTTAAGAGGTTTTCCATGTTAAAATATTGGTGTTATTGTCTTTTTATTATATCTCTTCTTTGGATTAGGTTTTCATTAGCTTATAATATTTCCATTGAGTTATTTTGTTGATTGATTGAGATATGAGTTGAAATTGGATCATTTAAGCTTTGAAAGAATGTAGTATATATGTTTCAATTTCGATGTTGATGTCAAGGGACATGTGAAAATGTGAATTTGAGTTAATGAAATGTCTTATATATCTTGCTTGGGGAGTGCTAACTCATTTGTATGTGAATTGTATTGACTATCTTGTTGGGAAAGTGTTAGTTGATCTATTATTGCTTGTGATTTTTTTGCTCGTTAGTAGGATTGAAATAGAAAGTCAACACTTGAAAATTTGGGGGTGTTGTTTGCATTTGTGAGATACCAACTCAAATTGTATTAAAAACACTTGTTCACATCCCCCCTCTAGGTGTTATCCATAGGTGAGATTCATCTTCGATATCTATACCTATTACTAAGGAGTGCATAAATGGAGAATAGGAGATTGAAGATCAAGAGTCAAAAGAGTGCAAAATGGTTACTTGAAAAACTTCAAATCATATTAAAGTTAAGAGTATAGATCAAAGTATGTTTTCTTCCTCATATCCTAAATGTTATTTTTTAAAGTTTTGTATTAAACATCAAATGAAAATATTTTCCAACAAAGTCTAACACAAATAACCCACAATTTTGACTTGCAAGAGTCAAATGGAATGTATTTCAAGTAGAGTCCATAACCCCAATTTGAAAACTTGGTACACGCACAACAATTTTTTTTAAAATCTCTCTTAAAAATTAACAATAGAGGAAGATAATCAAGAAGACTTGGAATATCATATCATGCATACTTAAAAGATAGATAGAGTTCATATGACATGAACCATAACATATAGCATTCCAGATATTAGCAATAAATAGAAAACCAAGTAAATAAAGTCGTCTTAATCTTTAAGAGGGAATCATTAAAGGACGAAATCCATGTTGAAGACTGGCTTCCCAAATCTTCTCAATATTGAAAATGGTGTGACCGCACTCGTGCACATTCCATCCTTCTAATGCATGCAATATTCCAGCTACACGCCATGCACTCATTGCTCTTCTTGGCAACCAATTCTGCATTTAAATAAATATTTTCATAAACCAAAAGGTATACAAAATAAATTTGTACTTGTTACATATGAAAGAACACTTATATTACTTGTATGAAGCCATTTGTCATTATGCTTAAAATTATCTTCAAAATTAATATTATTGACTGACCTCACACGAATCCATGTTCTCAAAAGATGTGGGAGACATCATTGCTGGTGTGGTATGGTAGAAGCAATCTTTACGCATTCTCTTTGGAGGGAATTGAGAAAAGGGAATAAATAAAGTTCCTTTTGGTGCCTTCAATTGTTCTTCCTCGGTCAAGCCATCTCCAATCAACCATATCTGTACAATATTTCACTACTATATCTCAAACATCTTTAATGCTATTTTTTTTCCAAAAAAAAAAAAAAAGAAAGAAAGAAAAAATTAAGAAATGAGAAAATGGTGGTGGGTTGTTGAGAATTTTTTTGGCAAAATCTGGTTTTGATTTTCAGAAAAATTGCTGTGATATGTAAATTCTCCAATGCTTAATTATGTTAACTTCATCATAGTAGTTCTTTGTTCATTAGCCTGTCATTAAACAAAAAGTTTTTCTCATTGAATACACTAAACAGTACAACTATAATTAGAAAGGAAGTTTCCAATGGTAAGCAGGAAGGAAGATTATAGAAAATAAAAAGAATAAGAATAAGAAAAAAAAATGATGAAAGAAGGGGTTTTACCTTATGGGCATAATTTTTTGAAAGAACCAATTTACCTCCCAATTTGTTGTTCAGCTTCATATTGATCTTCGCGTACTCTTCCTCATGGAAAGTAGTCACCTAAGAATTATGTCAATTGTATTCCAATATAAATCAAAACTAGGATTGAACAGGTAAAACAGCAGTTGTTGTTTGACATTAATTAAAGAAGTTAGTTTTTGCTAGTTATATGATTATTTGAGCATCATATATCATACATTTTTAGTACACCTAATCACCGACTACTATATAAGTAGGTGATAAAGTAGGGATACATATATGTAGCACCATTCAAATTTTAATAATATTTTTTCATTTATATTAAAAATACCTGGATGCCCTTTTGGCACAAAGCAAGGGCTGTGAAATAAGCAACCTTGGAGAGCTTGCCTCGGAAGAGTACTTGAGTGGTTCCTTTTGGAATGCTGTTCAAAACAACGGCTACTGCTAAGCTGCTCCCATCCACCACCTTGATTTTGAGCTTAGGATTTCTATGGATATAAAGCTCACCATATATATTAAGCTCTTCACCCTGCATAATTTTTTAATTAATTAAAAAAAAATTAACTAAAACTTTTCAAATATGGATGATGAATTGTTGGAGGGCTCAAAATGAAGGAAGGAAATGAGTGAATTAATCATATATAAAGTATAAACCAAGATGGTAAAATTATTTATAGGCACAACAGTTCTCTTCTAGTCATCAAAGACTTAGTTTTTTTATAATGAAAATAGGGGATGTGAATGAAAATAGGGTATCTCAGTGGATCTCAAATGTATAACAACCTAAAGCTGGTTCAATAATAGATGGTTCAACCTCTATCAATCCGAGATCTTCTTGTGATAGTTATATTAATTGTATGATATCCCACCTTGATTAAAGGAAGAAGTTTCATGTAAATGTATTTTGAATTTTTGAGGCCTAAACAAACAATATTTGCACATGCAAGGACCTCCTCACAAGGGATGTCATCTCTCACCATAATCATATGTTACATTTTAATATCTCAATCAATTTCTAGTACTATATTAAAGTGGACAATATTCACATAAAAGGGATTTATGATATCTTAATCGTTTCTTAACATTATATTAGCAAATAATATCCATATGAAAGGAATTTGTGATATTCCTGTCAATTTTTAGTATTATATTAAAATGGATAATATTCATATGGAAGGGTGACACTTGATTAAAGTGAATAATATCCATATGTGAGGATGTAGATCAATCATATAATTTCTCTACATCTATTTATGAAAGGGACCAAAGGGAATGGGGGAAACTAAAGAAGAAAAAAAAAATGGAACCAAAATGGTAAAGGAATAATAACTTGCCTGGTTGAGAATGCCTAAACTCAACACTTTAACACCTCTTTGGTCTGCATCTAGTATGGCTTCTTCAATCAAGCTATTGATGGGCTCATTTTGCCCTTTCAAGAAGTACTACACCATCCAACAATTGAGTCAATGAGTAATAACTAACTAGAAATAAATCATTCTTAAAAAATAAGAAACAATGACAAAATACATTAATAAATTAAGAAAATAAAATAACAACAAAATATGATTCTTACTTGAATCCTATATTTTGGTATGACCCATGTTTGTAACTTGAGTTTGTTGAAATGGTTCCTTTCAAGAACAAATGTACGAGAACAAATCCAAATCAACATCATATACCAAGATGTTAGAGGCCACATTAGTCTCAAGCACCATTTGGAGATGTATGGCTTGGAGGCCACAGAGGCAAAACCTAGCCTTATATGATAAATGGAGTCTGGTGTTGTGAGATGGGTGAGATGCACTACATCAGGGGATTCTTCAGGCCTTGTAAGTGATTTTTCATATAATACATCTGAAGATTTGTCCATAGTACCATAAATGTAGTCATAGAATGGCATGAAGAGTGAGTAATTGGTTCGGAATTGGGTGTGATGCAGAGAGTGAAACCTGAAATTTGAAGAAGTTGAAATCATTTATCATCATAAAATATATATGATTTCTAACGAATATCCAAAAAACTAGAATGTGGAAATGATTAAAGTATTACTAAAGCAAGTTATTACTAATTGAATTACCTACTATTTATTTCATTTTTTTATATTAATTTTTAAGGTTATTTGATTAAAAGGTCCCTAAGTTTAGAAATTTGACCCTTCAATTTTTTTTATCTCTTTTCGACAAAAATGTCCTCTCATTTTTCTTGTAAAAATAACTTCTTTTAAAATTTACATGTAAATATTCGAAATGGTGAATGGTATTTATGTAAAATAAAAAAAAATAAAAAAACTATTAAGTTGCTTTTCAAGTAAAAAGTATGGAAGAAGTTAGATTTATAATTTGGGAATTATTTGATCCCTTTTAATCAATTTATTCTATTTTTTATGGACTCATTTCAATTGCAAGTTGGGATTTGATCAAAGGAAATATTTATATGTATTTCTTTCTAATTTTTTTTTCTTTTTCATATTAAGCAAGTGCCTTTTAATATAATTAACTTTTAATGATGTAATTGATGCAAAACAAAGCATAAAAAATATAACAAATATTAATACTATTTTTTTTTTGGTTCTTGTTCTTCAAATATTTGGAGTAATTATAATTAGGTGATCAATTTATTAGGTTTTTTCTTCTTTTTCTTTTCAATAAAATAATAAATATTGATTAATTTTGTTGTTGCATTTATTTTATAGCTTCTACATCAATTTGATGTGTAAAATTTTATTTTGTTTTTAAGTCATAAGTAAAATGCTTAACAATAGTTCTACTATCCAATTACTAATATCTTAGCATTATTTTTCTATTTTTATTGTGTATTTATTTAAATTTTAGGAATAAATTAAAATGAATAATTCCTAGTTTATGGGTTCTATTATAATACAAAATTTTATTTATTTGTAACATAATATTTAGTTCTTGGGACCACAGGCAACTAATTTGGTCCCAAGACCTTGAAAAAGGTGTCTCATGTTGGACCAGGTAGGTGCCTCGTGATTACATGTGATCTCACTTTTAAATTAATATCGTGGGTGATCCAATGTTTTTGCCATATATTTTCTTTTTAACATTTTTTATTTTATTGAATCTATCTATATTTAGTATGATCTTTATAAAAACTTTCCATATTTATCCATAATAAATCAAAATAATCATAGATTAGAGTTCTCTACCTAATAGTTCTCACACCAATTAATGTTACAATAAAAATGTTGTGGCCTACGAGTCCCAAACATGTGGTAGTTGTGGCCTACGAGTCCCAAACACTGGTAGTATCACCATGGACTCTATATTCATTATGGTTACATGTGGTCCCGCATACACCTATCATGGGTAGTCCATGGCCAATTAAATACACTCCTTTTAACATTTTTAATTTTTAAAATTTATATATCTTCCTTGTATATTATACTAATGTTTTAATCCCTCTAATATTCGACATTTGAATTAAAGATAAACTAGTTTTTGTTCTTTTCAATTGAATGTCTTCAAAGGCATGGGCCTTATTTAATACTACCAGTGTCTGTATCATATCGTAAAACAAGAAATATCAAATTAAAGAGAAGCATAGAGTGATGGTAGGGGGGACTTACGAGGGGGTATACATAAGATACTTGAGGAAGGGAAATATGGAGAAGAGCCACTTGGGCACAAGCTCGAAGTTGCAGTGCCCCATGTTGTTCATGAAATCAATATAAGAAATGTAGCCGACAAATGCTACAATAGAGCTTGTTCCGGTGAAATTCATGGTCAGCAGTGGTATTGAAAACAGCAGAAAATATCCTATATGCTCTGCAAATGGATGAATGACAGCTGCCATACAATATAACAATATAATTAACATAATGAAACTTATTCAAAGTTGAAGAGTTTTAATGACCGATATGTCCCCTTCGCTAGTTTTGATTTTATTGGTTGAAAAGTTTTATGGGTTTGATTCCAGCTCATTCATTATTAATGGGTGTTATCCCATCTTAACGCTCATGTTGGACTAAGAACTCGTTTGACAGTAATTTTAAAAAACGTTTATAACATTTTTAACATATAAAAATTTTTATCATTCAAATGTTAAAAATACTGAAAACGTTTCTTAAAATCACTGTCAAATACACTCTATATCATAGGACATTTATTCACTATAGTTGTATTTATTACTATAGTTGTATCTTAAATAGTTTATCATCTAGTAAGATTTTTCATTGGAAAAAAGTCATTTCGAAATATATCCTACAAGCCAATCCATCTTTTCATATTTTTAAATTATCTCAACTAATCAAAAAATAGTTATTATTTTATGCATTTTTATGTCAAAGATAATATCCATGCAGTTTCTTTGCTCCGGATGAATACAATCAAAATCTAAAAATGTTTAAAATTTTAATTATATTTAGAGGGTATTTTTATTTATTTATTTATTTTTTTAAGAAGTCAGCATAAAAGGATATATACTTTTCTATTCTTTTTAAATATTCCAGAAGTAAGTCGAAGGCAGTTAAAGCTGAAAAGCAAAATACTAGTTCTTACAGGTGATGGGCTCAGTGACGATAGAGGAATGGTGATGAGAATGGTAACGTGAGTAGAGATAATGATGGTGCAGAGCCCTGTGAAACCAGTAATACAGAAACTCCACAGGGCCCATATGAAGCAGAATTGTAATAACCACACCATCTGCTCTCCAACACGGCATGTGAGTTCCCCCTGGAACTGTGAAATAAGTTATGTAGAATACGATCCCATTGAAAATAATCTGGTCATCCCTACAAAACCAAAACACCATCAGAAAACTTGGACTAAGACCTCCCACAAGGATTGATTTGAGGCGTTAAAATTTTTAACTTTTTGTCTTGCTTCAAATGATAGGATGCGTTTATATACCAGTTTCTTTCTCTGTCAACTTGCTCAAATTCAATGCCCTTGTCAACAATCCTGTTGTTGCCCTTGGCTGTTCGATGGCGAGAAAGTGAAATCCAAAGCTGGTTGTGGAGCATCCTCCATAACAGAAATGGGAATATTAGAAAGTGAGAAATGTCTCTCTCCTTCTCATCTTTCACTACGAACGAGTATATTGCATGAATCGCCCATGGTGCCAAGACTACGTACTTCATCCACATCAGACAACAAATCGGTACAAGTGAAAAAGTAAATAAATAAGATGGAATGAATATATAAAGGAAATTAAATTTGAGATTCTTCTTCAGAAAAATCCTGTATAGAAATATGCTTGAGTTTATAGAAAAATATCCTGCATGCCATTACCTGTATATCTATCAGTATATATGACTGTAATTTTATCGACAATTATTGGTTTCTAAAAGATTTTTGTCTTGTCAATTTTTATGTTATGCGGCATAACAATCAAACATGGCAAGATCATATCCAGGGAGACCCCTCTTTAGCAAAGAGAGAGAAAAAAAAAAAGAAAGAGAAAGAGAGATTTGAGATTGACTAAGGAGGAGTACCTTGAAGTTGCCAAGAGGTGTCCATGGCCAATCAGTGAGTATTCCGGGTTTAGAAGCCATATTTGGATTTTGCTACTTCTGTTGCTTCAAGAATGCATATGCTCAGGGGTATATGTAGTGTGTTTTTCCATCAGAACTCAGCTGCTATCAATGCAGTTGTGGTCTCCAACACCTAACAACCAGCTACGTTTCAACAAGGAGAAGCTCCATGCGACAAATAATTGGATCCTGTCCACGTCGTCATTTAAATTCTAACCTAAAAGCAAAAACAAAGTAATATTTCACACACGGTGTGGCCGTCCTTCAAATTTAATAATGGGGAAGAAATAGTTGATTCCATTGCAAATTTTATTGATTATTGATGAAGAAGTTCCACCAAAAGGTCTTTCCTAGGCATCAAGGTACATATTTTTTTCTTATTACTAGAGATATCTAGCTAGTATTAAAGTACTCTTTGATTAATTTTCACAAATATAGTATACCTTGATTTTCTCCTAGAAATAGACTATACATATATAATCTACTTGCATTTGATAGATGGTTTGCACTTATTTTGTTGATTTGATATGATATTAACTAACGGCTTTCAAAATATGTATTTTAATGTTTTTTGTACTATGGTTAAAGTAGTCTTATATGTCCAAATTCATGCCTACACTCATAAGCATGCAAATTCAGGTTATTATCAACCTCATTTCAGGTTTTCATTGATCATTGTGGAAGAAGTTGTTGTTCTAAGGGTATCAAACAGAGGACTAGCCCAAAACACACAAGCAAAGAACAAATGAGGAACTAGAAACTTATCGATGATAGGTTGAGGCGTGACAATGCATTGTCCTTGAAATAGATCCACTCTCCTCAAAGACGAACTCGGTGCACTAAGGTACCAGTGGTCTATCTCCAAGATGCAACTACCATAGAATCTTGCCTTGGGTGCACTTTGTAGGAGAGATGTGTATAGCTCAGGTTCAAATAATGGTAGTGGAAACAGAAGCAATGTAGAAATGTTGCAGAAGAACTCTATGAAAATTGGTGTATTGAGATATGAGGGGTGACCTGTTTTTATAGGCCACTAATGTTGTCTCAACGGGACTCTACTTGTAATCAAAACCACTAACACAGTCCCAATGGGACTCTTCTCAAAGATTCGGCCAAAAATAAAAGACCTTGAATAAAATTAAATAAAAAAATTATTTTGAATTTTGTAAAAATTAGCCGAGGTCACATGCGTACGCAGGAGGGGAGAGGAGGACCTCCTGTGCATTAAGGAATTCTGACCCAACCATCCTAAAGCCCTACTCAAATATGCTTGGGCCCTATGGGCATGGGAGATTCTCCTACACCTCTCCACAAGCCCCTTAGGCTAAGGAAAGTGGCCTAGTAAATAAACCCACTAAAGGTGTTCCTCTTTTTCTTATGTGGGACAAGCTAAAACACTTAAAGCACTTTTTCACATTTACACTCTTCCTATAGAAGTGTTAACCAAATCATGCATACACAAGGATAGAAAATAAAGAACACAAGATTTTTAAAATTGTTTGATAATTAATGTAATTCTTATATCTATGAAGTGCACCAATACTCAACAATTCATTAATCAAATGATAAGAAAAAGTATAATGGTGAAGCTCTCAAAAAAACCTCTCAATTGTTGTTGTATTATCTAAAAAAACAAAACCCTAAAACAAAAAAAAAAAAAAAGGTTCAAATATATAACAGGGGCAAACTCATCAATCATCACATAAAAATAAATAAATAAATAAATAATAAAAATTCTCTAGGGGACACTACCCACTTCAACCCCTGTGAGCTTAGCAGGGAGCTCCACCTCTTTGAGCTAACCGAATAACTCAACCTTCAACATCCTAGGTGAAGCATAACAAAACTGACTCAGACTTCACAATCCAACAAGAAGTTGCACCAAAAGGTCTTTTTTAAATATCAAAATTTTCCTTCAAATTTTCTTAAACGTTAGTTTTCTATATACCATTGAGTTGATGAGACATATTTAAATGTGATATGAACTTATTTTATTGATTTGACATGCTCAATTTTTTTTATTTAATTAATTTAAATTTAGAAAATGTTATTCAACGTTTTTAAATTTATTGTGGTTAACAAGAAATTTAAGATGGATGTGCTTAAAAATAATGTTAACTATTTGTTGTACACTTGCAAAGGGTAAATATACAATTATCAATAAGTAATATAACTTTCATTTTATTGACTAATAAGCCAAAAATGTAGATCAATTAAGAAAATTGAATAATAATAATAATAATAATAATAATAATAATAATCTTATTGATCTCTCGTGAATTAAATTTTGAGCTATATCATCAATCTTGCCAATATGCCGACTTTCTTCTTCTCCATTTCTTGGCAAGTGGACAAATGTTGCATTAATCACACCATAATTATTGAGATGTAAAGTTTAACTTCAAACAATTAATGTACGTTTGTGATCATTTGACACACAACTGTTCCTATGTTTTATGTATCTGATTTCACTTAATTTTTGTGATTAAGCTGATTACAACTTCCCAACAAATTCTAATTAATATTCCACCCAACTCATGTATTTAATTTTGCAGACCTATTTGCAAAGCAATATGGCAGCATCGTACACTATTTGCAGATTCTTTGGGGATTTTTAAATAAATATGGTGCTTTTTCAAAGTATTACAATCTGAAAAATAGTTCTGAAAATCCAAAAGAATTGATTTGGAGGTTGTCTCGTAAGAAAAAATATCTTTATTTGAATTTTAAACCTTTTTTTTTATATTTTATTTTTTCCTTTTGTAAAGATAAGTTGAACTTGTAATGATAATTTTTAATTGATGTTTAAAGGCTGTTTGTATTTTTGTCAACATTCGAGCCGTTGGGCGTCTGGGGGTTACAGGTTTATTTCTCTGTCACCTACCTATTGATCCAAATTAAAGACTTCAATCATAGTGGCTAGGTGACGTGTCTTGCTCTATATTTCTGCATCTTGGACAAGTGTCTTTACTTCAAGCCTATAGCAGTTGGGATTTTTAAAATTGTTATTAACTCCAAAAACATTTAAAAATATTTCTAATATTAGAAATAGAAACTTGATAATATTTTAAAAAATATTTTTAAAAATTTAGAAAAACACTTAAGATGATTTTTAGAAAAATACTTGTGAAGCATTTTTTTTGAAAAAACACTTCAAATTTTTTTAAATGTTCTTAAAATACCTTCAAGTATTTTTCGATACTTTTCCTTTCCCTTTCAATACTTTTCTCTTCCTCCTTTCCTCTCCATTCAAGTAGAGACTCCACAATTTGAAAACTCTCAATCAACATCATTGAACTCTACCTCAAGGTACTCTTCATCATAAATGGACAAGTTTTGTAAAGTGAATCATGTACAGTTATAGAAAAAATATATATTGAAAATTAATGTCTCTAGGCATTATTATTTTATAGAAGGAAAGAAATTGGCATATGCTTAGTGGACATATGTGGTTGTTGCCTAAACTTGTAAATTACATACATATCACAAGTATCATAAAGTTATACTTTCAACCATATTTTATAATTGTAGAGTTTGCCAACTATCAAGTGACTAGTGGCAAGGCTGCTAACTAAGCTCAACTAGCAAACAATAAAGCTTGCTAACCTGGGTAGAAAATAACAATTGGGAGTATTGTTAGTTAGTTAGAGGTTTTTTACTGATATAAAAGGTGCAGTCTTGGGAAAACAAAATGAGGGCATTCAATTGTATAGAACAAAGAGCAAGAAATGAAGAGTGCTTTGCAAATCCATAACCATAGGTCTGTCTTGGTTATCTTGTATAGAAAGAAATAAAGGTGAGGAAGGTTTTTGGGAAAAGCTGTAATTTTTTTGTTTTTGAATCTTGTGTAATCTTTGGTTGGTACAGTTGAATAAAGGCTTCATGAAATCAGTGTGGATGTAGATTAAGTTGATCAAACCACGATAATTCTCTTGTGTTCTTGATCTTGGTTGATTGCATACCAGCTGTTTGATTTTATTCCTAAGAGAAGTTCTTGCAAACTGGTTGTTTTTCTTTTTTAGTTTCTGCTCTAACAATCCCTAGTTCAAGGTTGGTTCTTCTTCAACAATTGGTATCAAAGCCATTGGGTTATAATGGGGACTGTAAAGTTCAATGTAGAAAAGTTTATGGGCAAAAAAGATTTCAGGTTATGGAGAACAAAGATGAGGGCATTGTTGGTTCAACAGGGGCTCCAAGATTCCCTACTTGGAGAGAAAAACCTGCCCAGTACCATTCAAGAAAAGCAAAAAATAGGGCTGTTGGAGATAGCTCACAGTGCTATCATTCTTTCTTTACGTGATACTGTGCTGAGATAGGTGGCCAAAGCAAAGTCTGCAGCTGAGTTGTGGCTCAAGCTTGAGAGCCTATCCATGACTAAATCATTAGCAAACCAATTACATAAGAAGATCAAGTTATATACATTCAAGATGACCCCGTGTATGTCAATTGAAAAGCATCTTGATCACTTCAATAAGATAATCTTGGATTTGGAAAATATTGATATCGCAGTATCAGATGAAGGTAAAGCAATTATGTTACTGACTTCTTTAAATGCATCATATACTAACATGAAAGAAGCCAAAATGTATGGGAGAGATAGCCTGACCTTTGGCGAGGTGCAATCCATTTTGCATACTAGAGAATTACAAAAACAAGAAGAATCCAAGGAGGAGTCAGGTGAGGGTTTAAACATCAGGGGCATATTTGAAAAATGAGAAAAGAAAGGCAAGAATTCAAAGTCCAGATCAAAATCCAAGACTAAGAAGTTCAAGTGTTTTATTTGTCACAAGGAAAGGCACTTCAAGAAGGATTGCCCAGATACGAGACAAAACACAATAAAAAAAAACCGTGAATGAGGGTGATGCTGCTATGATTTTGGATGGATATGACAATGCTGAGGTGCTGAATGTGGCAGAGGTGGACTTAGGCAAGGAGTGGATACTTGATTCAGGGTGTTCTTTTCACATGTGTCCTATCAAAGCTTGGTTTGAAGACTTTAAAGAAGCTGAAGGAGGTCATGTCCTACTGGGCAATAATAAACATTGCAAGATTCTTGGTACTGGTACCATCAGGATCAAGCACTATGATGGCATTGAAAGAGTTCTTGAAGATGTCAGGTATATACCCGAGTTAAAAAGGAACCTTATCTCACTTGGAATGCTGGATAAGTCAAGATATACATTCAAGTCAAAACCTAACTCTTTGAGAGTGGCTAGAGGTTCACTTACTGTCATGAAAGGGACAATAAAAAATGGGTTGTATACTCTTATAGGTCAGACTGTGACAGGCAAAGTTTCTACTGTGCTGAAGGAGGATGTGGGGACAACCAAACTATGGCATCAGTTCATTTTTATTATTTATTTAATTTTGTCTAATAATTATGTTATTTTCCTAAATTTATAATAATTATTTTCCTTTATGATTAAATAAAAATTGTTATTTCAATTATAACCTAAAGTAAGAATGACAATGGGGTAGGTTTTTTTTGGATACCCTCTTCATCTCTAGTGGGATAGGTTTGAAATTTTAATAAATAGGTTAGGGGCGTGTTTGAGAATTTCTTTTAACATCCAAGATGGGATCGAGGCAAGTTCAGATATTGCCTTGTGTCGCCCCAGCTCACCTTACCCCGATTATATATAAAATTAATTTTAAAATTAAATTCATTTAATTTTTAATTTTCTATTTATATATATATAAATACTTTTCAATAAAATAAGTTATAAAAAATTATAATATTTTAATTATTTATAAAATACATTTATTTTAATGTAATTAAATAAATTTTAAATAAATTTTAAAAAAAAAATTAAAAAAATTTCAAAATAAATAAATAAGTTAAGCAAGATGAGTATAGGAAATTTGCTTACCCACCCTATCTTACACCATCTATTTAAGTTTTTTAATAGGACAAAGATGAGAATTATTTTGAATAAATGAGGCGGGATTGGGATATAGGCAATATATTCCAAAGCCACCCTATTGTCATCCCTAACTTAGATCTACAAGAATTTTATATATTTTCATAGCTTGAAGTTATGAAATATGAATTTTTCTCATTTTTAAGAATTTAATTATTAAAATTCTCAATTTTCTATGATTTTGATTTGGCTATATCAATAGTTTTTTTTTTATTATTATTATTACTACTAGGTGTAGAGGTTGAAATATCTAGAATCATAACTTCATACTTTATTTTTAAAGTAGTGTTCATGTTTCATAAAAAAACATAGTTGTATGTGTTTGACATTTATAAATTTATTTAAACATTTTTAATTTTCTATTTAGCTAGCTATTGTATTTAATTTCTATCTAATTAAAATGTAATAATCCTTTAATTCTTTGGAATAATATAAAAGAAAGATATAAACACTAAAAGAGTATAGTCCTCCTCACAGCTCATTATAACTAGATATAATTGAGAATAGTATGTAGTTTTCAATGAATAATCATCAACCTTATCTAATTGGATTGGAATCATCCCCCAGGGTGAATGTGACCTATTAGGAATGTAATCATAGACTAAATATATGATTTGAATTTAGTATACAATAACTTCTTCATCTATAAGGGTCATTGTTTTCCCAAGAATAAGTTCACACCTTCCCATTAGAAGTGGTGAAACGATAAAGAAAGAAAGTCGGGTTTGCATAACAAACCTACTATAGATGGTAAGAAAATGATTTTTAAAGAAGTAATGTGTGATGACACTTGATGCGTACTAGTTATACTATCAACATTCCATTAACTTTTACCAAAATTAAAAGAAAACGATTGGAAGATAGAAATATTGATTAATATATCTAACCTAAATTATTATAACTTTGACTCTTTTCTACTTCTTCTTCCCTTGTCATTAATTTTACTTTTAACAAAAACTTATACACCATTAAATTATTTAATTTTTATATAAAAGAATTAAAATATGTTAAATAAATTTGAAATATCATATAAAAATAATTTATTAATTATAAATTTTATATTTTATGTTTTTTTTCTTCTTCTCACATTTTTCCCTAAGAAATCAAATATTATCTGAAATTGTTTTAGACAGAAACAAAAGATACATGTCAAAGATGGGAAAGTATACCTTAGATCCTAAGACAGTCACCTAGCTACTATAATTGCAGTGTTTAATTTGGACCCTGTAGGTAGGTGAATGAGGTCCAAAAAAAAAAAAAAAAAATCTTGAAAGAAAAGGCTGGATGCGGTCCAAAAGAGTACGAAAATAGTGGAGGAGGCATCCATATTCCTTTGATATATCTACTCTTTACGTCATAAAATGAAGTACTTGAATTTGGTGGGAAGTAGTGATCAGCTCACTAACAAAAGTTAATTGAAATCAGAAAGATAAAGCACAGGGACACTTGTGTATGGTGCCAAAATGAAACACGTATGACCACAAGCAGTCATTAATTGTTGGGAAGATTAACCGAACATGTTACTCGTCATGGTGTGACTAGACACACCACTTGTCTGCTAGCCTAGAAATAGAGGACGACAAAATTGGCATGGTTAATTGGTGAGATTGATGCTATTGTTTCGAGTCATGTAGCTCAAGACTTAATTCAAGTATGGGAGGTTAAAAAGATTATTGCTATTATTATTCAATTTTCATAATTGATCTCTAATTCAACACAAGTTTACATCATATGTCAAAGTCTTAATTATGTCTCAACTTATTGGTAGAGAAAATTTATGTTTTAAAACATTTTGAAGACCTAATACTTACAAAAAAGGACAAGCTAGCTAGCTACAAATCAAAAAACTTTGATATCTAAAAAAGACCATTTGGTGCAACATCTAAAAACTTGTAGTTGAAGACCTAATAGCTGAATTTGCATGTTTATGTTTGAAGTAAAAGGACGGCCAATGCTGTAAGTACGTAAAATGTTACTTCGTTTCTGTTTTTAGGTTAGAATTTAAATGATGAGATGGACAGGAGTTAATTAGTTCTGTCATAAAGCTTCATCTTTTTGGCAAGTAGCTGGTTGTTAGGTGTTGGAAATCGCGTCCGCATTGATAGCAGGAGAATTCTGACTGGACAGGAACACTACATATAGTCCTCACTCCTCGTTACCTCAGGATATGCATTGCTTCAAGAGAAGTAGCAAAATCAAATATGGCTTCTAAACCCGGAATACTCACTGATTGGCCATGGACGCCTCTTGGCAACTTCAAGGTACTCCTCCTCAGCCAATCTCAAATCTCCTCTTTCTCTTTCTCTTTCTCTCTGTTTTCTAAAGAGGGGGCTCCCGGTTCGTGATCTTTCCATGTTTGATTGTTGTGTGGGGATAAACGAGCGGCTAGGCGATGCCACATAACATAAAAAGTGACGAGCAATATCTTTTAGAAACCAATAATTGTTAACAAAATTACAGTCTGCAGGATATTTTTCTACAAACTCAAGCATATGTCTATACAGGGTCTTTTTGAAGAAGAATCTCAACTTTAATACATAAATTCTTCCCTTTAAAACATTGGTTTCGAGAACAAGCCATATTAATTTATGCTCTACTGTATCCCTTGAACTGTCAAGATTTTGGAAACACTGAGGCGTAACATAATTTCTTTTATTTATTCATTCCATCTCATTTATTTATTTTTTCACTTGTACTATACTTTGTTGTTTGATGTGGGTGAAGTACGTGATCTTGGCACCATGGGCGATTCATGCCATGTACTCGTTCCTAGTGAAAGATGAAAAGGAGAGAGACGTTGCTCACTTTCTAATATTCCCATTTCTGTTATGGAGGATGCTCCACAACCAGCTTTGGATTTCACTTTCTCGCCATCGAACAGCCAAAGGCAACAACAGGATTGTTGACAAGGGCATTGAATTTGAGCAAGTTGACAGAGAAAGAAACTGGTAAACGCATCATACAATTGAAGCAAGACAAAAAGTTCAAAAATTTAATGCCTCAAATCAATTCTTGTTTTGGTTTTGTAGGGATGACCAGATTATTTTCAATGGGATCATATTCTACGTAGCTTATTTCACACTTCCAGGGGCTTCTCACATGCCGTTTTGGAGAGCAGATGGTGTGGTTGTTACAATTCTGCTTCATACGGGCCCTGTGGAGTTTCTGTATTACTGGCTTCACAGGGCTCTACACCATCATTATCTCTACTCACGTTACCATTCTCACCACCATTCCTCTATCGTCACTGAGCCCATCACCTGTAAGAATTAATATTTTGCATTTTAGCTTTAACTGCCTTTGAATTACTTCTGGTACATCTAACTTTTTATTTCATTAAAATTCAAAGAGGAAAAAAAAAAAAAAAAACCTTATATTTCTCGTGTTGTACACGTGGCTTGGGTGAGTTATTAGAAAAACTCACGGAGTACCACTTGGCTGCATACACTTTGTTGGTTAGAATGATAAATGAAAAAAATGTATAAGTTTCGAAATAGATTTATAATATTAAATAAAATTAATATAATATTTTTAAAATTATAAAATAAGTTTAAATTAAATAATTAAATTTTCTTTCATTTTAAATATATTCATATTTAAATATTATATATATTTCCTTTAATAAAATTCAAAATATTAATATATTTATACTTACACTTGATAATACTAAAGATAAAAAAATTAATATTATTGATTTTTAATTTTAATAATATATAAATTATATATTTATAACATCATCGATTCAATTGCAGTTCAATAATTGAACTGTAAATCAATAACTTTTTTTATTTAATAATCAATTCAATTTTGAAAACATTGTCTTTAGATTTTAATAATATTCATTCAAATCAAAGAAACTAATTCATACTATCTTTGATCTAAAAATACATAAAATAATAAACATTTTTTTATTAGTTAAGATAATTTAAAATATGAAAGGATGGAATGGCTTAGAACATATATTTTGGAATGACTTTTTCCAAAGTCATTTGATGTTAAAGCAATCATAAGACTACTTTAATTGATGTTATGCATGTGAGTACTATCTTAAACGGTCATAGATGCTAAAAGGCTTATTGAACTAGTTAAGATACTCAAGGTCACGCATGCATAGTTGGTAAGCGCAATTATGATTTAGGTAGTGTTTGTTTTTTAGTTGAATAGAAAAAGTTAAAATATTTAGTTTTTTTCTTAAGCTAAAAGTACCTTATTGATTAACCAACGTAATTAAAGTGAATTTATTATCAATAAATTTAGTTTAATTATTTTGGTTGATATCAATGTGTTACTTTTACCTGAATAAAAAAAGCTAAATATTTTAATTTTTTCTATTCAGCCAAAAAATAAACACCACATTAGTCTAACAAGAGCGTTAAGCTAGGACCACACCCATTAACAATGTTATAGGTGGGATCAAACCAATAAAATTAAGACTAGAGAAGGGGACATAGCGGTAAATAAGTTTCATTATATTAATTACATTGTTATACTGCTATATTGTATGGCAGCTGTCATTCATCCATTTGCGGAGCATATAGGATATTTTCTGCTGTTTTCAATACCATTGCTGACCGTGATTTTCACCGGAACAAGCTCTATTGTATCTTTTGTCGGCTACATTTCTTATATTGATTTCATGAACAACATGGGGCATTGCAACTTCGAGCTTGTGCCCAAGTGGCTGTTTTCGGTGTTTCCCTTCCTCAAGTATCTTATGTATACCCCCTCGTAAGTGCCCCCCACCTACCATCACTCTATGCTTCTCTTTAATTTGATATTTCTTGTTTTACAATATGATGTAGACACTAGTAGTATTAAATAAGGCCCATGCGTTTGAGGACATTCAATTAAAAAAATGTTGCATATTAGAGTGATTAAAACATTTGAAAACATACCATAATCTACGAGGAAGAAATATAAATTTTAAAAATTAAAAATGGTAAAAGGAGTCTATTTAATTGGCCATGGACCACCCATGGTGGGTGTAACCATAATGAATATAGAGTCCATTGGTGGTACCACATTTTTACTGTAACATTGATTGGTCTTACAACTATTAGGTAGAGAGAAAGTTTTGATAAAGATGTGAAAAATAAAATATCTGGCAAAAACATTGGACCACCTGGGATATTAATTTAGAAGTGAGATCAAACGTAACCATGATCTATCTTTTTCCAGCACAACATTTATTGAAATGACTATACGAAAAAATCCAGTTTAGTTTTTTGGTTCTCTTGCTTTTATAGAAAGGTCAAGTACTAAACTATACGAAAATCCAGGTCATGGGGACCAAAGTATATGGTCCAAAGAACTAAATACTATGGTCCCAAGAACAATACAATTTGTAGATGCATACATGATATTTGTGGATGCAAACAAATTATGGTTTAAAGAACGATAAAATATGTAGATGCATACATGATATTGATAATGTGTTTCGGATTACCTATCAAATAAATAGCTATCGTATTATTTACTATTTTATTCAAAAATAAAAGAAATAAAATGTAGAATTAAAAACGTAACAGATTGATCACCTAATTAGTATGAGTACTCCAAATATTTGAATAACAAAGTTATAGGGGTATAAGTGTAATTTTATGAAATAAATTAATTAGGAAGTGTGTTATATAAAAGAAAGGACCAATTAAAAATAGTATTAATATTTGTTATATTTTTTATGTTTTGTTTTTCATCATTTACATCATTAAAAGTTACTTATATTAAAAGGCACTTACATAAAAAGAAAAAAAATAGAAAGAAATGTACATATGAATATTTCTTTTGATCCAATCCCAACTTGGAAAAATAGAATGAATTAATCATCAATTAAAAGGGATAAAATAATTCCTAAATTTGTGAATCTAATCCCTTTTATTTTTTTACCCGAAAAGTAACATTTTTTTTTACATAAATATCATTTACCATTTTGAGTACATATATGTAAGTTTTAAAAGAAATTATTATTTTTACAAGAAAAATAGAGACCCTTTTTGTCAAAAAGAGATAGAGTTAAATTTCTATATTTAGGTTTCTACTAACCTTTTTAATCAAATAACCTTAAAAATGATTAAAAAAAATGATATAAATGGTAGATAATTCAATTAGTCATAAATTTTTGTTTTAATAATACTTCAATTATTTTTACATTCTAGTTTTTTTAATACTTGTTATAAATCATATATATAATTTATGATGATAAATGATTTTAACTCCAAATTTTTCAGGTTTCACTCTCTGCATCACACCCAATTTCGGACCAATTACTCACTCTTCATGCCATTCTACGACTACATGTATGGTACTATGGACAAATCTTCAGATGTATTATATGAAAAATCACTTACAAGGCCTGAAGAATCGCCTGATGTAGTGCATCTCACTCATCTCACAACGCTAGACTCCATTTATCATATAAGGCTAGGTTTTGCCTCTCTAGCCTCCAAGCCATACATCTCCAAATGGTACTTGAGACTAATGTGGCCTATAACATCTTCGTATATGATGTTGATTTGGATTTGTTCTCGTACATTTGTTCTTGAAAGGAACCATTTCAACAAACTCAAGTTACAAACATGGGCCATTCCAAAATGTAGGATTCAAGTAAGAATCATATTTTGTTGTTATTTTGTTTTCTTAATTTATTAATGTATTTTGTCATTGTTTCTTATTTTTTAAGAATGATTTATTTCTAGTTAGTTATTACTCATTGACTCAATTGTTGGATGGTGTAGTACTTCTTGAAATGGCAAAATGAACCCATCAATAGCTTGATTGAAGAAGCCATACTAGATGCAGAGCAAAGAGGCGTTAAAGTGTTGAGTTTAGGTCTTCTCAACCAGGTAAGTTATTACTCCTTTACCATTTTGGTTCCATTTTTTTCTGCTTCTTTAGTTTCCTCCATTCCTTTTGGTCGCTTTCATGCATAGATGTAGAGACATTATATGATGATTTGCATCCTCGCATATGGATATTGTTCACTTTAATCAAGTGTCACCCTTCCATATGAATATTATCCATTTTAATATAATACTAAAAATTGACAGGAATATCACAAATTCATTTCATATAGATATTATTTGCTTTAATATAATGTTAAGAACCGATTAAGATATCATAAATCCCTTTGATGTGAATATTATCCATTTTAACATAATACTAAGAAATGATGGGGATACCACAAATTCCTTTCATCTAGATATTATTTGCTTTAATATAATGTTAAGAACCGATTAAGATATCATAAATCCCTTTTAGTGAATATTGTACGCTTTAATATAGTAATAGAAATTGATTGAGATACTAAAATGTCCCATGTGATTAAGGTGAGAGACAGACATTCCTTGTCATGAGGTCCTTGCATGTGTAAATATTGTTTATTTAGGTCTCACAAATTTAAAATACATTTACATGAAACTTCTTTCTTTAATCAATTGGGATATCATATATTATGACTTTCACAAGAAGATCTTGGATTGATAGAAGCTTGGACTATCTTTTATTGAACCAACTTTAGATTGTTATACACCTTAAATGCACTCAGATAACCTATTTTCATTCACATCCCCTATTTTCATTATAAGGAAAGTAAATCTTTGATGACTAGAAAAGAATTGTTGTGCCTATAAATAATTTTACCATATTGGTTTATAGTTTATATATGATTAATTCACTCATTTCCTTCTTTCATATTGAGCCCTCCAGCAATTCATCATCCATATTTGAAAAGTTTTAGTTCAAAAATAAATTTTTATTTAATTAATTAAAAAATTATGCAGGGTGAAGAGCTTAATATATATGGTGAGCTTTATATCCATAGAAATCCTAAGCTCAAAATCAAGGTGGTGGATGGGAGCAGCTTAGCAGTAGCCGTTGTTTTGAACAGCATTCCAAAAGGAACCACTCAAGTACTCTTCCGAGGCAAGCTCTCCAAGGTTGCTTATTTCACAGCCCTTGCTTTGTGCCAAAAGGGCATCCAGGTATTTTTAATATAAATGAAAAAATGTTAATAAAATTTGAATGATGCTTCATATGACTAGCAAAAACTAATTTTTTTAATTAATGTCGAACAGAAACTACTGTTTTACCTGTTCAATCCTAGTTTTGATTTATATCGGAATACAATTGAAATAATTCTTAGGTGGCTACTTTCCATGAGGAAGAGTACGCGAAGATCAATATGAAGCTGAACACCAAATTGGGAGGCAAATTGGCTCTTTCAAAAAATTATGCCCATAAGGTAAAATCCCTTCTTTCATCCTTCTATCTTATTCTTTTTCTTTTTATTTTCTATAATCTTCCTTAATGCTTACCATTGAAAACTTCCTTTTTAATTATACTTGTACTGTTTAGCGTATTCATTGAGAAAAACTTTTTGTTTAGTGACAGGCTAATGAACAAAGAACTATTATGATGAAGTTAACATAATTAAGCACTGGAGAATTTACAGGCTAATGAACAAACAACCCACCACCATTTTCTCATTTCCTTTTTCTTTTCTTTCTTTTTTTTTTTTTTTTTTTTTTTTTTTTTTTTTTTTTTTGAGGGGAAAAAATGGACTTAGCATTAAAGATGTTTGAGATATAGTAGTGAAATATTGTACAGATATGGTTGGTTGGAGATGGCTTGACCAAAGAAGAACAGTTGAAGGCACCAAAAGGAACTCTATTTATTCCCTTTTCTCAATTCCCTCCAAAGAGAATGCGCAAAGATTGCTTCTACCACACCACACCAGCAATGATGTCTCCCACTTCTTTTGAGAACATGGATTCTTGTGAGGTCAGTCAATATTATTAATTTCAAAGATAACAAGCATTATATATTAATACAAAAGTTAATTTTAAGCATAATGACACCGTTCCATACAATTTTGGTTTATGAAAATATTTAATCTAAATGCAGAATTGGTTGCCAAGAAGAGCAATGAGTGCATGGCGTGTGGCTGGAATATTGCATGCATTAGAAGGATGGAATGTGCACGAGTGCGGTCACGCCATATTCGATATTGAGAAGATTTGGGAAGCCAGTCTTCAACATGGATTTCGTCCTTTAATGATTCCCTCTTAATGATTAAGACAACTTTATTTATTATTTCTATTTGGTGCTAGTATCTGGAATGCTATATGTTATGGTTCATGTCATATGAACTCCATCTATCTTTAAGTATGCATGATATGATATTCCAAGTCTTATTGATTATCATCCTATGTTGTTAATTTTCTCTTTTTCTTCTAATTATATATAGAAGTTGAAAAAAAATTATAGTGCATGTATCAAGTTTCGAAGTTGGGATTATGAATTGTATTTGAAGTACATTTCATTTGACTCTTGTATTAAGTCAAAATTGTGGGTCATTTGTGTTATAATTGAGATATTGTTAAGTTAAAATATTCTAATTTTTTTAAATAGACTTTTATTTTAAAATATATATATATATATAAATTAGAAATTGCTTTTAAAATATTATTTCTAAAAAACAATTTTACAAAAAAAAACGCTAAGACATGTGAGAACCAATTAGCACCCGTCATAATGTCACCTTATCTTACTACAAGGCATTAATTATGATTAGAACACTACCATCATTATCTTAAAGCATAGATCAACCTTGAGTGCAAGACCACCACCACCACCACCACAAAGGAAGCCCAACCCAAGGGATGGTCAAAACACTTTAGCATAACTACCAAACCCCATATTTAACCACTAAATGGTCAAAGCATTAAAGAGAAAAATATTCAAGTCATTAAAATATGCTAAGTAACCAACTCTTTCAGTACCATAGAAAGAACAATTATAAAAGGGGAATTCCATAAAGAATAGAGTACCATAAACATTTCCATAACCCACTAGGTAAAGAACAATTATCAAACAAGGAATTCCACTAAGAATGAGGTACCCACAAAAAAAATGAATCATTCTTTTTGTCTGTTTACCCTTTAATTTTATCATTAACTTGATAGCGGAGAGAGGCTGGTGTTAGGGTATTATGTTTTGTTTTGTTGTTGGCAATTTTGTTCCTTTTTATTCTGGCATAGGATCTTGTTAGACATCGACTTACTCTTCATCAAGGAGGAAAATGTCGGGATATATCCACGATATATCGTGTATCGGGAGAGATCGACAAGATATTTTGTGGAGAAAAATTGTTGAAAATCGACAAATAATCGTCAATATATCGCTAATATATCTGCATCAAGCGCTAAATCGCCGATTTATGGAAAAAACGACCAAAAAGGAAGAAATTCTCCGATATTTCAGCCGGTCAACGCGCTACAGGGCACTCTCAAAAATGCCATTTTTTGTGCTGTTGGAGGGATTTGAACCTCAAACAAAAGGTTTGGGATTCAACTCATCAGACCACTAGGGCAAGCTTGCCCTTTGTTAATGTAGTGCACTTAAAATATATATTCAAAGTCATCATGTAAAGAAAATTTTAAACGAAAATTTTAAAGAGCAAATTAATTATAATCATTTTATAATTAAATACAAAAATTTATTTTTATTGATTACCAAAAATATAAAAATTATCATAATAATTTTCTTTATAGTGTTTTTAATATCTTTAATAAATTAATTAAATATTAAAAAAATTGTACATATATCATAATTTATTTTATATCATTTAATACAATAGAATTAAATGGATCATAATTTTAATATTAATATATTTTTAAGTTAGACATATTATAATCAAATATCATAATATTATTATGAAATAATATTTGATGTAATTTAATAATAAATGTACACTTATAAAATTCATATTTTTATTTATGCATACGATATTATTATCAAATATGATAAATCATATTATACATATATCAAATTCTTTAATAAAATAACTTTAAAATATCTATTATATTTCTAATTACATTTTTATGAAGTTTTTCTTGTATTTTTATAAATTTTGATCAATTTTAGGTTTATCGATATTTTTTTTCAAAATATCTACCGATATATCTCTGATATATCTGTAAAATCGAAGTACCAATATATCCGTGATTACCGATATTTTCATCCTTGCTCTCCATTGAAGATTCGAGATTGTCGTTTAATCAATTAGGTTGTCACAAGAAAGTTTGGGTAAAGACAAGTTAGCTTTTTTGAGAGCCAATTAGCAACCGTCATAGTGCCACCTTACCTTACTACAAAGAATTAACTATGATTAGACCACAACCGTCATTATCTTAAAGCATAGATTAACCTCGAGTGCAAGACCACCACCACAAAGGAAGCCTAACCCAAGGGATGGTAAAAACACTTTAATATAACTACCAAACCCCGTATTTAGCCACTGTACGGTTAAAGCATTAAAGAGAAAAATATTGAAGTCATTAAAAAATGCTAAGTAACCAACTCTTTCAATACCACAGAAAGAAAAATTATAAAAGAGGAATTCCACAAAGAATAAAGTACCACAAACATTTCCATAACCCACTAAGTGATTAGAGCCTCAAATTATGCTCTAATGGCACATATAGAAAGGGGTTATGCAAATGTAAAGGCTCAATTCACCCAACTTAATTTGAATTTTTGTTAAGACCCTAGCCATGCATCTAACATATATCTTGAGCTAAATCTTAGGTTTAAAGAATAAAAAGGATGCAAGTTGGAGAAGTCATTTTCACTCATGGTAGAAAAGAAACTAAACATGCTTAGAATAAGCTCCAAGAGTGTGAGGCATGATGAAAATTTTGACAAATGAAAGTAAATCAATTCATAGCATGAGAGGTAAGAAATGAAGGTTATGGAAAGAGTTAGAGAGCAAGCAAACACGAGAAAGAAGGTTGAAGGATATGGCTTAAAGTTCATACATTCCAATTGGAACTCAAATTCTAATAGCAACATATATTATGATTTTGAGGTGATATTTAGAGTACCCATTGAGGTAATTTTTTTACATGCTCTATATCGTTTCAAAGCTTGAGAATCCAAGAATTCAAATCTTCAAACGGTCTGTAAATCGAAGTTGAAACGAGGAAGATATGGATGATTGAAGAGAACTACGCAAAGAGGAATCAAAGGAGTGTCAGTTTCGCATGATTGTGAGAAACAGACCAGATAGATTGTTTTTACAGTAGCATGGAAATCAGTTTCGCATGAACATGTGGTTTTTTGCACGATCATGCCAAATGCTCTAAAATGATGTTAGAATGCTATCAATCCATTTATATTTCGCATGATCATGAGAAATGGATCATCCTTATGCGAAATCAACATCTTTTCATTGAAGTCTCCCGTGACTCAAATTTTTACAACTTTTATTGAGAGCCCTTGATTTGTAAAGAAGATTTTACATGCTCTCTAAGATATTGTTGTGTCAACTTAACTTTTAGTCTATAAATAGGTGTGGTCCCATATTTCTCACGTGCACCCCCACTTGATCGGCAAGACTCACTTTTAATTGGTGAAAAATTTAGTTTTGGAAAAATTGGAGTCGCCACTTATTTTATTTTTATTTTAAAGGGAAAATAAAATAAGAAATAAAACCCCTAAAAAAAATGACTCCACAGTTTTGAAAAATCATGTCTTTGAAAAACCCGAGTCTGGGTCCGGGGATCAGGTTGCCTATTGGAAAGGTACCTCTAAGAGGTAGCATCCCTTTAAGCCCTATAAAGGTCTCTACTAACTAAGTTGAGGGGAATGTGACAATTAATAGGTTGATTGAGGGTATCTAGGTAGACTAAGGTGATTTCCAAAAAATAACATGCTAAATAAGAAAAGCAATTACAAATTAGAAAAAAAAAAATTTGAGTGCGTACCTGGACTGCTTCTTATGAGCTATCACAAGACACCAAAGTTAGTTCAAATAATATATCATCCAACATGCCTTTTATTATAAATAATTGAACAATGAAACAAATATCAAGATACCCAAGCACTATCGATCATAGGCATAGTTCACAATGACAAGCACATTCACTAAATTTAGAAGGTGGGCATTAGGGGGCGTACCTGGATAGCATAGATGACTTATAATGCGCTTCCATAAGACATGAGGGGTTAGATAATAATAAAATAAAGAAATCCTAGCATGCTTGTTATCTAATTAGCATAGCAAAAATTATCAAAGTATATGAAAACATCAATTATCACACACATCTTGTATACAATTCCTAAAAAATTTGATGATTTTGATTATAGAAAGTAGCTAAAGTGGCAGCAAAGATAAGTTTTAGAAAAATTATTTTATGTTGGGGTCCCATCAAGTCCCCAGTTAATATTCACAAGTTTAACCTGTGTATTCCCATTAGCTTGGGAACACAAGCTCAAACCTATGTTAAGAAAATAAAGTTTTGGAAACTAAGAAAAATGAGTACAATTGGGATAAAACTAAGTTGCATATTTTTATCCTCCAATGTTAGTTTGAATGAAGGGTTGAGGCATAATAGATGAAAATAGAAATATCCTCCAATGTTAGTTTGAATTAGGGGATGGTACAATAGCCCATTCCTTGATACTAGGGATTCTTGGTAATTCTTTATCCCTAGTTATTTGAGGTTTTGTTATTGTTATCTATCCTATGACAAATCTACACAGAGTGGTAAAGGCCTAACTTCTAGACCTAAACCCAATTTTCATACCCATTCATCTATTTGGTATTTCAATAATGGAATAAAATATTAAAAGTTAGGATATGGATGCAACCCTGAGTTGTGGAACTCAAGTTGATCTTGTTTAATCCCACACTATAAATACCCTAAGACTAATCAAAATTGATACCCAATTGTGGAACCCCCAATCTTGAATCATTTGAATTAGAAATCAATCATTCTTTTGCAATTTATTTAAGATTTATTTTGTTAAATTCAATTTTGTTCAAATCAAATATTTATTTTTTCTAATTCAAGAATTTGGCAAAAAGCAATCTTTTAGACCTAGTTTAACAACTTCCATAGGTTAGTCCTTGAGGACGACACCAGGAGTACTATAAAAGAAGTAATGACTCTTTTTTCAATTTTTCTTGGCCAGAGTTGCTATGTAATTTAGGCTTGGTATTTTGGACAACAGAGAATTGTGGCGACTAAGTAAAGAACAATTATAAAATAAAATAAAAAAAATTCCACTAATTAAGAATGAGGTACCTACAAAAAGAAATTATATAAAAAATAATTATTTTGATTTGTTTACCCTTTTATCATTAACTTGATAGTGGAGAGAGGTTGGTGTTAGGACATTATGTTTTGTTTTTTTTTTTTGTTGGCAATTTTGTTCCTTTTTATTTTGGCATAAGATCTTTTTAGAGATCGACTTACTCTCCATTGAAGATTCAAGGTTCTCGTTTAACCTTTCCATGTAAAAAACCACTTGTCTCTTGTGTGATAGATTGTCATTGATTATTTCTAATTTCTTATATAGTTTAATTGAGTTATAGGATTAACTAATTCTCAAAGGTTTAATTGGATTAAAAATATTAATTATTATATTAAAATCTTTGGAACACACTCCTTCAATCTCCCCAGGTGTTACCCTATTGAAGATGATAACTTCTATAGTTTACCCCAGGAATCCATTAGAGATATCCTTGAGATAATGGATAAGACTATGGATACCCCTAAAAACATCCCTGAAAAGGTGGTTGACCCCAATAGAGATAAAAAGCCACTTGAAGTTGCTAAGCCAAATGAAGTGAGTACTAGAAATAAATCCAAAGTACCAAAAAATTACCTTATCTCAAATATAATAGGAAATATGAATGACTCCATGGTAACAATGAGACAACCAAGACACAATAAAATATGCTTCTTTTGTTATACCTCCCAATTAGAGTAAGAAAATGTGGAGAAAACTCTAGGAGATGAATCTTGGACTATTGCACTATAGGAAGAGTTAAATCAGTTGATTTTGTTTATATCATTTTCCACATACTATTTTACCTTAGGTATTTATGTTTGGCATGTGTAGGTTACAAATATAGGGATATTTTGTACTATTGGATTGTCCTTTGCATATAGTCGATTGAATAGGTTTAGACAAGTGTTACTAAGTGTTATGTAAACTCCGTTTGAAAGTTTTTTTTTGGGGGGTGGGGGGGGGGGGGGGGGGGGGGGGGTTTATGTAACTTTGTTTTGTCACAAAATTGCCAAAGGGGAAGATTTTTAGGACAGTATGTTTTGCTTTCAAATTTGGCAATTTTGTTTCTTTTTATTCTGGCATAGGATCGTTTTAAACAATTACTCTCCATTAAAGATTCAAGATTGTTGTTCAAATCAATTGAACAATCACAGTTAAGTTTGAAAAGTTTAATTAAAGGTAAGTTAGCTTTTTTGAGAAGGTAGGATTGGATCAGAAGTTTTAAAATTGAACTAAAATGTCTTAATTAACTTTTGGAAAGTTGAGATTTTATCTTGTAAAAAAATCTATTTCTGACCCCTAGGCTCTTAGGCCTATACACACCTTTCTTAAATGTGTTTTAGGATTGGATGCTCTCATTTAGAAAACACTAACTTTCCCTACCATTCCTAAAAGCTCTTAAAGGTTCTTTGAATGAACTCTAGGCTGTTAAAGAGACTTACATCCCCTCAGAGCCTGAGGCAAATTCATTGGAGCGCTCAAGGTGATGAGTCGTGGATGTGAATCATGATATAAGTGTTGGAAAGTAAGTCTTAGGCAATGTTTGACAAGTAAAACTATGTATTACAATTTCCTATAATGGATTTTAGATTTAAGGTCTTAGATCCCATAGTTTTTTATCTCTACATGTTACATGAGGGTTTTCCATATTAAAAACTTCTTATCTCTTGTGTGTTGGATTGTCATTGATCATTCCTGATTTCTTATATAGAGTTTTGATTTAAAGAGGATTAAATAATTCTCAAATGTTTAATTGGATTAAAATTTTCAACTTATATATTAAAATATTTGAAATACACCCATTCACCTACCCAACCCCTAGGTGTTACCCTACTAGAACATTGGTGTTTATAGTTGGTTTGAGCAACCTCATCATTTTCTCTCGAGGTTCGAAGTATCAACTAAGTTGTATCGGCCTAAGCGTTTTTTGCACCAAATTCGATACCTAATGCCTTCTTAAACATAGATTCAGCTAGGAACTAATTAAACTAGGTTGATTTAGTCGACATTTTGAGTTTACATGGTTGAATCATATGAGTTACCATAATATTCTCAAGTTAAATCTAGAAATTGTTTTTTTTCCTTGTCAAATCACAGTAAAAAAAACACCACACAGTAACCAAAATTGAGAAATATTTGAAAAATAAAAGATTTCTCTTAAAAGGAAAAGGTTTTTAAGCATTATGATCGTACCCATGAAGAAGAAGGAAAAAAAAAAGTCGTCATATTACTTCATCGATCACTGTCGCTTTGTGTTAGTTTACCTCTCTCTACTTCATCTTCATCACTTTGTGCCCATGGGTATGTGTTGCAGAGGAGACTCCCTCCCTTTACTTAAAATGTTTATGTGTGGTACAAATTATATTTATATGCTAATGATTTATTATTTTATATTTAAAAAATGTGATATGAATTACATCAATTTACCTCATGGTTGATGTGTTTGGAATTGAGAATTTGAAGACAATAGCATCAATTTATATAACAATTTTCTTTTTATTAGTTTTAAAATTTATTTAGTTGTACTTATTTTTTAAAATAATTTTCATCATATTTTTTATACTTTTTTAAGACCTTTTGAATACATAAATTTGTGTATTGCCCGAAACCGAGCTAAGTTGCCAAGACTGAGGTGCCTTAAACCCACTGTGTCAATTACCAATTCATCCGAAGGCGGACAAATCAAACCACTCTTTTTCTTTTAAGGAACTTTCATACATACTTCCAACCATTGAGTCATTGGCATGGTGGTGTACTTAACCGACACCATCTTAGCTTCCTATGCATTCATATTATTTACTTAAATAAATTAAACTCCTTTTAACCTCACCATATTATTTATTTTTTTAGACAATAGTTGATCCATTTCCTTTACATTTCCATTTGCCACCTATCCCCTAGCTGACATAGTAGCCAAGTGGTGTCCAAACAAGGTAATAAGTAGGAAAGGGTAGTTTAGAGATACATGACTTTACAAATGCAACAAATTTAAAATTTGAGGTTTTAAATTTTTTAAATATTACAATTTTTTTATACAATTTTTAAAAATCATTTTGACTATATTTGGTTTTAGAAATATGTGAGATAAAACATGAAGGAAATAAAACAGAGAATGAAAAAATATGGGTATTGCTTTGAATAACCAAAAGTCCAATAAGGAACACCCAAATGGTGAATAGGTGATTTAAAAAAAATTAAATCAATATTTGTGAATTACAATCAATTTCTCTTACCCCAATAAAAAATTTGATGTTTATCATGGTTAGTTGATATCTATATATTAACAATATATGTTGAAGAATATTAGGGATAAATAATAACTACAAAAATAGCTAACCTAACAAACTCAATAACCAATTAACCAATCAATCCAATATATTCAAGATAAATATCTTCAAATAGAATATATGCAAGAATAAATATAAACTTTTTAGAATGATCCTACAAGATATTAAGTTCAAAGAAATTAACTTATTCTAAGCAATTTAAACGTAATATGAAATATAAAGAGATAAACAATGAGGCATGAGATTTTTAAGTGGAAAACCTTCGTAAACTATGGAGATAAAAAACCACAAGGTCTAAGACCTATCAATCATAATCCACTATTTGAACCTTTTATACCTCAAATAAGTCTTTATATGTCACAGGTCAAACATTTCTAGATGTGACTTTCCGGTTGGACGAACAGCAACCTTTGATTTTTAATGGAGAGTAAGTCACTATCTAAAAAGACTTTTATGGTGAAACATAAATTAGAACAAAATTGTCAACATATAAATAAAACTCAATATCCTAATAAATAGAAAGTAAAAGAAAATAAAAGATGAAAGAAAATAAAACATATATTTAAAATCAATTAATTATCTATGTATACACTACTTCATACTCATTTCACTTATTTTAACTTTTTTATATTTATATAAAAATTAAAGATAAAAGAAAATAAAACATATATTTAAAATCAATTAATTATCTATGTATACACTACTTCATACTCATTTCACTTATTTTAACTTTTTTATATTTATATAAAAATTAAATAATTTGAAAATGTATAAGTTTCTTACCAATTTTTTTTTTCTTTAATATTTTTCATAATACAATTAAACATGACAAAATCATTTTCCTCACCATTTTCCTTCTTTCTTTAAAATTTTTTTGTTATGTTTGGTCCCTCGAAAATATAAGGGAAAACACAAGGAAAATAAAATAAAATGGAAGAGTGGAGGGAAAGAAAAATAAAAAATAAATATTAGTTAATTACTTATTTATATACATTACTTCAAATTCATTGTACTTATTTTAACTCTTTTATATAAAGAATAAATAATTTTAAAATATATAAATTTTTAACTAATTTTAATTATATTTAATTTTCTTTTATATTTAAAAATTATATTTATATGCATTACTTTAGATTCATTGCACTTATTTTAACTCTTTTATATAAAGATTAAATAATTTAAATACACATAAATTTATAACTAATTTTACTTATTTTTTATTTTCTTTTATATTTTCCTTCTAGAATCAAACATGAGTAATTTTTTTTTCATTAATACTTTCCAAAACCTAAACATAATCTTTAGCGACCAAATATAACGTTTGTGTTTGAAGTAAATTTCTAAGACTTCCTACATTTTAGATGGAAGTCACTATTATCTTTTATTTTCAAAAATAGAAAATAGGATGTGCATCCAACCATAGCTAAATTATTATTTTTATTTTCATTCAGTGTATAATTCAATAATTCTCCCAAAATTGTCTCATACTTATATTCTTTAGCGAAAAGTATTGAGCTTGGTTTTAAAATAATTAACAAATTCAACCCTCGCTTTTCATTTTAAATATACTGCCTTTACCGGTCATGTAATTGTTATGGAATGATACTCATAATGATAATTTGAAAATAGAATAATAATAAAAGAAAAAATAGAGTAATAAATAAAATAATGGGTAAAAGTACTTATATGGTAAAACCCTTTTAATTAAAAAGAAAATATCTATGGGACAAGACAAAAAAAATAAATCCACTGCCAACATTAAGTTACAACATTTCTCTCAATTAAGAAGAGAGAACATAAAAGCTTAGAAAAAAAATGAATATTTTTTTCGGGATGAATAAAATTGGCGTGGGATGACTTCCCATTTTTGTCGTCTTCTAACGTGGGGTGGGATGACTTCAACCTTAACATTTTTTCACTTAAAGTCATTCTTCTATGTTTTACCCTATCACATGTCACTTACATTACCGTCAAACCATAAGAGGATTTGCACCAACTGAATTTATCAATATTAATCAGTTTTATTAAGGCATTTGCATTGTCATTCGTATGCATCAGCATTAATTGAATTTTTTGCTTTTAAAAGGAGAAAATTGTTTTTTAGACTAAAAAAATATGCTTGGTAATTTTTCAATAAAAAATACCTTTTTAAGAATATATTAGATTTGTGTAGTATGCTTTTTTCAACTTTGGTAAATATATATATATATATATATATATATATATATATATATATATATATATATATATATATATATATATATTTCATTATTTTTACGATCAAATGTTTCATTCACTTTTACCAAAATTAAAAGGAAAAAATTAAGAGATAAAAATATTGGTTAACATATCTGACCTAGGTTATTATAACTCTATCTCTTTCTACTTCTTCTCTTTCACTTATCCTTAATTTTACTTTTAATAAAAAGTTATACATCTTTAAATTATTTATTCTTTATATAAAATAATTAAAATAAGTTCAATAAATTTGAAATAATATATAAAAATAATTTATTAATTTTATTTTTTATTTTTTATGTTCCTTAATTTTTTTTTCTTCTCACATTTTTCTTTCACCTAGCTACTATAATTGCAGTGTTTAATTTAGACCCAGTAGGTGGGTGAATGAGGTCAAAAAACAAAAACAAAAACAAAAAAAAAGACACCTTGAAAGAAAAAGCTGGATGCAAATAGAAGAGGAGGCATCCATATTGCTTTGGTATATCAACTCTTTACGTCTTCAGAATGAAGTAAATGAATTTGGTGGGAAGTAGCGATCAGCTCACTAATAAAAGTTAATTGGAATCAGAAAGATAAAACACATGGACACTTGTGTATGGTGCCAAACTTAAACACGTATGGTCCCCAAGCAAGTCATTAATTGTTTGGAAGATAAACCAAACGTGTTACTAGTTATAGTGTGATTAATTAGATACACCATTTGTACAACGAATCAATAAATTTTGATATTTCTTCAACAACCATCAGTGAAAACTTGAAGTGGAAGGCTGATAATAATACATGTCAAATCCTAAGTACATTATATAAGTATGGTCTCTAATTAATTTCGGGACAATTATGTTTTGGGCTCAATTAGATCAAAAAATTAACATTTGGTCCATACAACTTACATAATTAATAAAAATGATATAAAATGTTAAGAGACCAATATACCCTTTAAATTTTCATATATTACATTTTAAGGATATAAAATAGTGATGGACTAAAATACATAATGATCTTTCACATAAGTTTTTTTTAAATTTGGATTTTAATGATTTAGATTTTAACAATTTTTACACCACTATTCATGCAACCATAATAATTCTATTTTAACAATTTGGATTTTTCATTATTTAAAAAAAAAAATTATATATAAATAATTGAAAATCAACATTATTTTCTATTTTAAATTATAAATAAAAAAAATTATGTTTAAAAAATACTTTAAAAAAATGGTAATATGATTTATATTTTTTATATTTTCTTTTTGGAAAAACATTTAATTAAAAAATGAAAACTATTTTTAAAAATAAAAATTGAAAACTTTGTTTGGTACTATTTTTTATATGAAAATAATAAAAAGAGTTAAATTTTATTCATTGATTATCCATTTTTATTTTTTTTCCATTAGTTATTTTAATTAAAAAATATATATATAGTATGTTTTCAATTAAACAAAATAATTGATCAATTATGTGTTTTTTGTGTGATTATCTTTTACATAAAAAATAATTAAATAACTAAATTATATATATTTATTACTCTTTTTAATTTTATTTTCTTTATATATTTTTTCTCTAATAGAAAATTTTAATATATCCATAATTAACAAAGTAATAAATTTAATCTATTAAAATAAATTACTTTCTAATTTAAATAAATAAAATGAAATAAGTAAATAAATTTGGGGTTATTTCTATTTTTTAACATATCTTATATTAATATTTTTTATGGTTAAATAAATTTTTTATTATTTTTTCTTTAATTCCAAAAATAAAATGAAATAAATAAATAAATTTGGTATTTTCTAACTGATCTTATCTTCATATTTCTTATGGTTAAATAAATTTTTTTTTTTTCCAAAAATAAAAGAAAATAAATAAATAAACTTGGCTTAAATAATAGTTTTTAAGTAATATCTTTATCTTATTTTTAATTACATTTTGCATTGAAAATAAAATAAAATAACGTTTTTTTTTAATTATTTTAAATGTTAAACTATTGGAAACATAGTTTACACACTCATGTGGATATAATTTATGCATATATATGAAATTTATATCATTATACAAGGGTATTACACTAATTGTATAAGGGGTGTACAAGACTGTATATTTTGAATAACTTTTTTTTTTCTTGTCATCTAAGGATTATACGCTCTCCTACCACAAATTCTTTTATTTCATGTACTTTATTTAACTCGCATATAACAATTCAAATACTTACCTTAATAATTATGTTTTAGGGAAAAAATTTGTTTTTACATTTTATATCATTTTTTAAATAAAACCATTGGAAACATGGTTCACACATCATATGTGGCACATAATGTATGCATATGGATGAAATTTGCACCATTATATAAGGGTGTTATACTAACTGTACAAAGTAAATATTCAATTGGACAAAGCAAATGTTCTAATTATACAAGACAAATGTTCCAACCATACAAGGGGTATACAAGATTATCATTTGTGAAATATTTCAATCAATTTTGGGCAACCTTTCTTTTTTTTTTTTGTCTTGTCATATAAGAATTGCACACTCTCAAGGTACATATTCCTCTATCACACACTCTTCTATCATAATTAAAAAGGACTTTAATACTAGCATTGATGTGTGGGAAGGACGTTTTGGTGTAACGTCTTCATCAATAAATCAATAAAACTGGACATGCAATCAAATTTTCTTCACTGTTGACATTTGAAGTAAAAGGACGACCAATGCTGTAAGTACGTAAAATGTTACTTCGTTTCTGTTTTTAGGTTAGAATTTAAATGATGAGATGGACAGGATTTAATTAGTTCTGGCATAAAGCTTCATTTTTTGACGAGTAGCTGGTTGTTAGGTGTTGGAAATCGCATCTGCATTGATAGCAGCAGAATTCTGAACACTACATATAGTCCTCACTCCTCATTACCTCAGGACATGCGTTGCTTCAAGAGAAGTAGCAAAATCAAATATGGCTTCTAAACCCGGAATACTCACTGATTGGCCATGGACGCCTCTTGGCAACTTCAAGGTACTCCTTCTCAGCCAATCTCAAATCTCTTCTCTTCTCTTCTCTTCTCTTTCTCTTTCTCTCTCTTTACTGAAGAGGGGCCTCCCTGTAAATGATCTTTCCATGTTTGATTGTTGTGTGTGGATGAACGAGCCGCTAGGGGATGCCACGTAACATAAAAAGTGACAAGAGACATCTTTCAGAAGCCAATAATTGTTAACAAATCACAGTCCTATATATTGATAGATATACGCGCTCTGCTTTTTAATGACATGCAGCATACTTTTCAATAAACTCAAGCATATTTCTATACATGCTTCCAGAACGAGTCATATTAATATATTCATTCTATCTTATTTATTTATTTTTTCACTTGTACTACTTTGTTGTTTGATGTGGGTGAAGTACGTGATCTTGGCACCATGGGCGATTCATGCCATACACTCGTTCCTAGTGAAAGATGAAAAGGAGAGAGACGTTGCTCACTTTCTAATATTCCCATTTCTGTTATCGAGGATGCTCCACAACCAGCTTTGGATTTCACTTTCTCGCCATCGAACAGCCAAAGGCAACAACAGGATTGTTGACAAGGGCATTGAATTTGAGCAAGTTGACAGAGAAAGAAACTGGTAAACGCATCACATCAATTGACCAAAATTTAACGTCTCAAATCAATCCTTGTGGGAGGTCTTAGCCCAAGTTTTCTGATGGTGTTTTGGTTTTGTAGGGATGACCAGATTATTTTCAACGGGATCATATTCTACATAGCCTATTTCATACTTCCAGGGGCTTCTCACATGCCCTTATGGAGAGTAGATGGTGTGGTTATTACAATTCTGCTTCATACGGGCCCTGTGGAGTTTCTGTATTACTGGCTTCACAGGGCTCTACACCATCATTATCTCTACTCACGTTACCATTCTCATCACCATTCCTCTATCGTCACTGAGCCCATCACCTGTAAGAATTAATGTTTTGCATTTTAGCTTTAACTGCCTTTGAATTACTTCTGGTATATCTACTTTTTTATTTTACTAAAATTAAAAGAGGAAAAAAAAACTTATATTTCTTGCATATTTAAGAAGAAGGGAAAAGTATCCTTTTATGCAGACTTCAAAAAGGAAAAAAAAAAAAAAAAATGACTCTATGGCTTGGGTGAGTTATGAATATAAGAGCCTTTTTTTTTTTCTTATAACATAGGTGTGGAATTTATGATTTTGTTGCTTAGAATGGCAAATGAAAAAATGTATATATTTTTAAAATGATTTATAATATTATATAAATATAATATAATATTTTCTAAAATTAGTTAAAATTAAATAATTAAATTTTCTTTTATTTTAAATATTTCAACATTTAAATATTATATATATATATATATAATTAAATAGTATTTAATTTAATAAAATTCAAAATATTAATATATTTATACTTATATTTGATAATATCAAAGATAAAAAATTAAAATTATTGATTTTTAATTTATTTATATTTTTTATTTTTTATTTTAATAATATATAAATTATATATTATGATATCACTTATTTGATCGTGGTTCAATGTCTAATTTGTTTATAAAAACATTACTTTTGGATTTTATAATATTCATTTAAACCAAATAAACTAATTCATGCTATCTTTAGTCTAAAAATACATAAAATAAAAAATAAAATAAAAATTATTAGTTGAAATAATTTAAAATATGAAAAGATGGATTGGCTTATAGCATATATTTTGGAATGACTTTTTCCAAACCAACAAAAATCTATCACAAAATAGATAATAAAAAAGATGATCAAATGCATCCTACTTGACATTAAAGCAAACATAAAACTACTTTAATCGATGTTATGCATGCGAGTGTCTTAAACAGTCGTAGATGCGAAAAGGCTTTAAGGTATTCATGGTCCAGAGGAAGTAATGTGCGGTGGATTCGGCCATGCAGGTCATGCAAGGCATGGTCCGTAAGCACAATTATAGTGAACAAAGTCCTATGATGATTTAGTCTAACATGAGCGTTATACTAGGACCACACCCATTACCATTGTAATAAGTGGGATCAAACCAATATAAGTTTCCTTGTATTGTATGGCAGCTGTCATTCATCCATTTGCGGAGCATATAGGATATTTTCTGCTGTTTTCAATACCATTGCTGACCATGATCTTCACCGGAACAAGCTCTGTTGTAGCTCTTTTTAGTTATATTTCTTATATTGATTTCATGAACAACATGGGGCATTGCAACTTCGAGCTCGTGCCCAAGTGGCTCTTCTCCGTATTTCCCTTCCTCAAGTATCTTATGTATACCCCCTCGTAAGTCCCCCCCTACCATCACTCTATGCTTCTCTTTAATTTGATATTTCTTGTTTTACAATATGATGTAGACACTGGGTAGCATTAAATAAGGCATTCAATTAAAAAATGTTGCATATTAGGGTGATTAAAACATTTGAAAACATACCATAATCTACGAGGAAGAAATATAAATTTTAAAAATTAAAAATGTTAAAAGGAATGGACCACCCATGGTAGGTGTATGGGGGACCCACGTAGCCATAGTGAATATAGAGCCACGTGTCTGGCAGGTGACAACATTTTTATTGTAACATTGATTGGTATGACAGCTATTTGGTAGAAATTAAACTCTAATCTATGACTATTTTTAATTATTATGAATAAATTATTCCTTTTTCAAATGGAAAGTTTTGATTTAAGATTGCTAATAATAGATAGATTCAATAAAATTAAAATTGTTAAAAACAAAATATCTGGCAAAAACATTGGACCACCCGGGGTATTAATTTAGAAGTGAGATCACATGTAACATGGTGAAGTACTACACAAAGGTGCACCTATCTGAACTGACAGGAGATACCTTTTCCCAGTACAACATTTATTGAATGACCATTGCTTAGGTAGAGCATCCAGTTTAGCTTTTTGTTTTCTTGCTTTTATAGAAAGGTCAAGTACTAAATTATACGAAAATCCAGGTCATGGGGACCAATTGACCAAAGTATATGATCCAAAGAACTAAATAGTATGGGATGTTTGGTAATTATTTTTTAAAATGTATGGTTTTTGAAAATTGTTTTCTCACTTTTTTTAGAATAAAAATTGATTTAAAAACCATACTTCTAATATGTTTTTAATATTTTTAAATATGTTTTAAAAATAATTTTTATATTTAATATTTTTTAATTATTTTATATGTTTGTATAATAATTTATTAAAACAATCATCAGCGAGTGAAAATAATAGAAAATAATTAAAAGATGTTTTCTAAAAACACTTATTTTATTTTTAAGAAGATAAAATAGAAAATAACTTTGATTGTTAAACGTATTTTTTATATTTTTTGTACTAAAGAATAAAAAGTTGTTTTAAAAAACAGTTTCTAAATAGGCATTATATCACAAATAAATAAAGTTTAAATATAAAACAATAAAATTGATAATGTCTTTCCAATTACCTATTAAATAAATAACTCTCATATTATAATAGAACCCATAAAGTCTAAAAATTATTCATTTTAATTTATTACTAAAAATTAAATAAACACACAATAAAAATATAAAAATAATGATAAGATATTTGTAATTGGATTGTAGAACTACTGTTAAGCATTTTTACTTATGATTTAAAAATAAAATAAATTTTACACATCAATATGTACTATTTTATTCAAAAGAAAAAAAATAGAATTAAAATTGTAACAAATTGATCACCTAAAAATAAGTATTCCAAATAATTGAATAACAAAGTTATAGAGGTATAGTGTATCATATAATTTTTATGAAATAAATTAATTAGGAAGTGTGTTATACAAACGAAAGAACCAATAAAAAATAGTATTAATATTTTTTTTATATTTTTTATGTTTTGTTTTGCTTTAATTACATCATTAAAAGTTACTTATATTAAAAGGCACTTACATGATATAAAAAAGAAAAAAAAATAGAAAGAAATATAGTAATATACATATAAATATTTCTTTTGATCCAATCCCAACTCGTAATAAGAGTGAGTCCATAAAAAATAAAATAAAATAATTAAAAGGGATTAAATGATCTTTAATTTGTGAATCTAACATCTTCCATGTTTTTTATTTGAAAGTAATATAATTTTTTTAATATAAATATCATTTATTGTTATGAGTATTTTTATGTAAGTTTTAAAAGAAATTATTATTTTTACACGAAAAAAAAATAGAGGATATTCTTGTCAAAAAGAGAAAAAAATGGAGGATTAAATTTCTAAATTTGGGTTTCTAATCAAATAATTTTTTTAAAAAAATGACATTCTAGTTTTTTCAATACTAGTTAGAAAGCATATATGTAGTTTATGATGATAAATGATTTTAACTCCTTCAAAACTTTCAGGTTTCACTCTCTGCATCACACCCAATTTCGGACCAATTATTCACTCTTCATGCCATTCTACGACTACATGTATGGTACTATGGACAAATCTTCAGATGTATTATATGAAAAATCACTTACAAGGCTCGAAGAATCACCTGATGTAGTGCATCTCACCCATCTCACAACGCCAAACTCCATTTATCATATAAGGCTAGGTTTTGCCTCTGTGGCCTCCAAGCCATACATCTCCAAATGGTACTTGAGACTAATGTGGCCTCTAACATCTTGGTATATGATGTTGATTTGGATTTGTTCTCGTACATTTGTTCTTGAAAGGAACCATTTCAACAAACTCAAGTTACAAACATGGGTCATACCAAAATATAGGATTCAAGTAAGAATCATATTTTGTTGTTATTTTATTTTCTTAATTTATTAATGTATTTTGTCATTGTTTCTTATTTTTTAGGAATGAGTTATTTCTAGTTAGTTATTACTCATTGACTCAATTGTTGAATGGTGTAGTACTTCTTGAAATGGCAAAATGAGCCCATCAATAGCTTGATTGAAGAAGCCATACTAGATGCAGACCAAAGAGGCGTTAAAGTGTTGAGTTTAGGTCTTCTCAACCAGGCAAGTTATTACTCCTTTACCTTTTTAGTTATATTTTTTTCTCTTAAGTGCCCCCTATTCCTTTTGGTCCCTTTCATGCATAGATGTAGAGACATTATATATCGATCTACATCCTCGCACATGGATATTGTCCACTTTAATCAAGTGTTATCCTTCCACATGGATATTGTCCATTTTAATATAATACTAAAAATTGATGGGGATATCATAAATTCATTTCATATAGATATTATTTTCTTTAATATAATGTTAAGAACTGATTGAGATAACATAAATCTCTCCAATGTGGATATTGTCTACTTCAATGTAGTACTAGGAATTGATTGAGATATTAAAATGTCCCATATGATTTTGGGGACGGACAGATAGCCCTTGTGAGGAGGTCCCAACAAGTCTAAATATTGTTTATTTAGGCCTCACAAATTTAAAATACATCTGCATGAAACTTCTTTCTTTAATGAATTGGGGACATCATATATTATTGAACCAATGATAGATTGTTATACATTTGAGATGCACTTACATGCCCTATTTTCATTCACATCCCCTATTTTCATTTCAAGAAAAGTAAATCTTTAATGATTAGAAGAGAATTGTTGTGCCTATAAATAATTTTACCATCTTGGTTTATAGTTTATATATGATTAATACACTCAATTCCTTCTTTCATTTTGAGCCCTCCAGCAATTCATCATCCATATTTGAAAAGTTTTTGTTAAAAATAAATTTCTATTTAATTAATTTAAAAATTATGCAGGGTGAAGAGCTTAATCTATATGGTGAGCTTTATATCCATATAAATCCTAAGCTCAAAATCAAGGTGGTGGATGGGAGCAGCTTAGCAGTAGCTGTTGTTTTGAACAGCATTCCAAAAGGAACCACTCAAGTACTCTTCAGAGGCAAGCTCTCTAAGGTTGCTTATTTCACAGCCATTGCTTTGTGCCAAAAGGGGATCCAGGTATTTTTAATATATAATTTTTTGAAAATAAATTGAATGAAAAAATGTTATTAAAATTTGAATGGTGCTATATGTATCCTTATTTTATCACCTTCTTATATAGTAGTTGTTTTCACTTATTTTCTGATAATTGCTTTAAAAAAATAATTATATAAAAATGGAGAATGATTAAAAATAAATTACTAGATATAAAAATATTTTTAAAATATATTTAAAAATATTAAAAATGAGTTAAAAAATATTTAGGTTTCTAAATAGACTTTTGTTTCATAAAACATTGATTTTCAAAAACTATTATCAAAAAACGGTTTCTTAGAACTATTTTCGGAAACAGTTACTCAACAGATCCTAACTTTTTTAATTAATGTCAAACAACAACTACTATCATACCTGTTCAATGCTAGTTTTGATTTATACTGTAATACAATTGAAATAATTCTTAGGTGACTACTTTCCGTGAGGAAGAGCACAAGAAGATCAAAATGAAGCTGAACACCACATTGGGAGATAAATTGGCTCTTTCAAAAAATTATGCCCATAAGGTAAAACCCTTTCTTTCACCCTTGTTTCCTTTTCTTATTCTTTTTTCTATAATCTTCCTTCCTGTTTACCACTGAATAATTGTCAGAACTTGAATGCTAGGAATTAACCATACATTCTAAGTATACTTGTAAAGTAAAATTTCCTTTGAGGGGGTATTTGGTACGTCGGAATAGGAAATGAAAATGAATATTTTGTTTTCATTCCTATTTTTTAGTGGATAGAAATGAAATTAATGATTCCATTTCTAGCATTTGGATTAACTTAGGAATGCAAGATTGGAATGATTATTTGTTTGCATTCCAATATTGGATAATAATAGGAATGGAAATGAAAAAGAAATAAATTTACAATAATATCATTCCATATAATTTAAAATAATTTTTTTTAAAAAAAATAAAATAAAATTTGAGAGTTTTTTTGTTATTAAATAATAAGACTAAAAAAATATTTATACTCAATAAAAAAAAATCATATAACCCTAATGTACAAATATTTAATTATTATTTTTATTAAAAATTTGAATAATTTGTCATGCTTAAGTAGTTATAAAATTATATTTTACCTATATATATATATTATAATATTTAAATTCTCAAAGCTAGCAAATGTTTTTCCTATTTCCAAAAGAGGAAATAAAATAATTCAAATTTCATTCTAATTTCCGATAAGTATCATATCCGAAATTATAATATTTAAATTAGAAATTGAAATTTTTTTTCTAAATATCATGGAAGGTTTGATTGATTCAATTTGGAAAAATCACATGTTGCATAGAAGTAGATGATGAATAGGTCTCTAGTTTTGCAAAGAAGATAAGCATCGAGTTTGAAGAATGAGATAAGAAGGTAAAATAGTAAATTTAGGTTATTTTATATTATCAAATGGGTTTAATGAATCAGAATACCACTTACTTTTGATGAATTCAAATCTTTTTTATATCATTTATGTCTTTTTAATATTTATTCAAACATAAGAATAAGGGAGAAAATAAATGAAATGTCTATTCTCACTCTCTATTCCTGTGTATCAAACACCCTCTTAATGTATTCATTGAAAAAAAAAATTTGTTGGTGACAAGCTAATGAACAAAGAACTGTTATTTTTTTAACCCCATGATATTTTTTTTTAAAATTATACGTATATAATATTGGAAAGGTCGCTTAGATGTCATATCAAAGTCATTTTTTTGAAATATCAAAACAAGATTTTTGCCCAAAAAAAAAAAAAAATCTCAATAACCCACCACCATTTTTTATTTTTATTTTTGAAAAAAAATGAACTTAGCATTAAAAATGTTTGAGATATAATAGGGAAATATTGTACAGACATGGTTGGTTGGAGATGGCTTGACCGAAGAAGAACAGTTGAAGGCACCAAAAGGAACTCTATTTATTCCCTTTTCTCAATTCCCACCAAAGAGAATGCGCAAAGATTGCTTCTACCACGCCACACCAGCAATGATGTCTCCCACTTCTTTTGAGAACATGGATTCTTGTGAGGTCAGTCAATAATATTAATTTCCAAGATAACAAGCATTATATATTAGTACAAATGTTAATTTTAAGCATAATGACATATGGTTCCATACAATTAATGTAAGTGTTCTTTGCTATGTTACAAGTACAAATTTATTCTGTATGCCTTTTGGCTTTGAAAATATTTATTTAAATGCAGAATTGGTTGCCAAGAAGAGCAATGAGTGCATGGCGTGTGGCTGGAATATTGCATGCATTAGAAGGATGGAATGTGCACGAGTGCGGTCACACCATATTCGATATTGAGAAGATTTGGGAAGCCAGTCTTCAACATGGATTTCGTCCTTTAATGATTCCCTCTTAATGATTAAGACAACTTTATTTATTAGGTTTTCTATTTGTTGCTAGTATTTGGAATGCTGCTATATGTTACGGTTCATGTCATATGAACTCCATCTATTTTAAGTATGCATGATATGATATTCCAAGTCTTATTGATTATCATCCTATGTGGTTAATTTACTTTTCTTTTTTTTTTTTCTAATTATATATAGAAGTTGAAAAAAATTTATAGTGCACGTATTAAGTTTTGAAGTCAAGGTTATGAATTGTATTTGAAGTATATTTCATTTGACTCTTGCATTAAGTCCAAATTGTGGGTCATTTGTGTTATACTTGAGACATCATTAAGTCAAATTATTCTAAGTTTTTTAAATAGATTTTTACTTTAAAAAAAAAAAAAATTAGAAACTGCTTAAAAAAATTATTTCTAAAAAACATTTCTACAAAAGAACGACATGTGAGAGCGAATAAGCAACCATCGAAGTGCCACCTTACCTTACTACAAAGCATTAACTATGATTAGACCACCACCATCATTATCTTAAAGCATAGATCAAACTCGAGTGCAAGACTCTTCAAATTGATGAATGGTAGTTTTTCATTTTATTCTTTCATTCGTTCATGTACTGAGTATATATAGAGAGTAATCATCATTCTAAGAATGAGAAAGAATGATACAAGGAAAGAACAACTAATATCCTAATATCTCAACTTTCTTAATATCTAAACATTCCTAATATCTCAATACTGAATGATATAAGGAAAAAAATGATATAAGGAAAGCATTCCTAATATCTCAACACTCCCCCTCAAGTTGGTGTATAGATGTCACACATGCTCAACTTGTCTAAAAATTTTGAGAACACTTGACTTGAGACAGCTTTGGTGAGGATATCGACCAATTGATCTTCTGATCGAATCTTAGGCAATTCTACAATCTTATCATCCAACTTTTCCTTAATGAAGAATCTATCCACCTCGACATGCTTTGTACGATCATGTTGTACTGGATTATGAGCAATGTAACATGCGGCTTTATTGTCACAAAACAATTGGATTGGTTGCCTAGATAGGTAACCTAAATCCTGTAAGAGGAGTCTTAGCCATAATGCCTCACAAAGTCCTAGAGCCATACCTCTAAATTCCGCTTCTACACTTGAACGAGCGACAACATTCTGCTTCTTACTTTTCCACAAGATTACCACCTACAAAGGTAAAGTAACCAGATGTAGATCGCCTATCATCCATTGCACCGGCCTAATCAGTATCAGTATATACTTCTATACTCTGATGATCAACATTTTTAGCAAACAAAATTCCCTTCCTAGGAGCATTCTTCAAATACCTCAAAATACGCATGACTGCATTCATATGTTGCTTTCTAGGATTATGCATGTATTGACTCACTACACTCAATGCATAAGCAAGATCTGGTCTTGTATGAGCTAAGTACATTAATCTCCCCACAAGTCTCTAGTATCTTCCCTTATCGGTTGATACTTGATTAGGCTCAACACACAATTTCAGACCTTCTTCTATTGGTGTATTAACAAATTGACATCCCGACATTCCAATCTCCTATAAAAGATCTAAGACATACTTTCTTAGAGATAGAAAAATTCCTTCACTTGATCGAGAAACTTCAATCCCAAGAAAGTATTTTAGAGGACCTAGATCATTCATTTCGAATTCTCTAGATAGATAATTTTACAGAGCTTTTCTTTCTTCAGGATCATTTCCTATAACTACCATGTCATCCACATATACGATGAGTGTCATAATCTTACCATGTTGCTTTTTTAAACACAAAGTGTGATCTGAATTACTTTGACGATAGCCAAAAGCTCTCATTGACTTTGCGAACTTTCCAAACCATGTTCTCGGGGACTGCTTCAACCCATACAATGACTTCTTCAATTTGCATACCTTCTGACATCATGCATCTTGATGGAAGATCCATATATACTTCTTCAGATAACTCGCCATGCAGAAAGGCATTTTTCACATCGAACTGTTGTAATGGCCAATCTAGGTTTGCAGCTAAAGACAGTAATACTTGAACTGTGTTGATCTTAGCTATAGGTGCAAATGTCTCTATGTAGTCAATTCCATAAGTTTGAGTGTACCCTTTTGCTACCAGTCTTGCTTTAAATCGTTCAATACTACCATCTTCCTTGTACTTCATAGTATAGATCCAATGACACCCAACTGGCTTCTTTCCTGGTGGACATTCTACAAGTTCCCATGTTTCATTCTTCTGCAATGATTTCATCTTTTCATTCATGGTTGCTTTCCACCTTGGATCAGCTAAGACTTCCTACACACTATTAGGAATAACTATAATAGATAATTGATTTACAAATGACTTATTTGATTCAGACAAACGATGGTTAGACACATAGTTGCTCATGGGATATTTGACTTTGGTAGACAATTCGGGTTCATATGTGGGTTTAGGAATACCTCTATTATGACGGTGTGGTAACCGTTTCATGAATGGATCAGGTTCCAAATTAAGAACACCCTCAACAAACGACGATTGGTTTGGTATTTCAATGAAGACATCTTCGGACCCAAATTGTTGACCACTCATATTTAACTCACCCGCTTCCTGGTTCACTAGTTCAGATTGTCCTGATTCATTCTCCTCAGAGATATGATAATCATAATCGAGAGTCTGAATTTCCTTATGGTACTCCCCCTGAAGTTCAGACTCAGATGAAAAATACATCGAATCTTCATGAAACACCACATCCATTGTAATAAACATTCGTCGAGTTGGAGGATGGTAACATCGATATTCCTTTTTATGCAATGCATATCCAACAAACACACATTGCAATGCATGGGAAGTTAACTTGGTGCGTTGGTGTTTGTGTAGATGCACAAATGCCACGCAACCAAAAACACGAGGAGGTAGATTTGGGACAGTTGGGACAACTACGACATTAGTAAGAGCTTGAAGAGGTGTTTGGAAGTTAATTGAGCTGGAAGGTACCCGATTAATCAAGTATGTGGCAGATGTGATTGTTTCTCCCCAATAGGATATCGGTATTTTTGCTGCTATCAAGGAAACACGAACAACCTCTAACAAGTGCCAATTTTTCCTTTCAACGACTCCATTTTGCTGGGGTGTATTGGAACAAGTAGTCTGATGAATGATGTCATGTCCTTCCAAATACTTTTGAAGATCAGAACTCTGATATTCTCCACCATTATCACTACGCAGAACCCGAACCTTTGCATTGTACTGAGTTTCAATCATTTTATGAAATTTTTGAAACAATAAGTTCACTTCATCTTTGGTCTTCATCAAGCACAACCATGTCATTCTGGTACAATCATCAATAAAAGTAACAAACCAACGTGAACCACTCAAAGTTGGGACTTTGGATGCGCCCCAAACATCAAAATGTATAACCATAAAAGGAGACGGACTTTTATTCAAAATTAACGGAAACAAAGCACGATGGCTTTTAGCCAATTCTCACAAAGGAAATTAGAAATATCATTCTTTGCAAACAAACTAGGAAACAATTTTTTTAAATAACCAAAGGAAGCATGTCCCAGACGTCGATGCCACAACCAAATTTCAGACTTTTTCTTCTCCCCCTCAGATCCATCTGTCATCAAGGCTTGTCGCAACTTATTTGAATCCTTTGACTGCAATTCCAAGTAATAGAGTTTTCCCCGCTTAATACCACAACCAATCATTTGTTTTGTTTGGATGTCCTTAAAAACACAAAATTCAGGCCAAAAAATGACAATACAAGATAAGGCTGCAGTGATTTGAGAAACTGACAAAAGATTGTAATCTAAAGATGGAACAACTAAAATAGAATCCAAATTCAAAGTATCAGTAAGAGTTAAGGATCCTTCCCCAATGATTGGGGTTGTGTTACCATTGGCTGTGGAAATAATTTTTTGTGAGGAAAGTCTAAGGGGTGAGACTTGTCTAGAATCAAAAGTCATATGATCTATAGCACCAGAATCAATTATCCATGCACTATTAATAATAGGTATAGAAGTATTTAAAAACTTACCACCATAATCTGTAGTGGCTACCAATACAGAGGCTTTCTCATCAAAATTAGCCTCTGTTTTTATTTCGGCAACAACTGCAATCGAGGTTTTCTTGGAATCCTTATTCCATTGATCATGATTGTGATCCCACCAATCTGGATATCCCACAATTTCAAAGCAACGACTCTTGGTATGACCAGTCTTATTGCAGTAAGTGCATTTGAATGTTGACTTATCAATATTAGGGTCTGTCTTAGGATGGTTGGTCTTGGATTGGTCCTGCCAATTCTGGGTTGATTGCTATCGGACTACCATAGTTGAAGTGTCAAGGTTTTCAGATTCTGCTTTCATACTAGCATGACGCACTACCTCTCGTCGAATCAGTGCATAATATTCTTCCAAATCGGGAAGAGAATCTTTGCGTAGAATCTCTCCTCGAACTTGCTCAAAGTCACCATCCAATCCAGCAAGAAAGATGTGCACCTGTTGTCATTCAATGGATTTCCAGTATGCTGCAATGTCCTCAGGGTCTTTCATGACTACCTTATCCCGATGATCCAATTGGCAAAAAATTTCAGTTAACTCTCCATAATATTCAGAAAGTGACCTACCGTTTTGTTTGGCAGTGAAGGTTTTTTGATTCAAAGTGAAAACTTGTAATTCATCACTTCCATCATAGAAGGCCTTTGATAATGCACTCCAAATTTCTTGAGCGGTGGGTAAGCGTAAGTAACGCTTCATAATTTCTAGACTCATGGACATTAACAACCATCTCTTCACATTTTGATTCTCAGCATACCATTTTTCATATCCATCTTCTGACTCTTTTGGTATATTTTTCTTACCTCGAATGTAGGAAAGTTTTTCTTGTTCGACAATATGCATCTCCACAAGTTGTGACCAAACGTCATAGTTTGATTCAGTCAAAATAATTCCTGGATTGAAAGTACCTTTAGATTGAAAAACAATAGTATTTTTTTCACTCTTTTTTTTTTCTCTTGCAAAGGAGGGTGATGGCTGACCTTACCGAAAAAATATCCAGGATTTCAGTTCCATGGCTCTGATACCATCTTCAAATTGATGAATGGTAGTTTTTCATTTTATTCTTCCATTCGTTCATGTACAGAGTATATATAAAGGGTAATCACCATTCTAAGAATGGGAAAGAATGATATAAGGAAAAAACAACTAATATCCTAATATCTCAACATTCCTAATATCTCAACACCACCACCACAAAGGAGGCCCAACCCAATATACAGTCAAAATACTTTAATATAACTATCAAACACCATATTATCCATGAAACAGTTAAAGCATTCAAGAGAAAAATATTGAAGACATTAAAAAATTGCTAAGTAACCAACTCTTTCAATACAATCAAAAGAATAATTATAAAAAGGAAATTTCACAAAGAATAAAGTACCCACAAACATTTCCTTAAATCACTAAGTAAAGAACAATTATAAAAAAGGAATTCCACTATGAGTGAGGTATCCATAAAAAAAAAATAAAAAATGAATCATTCTTTTTATCTATTTACCTTTTTATCATTAACTTGATGGTGGAGAGAGGTTGGTGTTAGGACATTGTGTTTTGTTTTTGTTGTTGACAATTTTGCTCCTTTTTATTCTAGCATAGGATCCTTTTAGAGATCAACTTATTCTCCATTAAAGATTTGAGGTGGTCTTTATTCAACAAAAATGTCATAGGTAAGTTTGAAAAGAATTGAGTAAAGGCAAGTTTGCGTTTTTTATAAGGTATGGTTGGATCAGAAGTTCTAAAATTGAGCTAAAATATCTTTATTAATTTTTGAAAAGTTTAGATTTTATTTTTTAAGAAAATTTTGTTTATGATCCTCTAGGCTTTTAAGCTTGTATATACCCTACCTAAATGTGTTTTAGAGTTGGATGATCTCATTTAGAAAACACCTTAAATTACCTTACCATTCCCAAATGCTCTCAAAGGTTCTTTAAATGAACTTTGAGTTGTTGAAAAAATCTATATCCCCTTAGAGGTTGAAGTAAATTCATTGGAGCACTCAAGGTGTTACATCATAGACATAAATCGTGATATAGGTGTTGAAGAGTAAGTCTTAGGTCACGTTTGCCATGTAAAACTGTGTATTATGATTTCTTATAGTCGATTTTAGATCCGATGTCTTAGACCCTATGTTTTTTTTTTTTTTTTTTTCATCTTTAGACGTTGTATGGGGATTTTCCATGTAAAAAACCTTTTGTCACTTGTGTGTTGGATTGTCATGATAGATTATTCCTAATTTCTTATATAGTTTAATTGGGTTAAAGAGGATTAACTAATTCTCAAAGGTTTAGTTGGATTAAAAATCTCAACTATTATTTTAAAATCTTTGGAATACACTCATTCCCCCTCCCCCCCCCCCCCCCCCCCCCCCCTCCCTTCTCCCCCAAGTTGTTACCTTGTTAACTTCTATAGTTTACCCAAGAATTCATTAAAGATATCCTTCAGATAATGGATGAGACTATGAATGATAGGAAAAACCTAGATCTCTTCGTTTCCTAAGCCCGAATTAGGTTAGGAACATGTATAACTATCCTAGGCTTTTCTAAATCCTATGCACAATGGAAAAAATAGCATTTTTAAACATTAAAATGATTTAAAATGTGTTAACGAAAACCATACCTCTCATTTAGATGTTCTTGAATCAAATCCATGCAGTGAAAATGAAAAACGAAATTGTAGAAGTCTTGTCAACCCAGAGTCTTCTGCTTGTTGACTCAAACCTTGATCTTGACACACTTTTGATGGAGATGGAAAAGAGAGTGGAGGCTATGACTCTCTCTCTCTCTCTCTTTAGAGGTGGAAGACAACTCTCTAGAAAAAGTTATGGAACCCCTATTGGGCTTAAGTGACTTGAGTTCATTGAGGACTTGGGTTAATTTAGCCCAAAACGGGTCCAAATTGATTAATTGACCAAATAAGACGTACTAATTAATCAAGTAGCCCAATCCAAAGACCTTGTTCACTTACTCCTGTGCAACCTTGCATAATTACCAAAACACCCTTATGCACAAGAATGAACCTAGCCAATCCAACCTTTATAACCCACGCCAACAAGTTACATGAGCGGTAGAGTGGGAACCATTGGGACCCATAGGAATATTGACTTCCTTAAAATCCAATTCTAAAGTTGATTTAGCATCCCACTACAGAGAATCAACTGAACTCTTGTATCCTATGTAAATAACAATGAGACATCAAATGCTTTGGTCCATGACTTGCTATCCATTGTGTTTAATCTACCGATGAATTAGTGTCCATTGTCTAACAAGGTGAAAGTTATCAACCTTTCAAGACTACCTCCACTATCCTTGAGTTATAGATCTTCTTATTGTGTGTTCAACTGACATGTCTTAACTCTCAAAAAACCTATGTCAAGTTCCACTTAAGGAACTATGGCCATAATTTCCATAAACACACCTCCTTAGGATCACCTAAGGGGATACATTGTCTCAATCCCAAGAGATATCATAGCACCTCTATTAAGAATACCTATTGGTACCGAATTTCATAATTAATAGTGACCCAATTCATAGGAAATATATTATTAGCTTACGATCTCACTCGTAGGTCAAAGCTACTACTAACTTTAGCACAAAATCATTATTCTCTCAAAGTTAAAAGACAACGCAATGAAGCAGTTTGGTGAAGTCATGACTACTTGATAGTCTTAAGTCATGACTCACCATAGGTCTTGTCCAATGTCTATATGCACTAGTGCACACATCATGGGAATTAAACACATCCCAATAGCTAAGACTAGTCATCCCTTCAATTAGGAAGTGGTGCACTACAACCTCTAATGGGTTTCCTATACCCATGAACTGACTGTGAACAAGTCAACTATTTAAAAAAAAAAATTATGACTTGGATCTTCCATACAACTCCTAATGCACCCAAGTCATGTAAAATACAAAAATGCAGGCTAGAATTCTTACAAGGTATAATGCGTGGAAATATGATAGATTAAAGTGAAGTGAAGCTTTATTAAGTAAATAATAAAATCCAAGATTTTATTACATCATATCATGCTTTTAAAGGTTATATCCTAACAATGGATACCTTTGTAAACATCCCTAAAAAGGTGATTGACCCCAACAGGGATAAAAAGTCACTTGAAGTTGCTAAGCCAAGTGAAGTGAGTATTAGGAATAAATATAGAGTACCCAAAAATCACCCCTATCTCAAATATAATAGGAAATATGAATGACTCCATGGTAATAATGAGACAATCAAGACACAATAAGATAGGTTTCTTTTGCTATACCTCCCAATTAGAGCCAAAAAATGTGGAGGAAGCTGGAGGAGATGAATATTGGACTACCGCACTATAGGAATAGTTAAATCAATTTATTAAGAATGATGTGTTGTATTTAGTTCTTAAACCTAAGGATAAAAATGGGATAGGTACTAAGTGGATTTTAAAGAATAAACAAGATGAAAATGAGATCATTGGGGTGAATAAGGCTAGACTTGTAGTTTAAGGATCCTTCCAAATAGAGGGAATTGATTTTGAAGAAACCTTTGTCCTTGTAGCTAGGTTAGAATCTATTTGAATCCTCCTAGTTATAGCATGCTCATTAAAAATGAAATTATTCCAAATTGATGTTAAGAGTGTTTTCTTGAATGGGATCAATACTTAGTAAAGAAGTTTATGTTGAGTAACCTAAGGGCTTTGAAGATCCCAAACTCCCTGATCATATATATATGTTAAAGAAAGCTCTCTATAGACTTAAATAAGCTCTTAAAGCTTGGTGTGAGAGACTTATGACTTATCTTTTGGAAAAATGATTTGAGACAGGGAGGAGTTGATAGAACACTATTCTTCCAAATGACAAAATCTAGGCTTCTAGTGGCTCAATTCAAGTGAATCTTTCATTTGATTTATTGTCCTTTTTTTCTAATTTTTCAAGTTTATTCAGTTAAATTGAGCATTCAATTGAAGTTTTTGGCTTTATCACTGTGTTGTCTAATCCATTTTATGTACAATAAAGCCATGTAGGCCCAATTTTCTCTTTATTTGGTCTAGATTTATGCTTCTCATTTCATTATCTCTTATATCTAATACCTTTTTTTTTTTTTTATCTATCTATGGATATTAGTTCTCATTCTATGTCATATTTTATTTTCTTTGTTATATTTTGTGACAAAAATGAGACAAGATTGATTTCAATGATTTCGATTGATTTACATGTGTGCATAATTTGCATTCTTGATTTATGTTTCTTATTATCTTGATTTGATTTTGTTTATATCAATTTCCACACACTACTTTACCTTGGGTATTTATGTTTGGCATGTGTAGGTTAAAGTTATTAGCATTATTGAGTGCATAGTTTTGTCATTTGCATGTGGTCGATTGAATAGGTTTAGACAAGTGTTACTAAGTATTATGTAAACTCCGTTTGAGAGATTTAAGGGGTTTATGTAACTATAGACACCCAAATTTGTCTCTTTTGTTTTTTTTTTTAAACCTAATATTCCAAGTCATTTAATTTTTATTTTTATTTTTATTTTTATCTTATTTATATTATTATTATTTTCATTACTTTACTTATTATTATTTTAAATTTATTTATTTATTTTTATTATTTTTTCCTTTCTTTTCTTACTCTTATTTCTTTTCTTATTCCTCATTCACAACCTACTTTCCTCTTTTTTTTTTTTTGCTTTTTCTTTCCCCTTTTCTCTCTCTCATCCCCATGACAACTCCCCTTTCCCCAATTTTCTTCCCATTTTTTCTTTTTTCTTTCCCCATTTTCCATTTTACTTTCTTCTTTCCATTTTTCCCCACACCCACAACCACCTCTCTCTTCCCCCAATCTATTTCTATTACCTCTCTCCATACTTTCATACCCACCCTTTTCACTCCCTCCATACCCTACATTGTTGCCATTCATCGGCAACACCACTATCGGTAGTGCCACTGCCAGTCGGCAGTCCTCTTCGGCGCTCTCTCCAACTCTAATGACCACATCTCTTTTTTTGTCTTTCTTCCTCTCTCTCTCTCTCTCTCTCTCTCTCTCTCTCTCTCTCTCTCTCTCTCTCTCTCTCTCCCTCTCCCTCTCTCCTTATCTTTTTTTTCTCTCCACCTAACACTCATTCCTTCCACTTTCATGTTGAAGACTTAAAAAATGGTAAGTAATCATTTCTTTCTTCATTTCGATTTCTATAGTGCTTTGTTTGGAGAGTTGGGTTTTGTTTATTTGGGCTTTGGATTGTGTTTATGGGATTTGAGGATATTGGGCTTACATGGTTGTTGATTTAGACTGCAAATTTGAGTTATTTGGGCTTACATGTTGTTGGATATTATTTTGGGTTTATTTGAATTTCTTTGATTTGTGTTGAGTTGACTCTTCTTGGTGTTTGGATGGGTGTTTTGGCACTGTACTGAGAATGGGAGAAACATGGAAGCAATTGGAGCAGTTGAAGATAGGGCATGGTTTGGGTTGACCGAGGACCGAAATTTTTGGGATTAAAAAGGAAGAGGAGAGCGGATGATGGAGGAAGGGAGATGATGGCTCTGAATTCTCTCAAGATCTTTGTATTTTTTTTTTTTTTTTAGTTTCTCTAGGTGTAGTGAGGTTGAGAGATTTTGATTTCTATTTTTTGAACTTTGTTTGGGAAGCTATGGAGAGTCAATGCTAAAGGGATTACACTCTAACGTTATATATTTATTCCCATCCTTCTTTTTATTTATTTATTTTTGTATACATTGGTTTTTATTTCTATTTGTTATTTTTGTATATATAGTTTTTTTGTTAGTTGACATAAATGTCATTTTTTTATTGTGTATATTCAATTTCTATTTATCCTATAAATATCTCACTTTTATTTTGGTATTTATGTATGCTTATTTGGTAAGTATGAATTTTTATTATTACTGTGCATATCATTGTTCTTATTTATTTATTTTATGTTAGGAAAATTTGTTTAAAAAAATATCATCTTTTTGCTTGTTTAACATTTTGAGTGAACTGTTTTTAATTTATTTTATTTTTTTAATTATAACAAAATTGAAGGTTTTTTTTTATTATTATTTTAAATAAGTTTTAACAATTTATAGTAATTTATTAAAATAAATAAATGGTAATTCATATTTTGAATAAATTGTTTTTTAATGAACTGATATTTTTCTTTTTCTTTTTTTCTCTAAAAAATCTTTTTTTAGTAAATACTTAATATTCCCCTAAAATATAAAAATTTTATTAGATAAGACAAGATTAAGATTTCTTTTGTTAATATGTTGAAAATCTTTTTATTTTTTATTTTTATATTTGAAATTATTATTATTATTTTATTTATAATAAATCTAGAGATCAGGTTAAAATATGAAAAAAAAATTTCTATTATATTTTATTTCTTTAATAAAAAATAATTTTTTTTATTTTTACAAATTCGAAAGCCTATTCCTTGAAAAGTGGACTTTTTTACTTTCAACAAATATCTTTTTTCTTTTTTTAATCAATCAATTGGAATAACTTTTTTTTTTTGTAAAATTGAAATTTATGCTTTTAATATGAAATCTTGTATTTCAGGGAAATTGATATCACTTTTTTATATACAAATTTCAATTATTCTTTTAATAAAAAAAATTCAAACATTTTTTTTTTTTTTACAATGATACAAAGAATTGAAATCATTTCTTTTAAAAGCTTTATTTTAGTAGTTTATTAATTATTATTATTATTATTCACAAAATTATAAAAAAAAAATTATCAAGATATATTTTTCTTAAATAAATGTAATTGGAATAGAATTATTTTGTAAATAAAATTGTGAAAATACCTTTTTTTTTTTAGATAAACTTGCAAAAATTCTCTTTAAAAGGCAAAAATTCTTTTTGTAAATAAAGCTCCCAATTTAGTAAAAGTTAAAGGAAAATTCTACTTTTTAGACAAGGTTATTTTTTATTTTTTATTTTTTATTTTTTTATTTCTTATTTTTAAAAATAATAATTAAATCAAAATTCATTTTACATCAAAGTTGTAAAGATTCTGTTTTTAGAAAAATAAAAAATAACAAAAACAAGATTGAAACACCTTTTGGTGGATAAAATATGAAAAATGGATCTTTTTAAATAAAATTCGATAAACTTTTTTTAATGTTTTTTTCCTATTATAAATTCTAAATCTTTGAAGATAAGTAATATATTCCAAATCTCATTTTATAAAATCAAGCATAATTTTTATTTTAAATTCTAATAACATGAAATAAACCTTTTTTTAAAATCAAACAAAGATAAAATCTTTTATTTGTTGTAAAAGAAAAGAATAAGGAGAAGAAAAAACGAGAGAGTAAACAAAGATATTCAAAGAAAAGTATAATAGAATGTAGGAAGAGAACAAGATGAATTTTCATTAGAGGTATCTCCCTTTTATAAGGAGTTACAAAGAGATATACATCAATATAAATGATCATTCACAAGTTCCCATAATCCGATAAATTCTCATATTTTATAACACTGCCCCTTGGATGATTATAAGAATATGCCTCATTAAAACCTTACTAGGAAAAACCCTATGGGAAAAACCCTATTGAAAGAAAAATAGTACAATATTCTTTTGGATTACTACAACTGCCTCGTTAAAAACCTAACCAGTAAAACCCAATGAGACTAAACCTGGACGAAGGGAAAAAGAGTACAACGTAGTGATATTCTTATTAATTAGCTCCCCCTCATGTTGACATGATTATATTTTCTCTAGTAGCATAGCATGGAGATCTTTGAGTCAACGAATTTCAATGAGCTTCTTGAGTATTGCAGTTAACAATGCCTTTGTGAATAGATCTACTAAATTGCCACTTGATCTTATTCGTCGAATAACAATTTCATCACTCTTTTAGAGTTAATGAAAGTAAAAGACTTGGGCGATATATTCTTAATGCTATCTCCTTTAATGTATTATTCCTTAATCTGTGCAATGCATGCAACATTATTAACTTGGTAGCATTACCTCTGATGGAGGATAGTCCACATATTTGCATTATTTGCTTGATTGATCTCCACAATATTGTACCACCATAGATAAATACATACCTCATTTGAGATTGAGCTATGTGGGGTTTAAAAAATAGTCAGCATCTACATATTCAAGCAATTAAGATTCTGATCCTTCAGAATAACATAGACCCATGTTATTATAGTACATGATTGATTTTATTCTAATGTCTCTGAGATGGTGCAAAACTATATCTCACAAGTAAATTAATAAGGAATGCAATATTTGGTCTTGTATAATTTGCAAGATTCATCGGTGCACAATAACATTGTAATATGGCACTTCTTGACCAAGTAGTTTTTCATTATCTTCTTTAGGACAGAAGAGGTCCTTTGTCACTTCAAGTGAATGAACTACCATTAGAGAACTTAATGGATGTGATTTATCCATATGAAAGTGCTTCAAGACTTTCTTTGTATATGTTGACTAGTAAACTGATATTTTGTTTGAAAAGCACTCGATCTGTAGGCCAAGGAAAAATTTTGTTTTTTAGGATCTTTCATTTCAAATAGTCAACTATTTTTTAAGCTCTTTAGGAGTTCCAACAAAATTCAATGTTCCACATATATTATAATAATTGCAAATATTCAATATTATTAGAAAAATAAGGCTACTTTAAACTATGGTAATCACCCTAGAGGGAAGGGGGTAAATAGGGTGATGGTCTCTTTTTCACAAATTTAAACTATGCAAAAATAAAAGACAATTATATGCAAGTATATAATAAACAAAATAAAGACAATTGCATATAATTTAAAAGAGTTAGGGAAGAGAGAGTGCAAACACGAGAGTTTATAGTGGTTCAGCACTTCCTTGCCTACCTCCACTCTCCTCAACCTTTTAACCGAGTGAGGGTTCCACTATCTTGAAGCTTCAACCAAGCTTCCAATCTCTTTACAATTGGATTATGGTTCCAATTCACCCTCTTGGACTTTTGGCTCCAAGCACCCTCTACACTTCTCAAGAGATATCCCACTCTTGAACAACCCCTCAAGTGATACCCCACACTTGAGAAAATTCCTCACAAAGATATACAATTAATGATCTCTCAAAATCCTAGTAATAGAACTTTAGGCTTAAAGATACAAGAAAAACTAGGATTGAATGGTGCACTAAAGATATGCAAGTTATGAAACAATGGTGCACTCAAAAACACTCTTCCAAGGCTCAAATATATTCAAGAATGATTTGGGAAGGTTAAGCTTATAAAACAATGAACATTGGAGCCTTTTTATAGAAGAAAAAAGTCAAACTAGCCGTTGGAGGTTCAACCGGTCGAGCTAGGGGTCGACCAGTTGACTAGCCATTAGGAAAAGTGGTCGTTGGGCCTCAACCGGACCTCGACCGGACCTCAACCGGTTGAGGTTCAACCTTGACCGGGGAAGAAAAGGCCACTGGGAGAGAGAGAAACTTTTTGGCCTCCCTCAACCGGTCCTCGACCGGACGAGCACAACCGGTCGATCGGTTGAACCGGTTGAGCCATTTTTTTTTGCTCAACACTCAACCTTTTTCAACTTAAAACCTTTTAACACAAGTTTGAAAATCATTTAATATAAGGTTTTAGTTGAAAACATGAAATCATCCAATTCTTAAGATATTTAAAACAATATTACTCTTGGATGATTTTGGTGCATAAATAAAGAATGAAATGCATGAAAGTCCTAGTGCACCAACAATCTTACAAAGAGATCTTAAGAAGCTTTGGTCTTGAAAAACTCTTCTCTTTGAGGTGGTCTTCTTCTTCATGATTTCTCCTTTGGCTTGATTTGTCTTTGTGATTGCCACTTTGGAAATCGTCTTGCCTAATTACACTTGAAATATGATCATTAGTTCTAAACCTTGTTTTGTTATCATCAAAATCAAGATTAACCAAACCTTGGTTTCACAAATATAATGAATACACATAGACAAATAAGATAATACATACTTCTCACTTTAGATATTCATTGAAGTGGTCGTACCACATGTCTTTGGAATGCTTAATGGATACAAGGATCTTTGTAACTTAATTGAGTATATGCTACAAAGTTTTGAATTAGTTGCTTCAGGCATTTGAAATCTTTGAAGGATTTATATATATATATATATATATATATATATATATTCCATTATCTAAAGATCCATGTAAATATGCAATAACAACATTCATGAGATGCAAATCTAGTCCTTCTAAGACTGTTAAACAAATTAGATATCTAAATATGGTTGCGTCCATTATAGGAGAATATGTTTCCTTGTAGTTAATACTAGGTTTCTACAAGAAACCTTGAGCTATGAGTCACGTTTTATATCTCGTGATTTCATTTTTCTCATTACACTTTCTTATAAATACTCATTTATATCCAACAAGTTTGATAACTTCAAGAGTCTGGACTATAGGTCCAAATACTTCTCATTTTTCTAATGAGTCTAATTTTTTTTGGATGTATTCTTTCCATTTTGGCAAATCTTTTCTATGTTGACATTCATTCACAATTTTTACTTTGGGATCCTCATAATTTCTTATGATGTCAGTAGCCATTTGGAAAGAAAATATATTGTCAATGACCAGCGTATTTCAATCCCATTTTTCTCCATATGTAAGTAAATAATTGAGATCTCATCAATATCAGGTACTTATACCTTTTCAGGAGCTAATTGTAAAACATATGTCTCTTATAGGGCTACTTGTTTAAACTATGCCTCTTCAGGGGTTGCTTGAGACTGATTAGTCATTTTAATAACTCACTTTATATGCAACTTCTTCAAGAGTGTCACAGTTCATATATCTTTCCTTGTGTTTTCCTCTTCTAGGGAATGTGTTTGCCTTTTCATGGTCTACCACGCTTCAAGCATGCCTTAGACTCATTATTTAATTGTCCTCCAAGGACATCAATTCGTATTAGAATATTCTAGATTAGTAAAAATGATTTTGTCACTTTCTTTGCATCAATGAAAACATTTGGTGGTTCATTTGCAAGTTCTTGAAAATAAATAATCTTTTGAACTTCCAGTTCATATTGATTAGTACAAGGATCAAGATAAGTCAAAATCAATGCATAATTTCACGTCGTTCTTCTGGAATTGGCTTTTTTCCCCCTAACGACGAGAAAATTGTCTCATTAAAATGATAATCTGCACAACATGTCATTCTACCTTTTAAGTATATAGGGAGACTAGTCACTAAATAAAAAACTTCTGGTTTTATAATGTACATCTATACGACCTTTTACATCGGGGAAGCAAGTTGGTTTTACAAGATTCTTCTAGATCTAGTATCATATAAAGTGTCATTCACATGGAATTAAATACTACTAGTGACATAGTATAAGGTCTTTTAGAGCTTTTAATCAGGTTTCTATCACCTGATATAGTATTAACATCATCTATCATTAATGTTGTGCAATTAATGAGACAAGAGTTTCATCAAAATAACAAGTCATAAAACATTGTCATAAAGACCTCACCTATATAAAGTTGAAGAAATATTATCATAGAGAAAGAGTTAAAATCAATGAAAAAATATTAGTCATTGATGATGACTTAATTTAATAAGTTGTGTAAAAGCAATGAGAACATATATAACACAATAAAACAAATATGAAAAAGATAATTTAAAGTTATATATTTCTTAAATGTCTCACACATTTGATTCTGTAAGTGTGGAACAATTTATACATGAAATAACTAAGAAATATTTCAATAATCAAACTAATTGTAGTGATAGATCAATAATTTTATTCAAAATATTATTATGATCTAAATCAATGTGCAAAAATTAATTCATAAATTAAAATTTCAAAAGAACATATCATGATTTATAGCATCTTGTTGTCGCAGAACTTTAATTGAAATACTACGAATCCATTTAAACATATATGTAAAGATATAACATAATATATTAAAAACAATAGTTAAACCTATTGTAATTTTAAAATTATTTTTGGATAATGAAATTATGGCATTAATAAAAATACCATATGTGGCAACATGCAATAATATATATTATTTTATATAACTCAAAAATTTTCAATCATAAAAATATGTTATAAAGAAAATTGACATGCAAAATCAATTTATTAATCATATGATCAAGTCATATATTTCACATGTATCCAAAAAAACTCAATTTTCTAAATCAAAACAATTAGAATAAAAAAAATTCCAAACTATCACCTCTAATACAAAAAATATCATGCAATCCGAAATTCCACATTGATATTTCCTAATATATCCCAATCCATTTATAATACCAATTATGATATATTTGTGAAAACCAATATTTTCGTTGTTAACCATAACGAGTACTTACTATGTTTCAAATAAAATAAAAATAGAAAATTATTTCTAATGGTTGAAATGTTGTTATGGACAATGATAATATTTTTAACATTTGAAAGGTTAAATATTTTCCAAAAATTACCTTCAAAAATAATTTCTAAAAATATAATTGCTTCCAAATATGCCTGTGCTTTTTACTTTTTAGTTACTAATAATAAATAGGTCTTTAAAAGCCCCAACTTGGCGCCCCCCTTCACCCTTTTCCACTACACAAAACCCTAGCCACTGAAATCATCGGCGACAACGCCGGTAGTATCGACGGAAACGGCGCCGGAGACCTAGTCGGAGACTCTCGAGATCGTCCACAATGTAAAGTTCTTGTTTTCTCTGCTTCGCCTTTCTTTTTTCTTTGCATATGAAGATTTTCTAATGCAATTCTTTGTTTTAGTCAGAAAATTTCAGGTTTATTCACCTGGATTTTTTGTGAAATAAGATGGATATTTCCATGTTATTTTTACTATAATTATGTGGGAACTTTTGTTTCTCATCCGTTGAGATTCAGTTTCTGTTTTGTTATTTTAATTGGTTTGCTGTCCTATGGCTTTAGTTTTGCTACTTCTTCGGGAAATTAGCTCAACTTTAGTGCATATGTGTAAGATATTCAAGAAGGGTTTTGTTTGGTTGCTGAGAAAATGCAATAAACGAAATGAATTCAGAAAACTGTACTTGTTTTTAAGGCCTAAGAAAGTGGGTAGTAAAGCAAAACTAGGCTAAAACAAATATTTGGCTTGGTGCAGTTGAGTTTCTCAATTATTTGTATGAAACAATATGAAACATATGAATAAAGTTTTATTTATTCTCTTATGCTCTGCTTTTTTTTGGCATCTTGATGCAGGGAAATGCAAAGGAAAATAAAGGAAAATTTCGTAATTTTAGTAGATTAATATGAGAAAATGATTAATTAAATCATTTGGTTTTTAGAACTGGTGTTCTAGATGAATTAGATAATTTATTGGATGAATTCAATTTTAAAGTCAGTATTGAATTTAGGATTGATATGAGAAGCATTGATTCTAGGAAGTAATCCATTTGATTCTAGGAAAGCATTTTATAAAATGCCACATAACAAAAAATGAAAAAGTATAGATAGAAAATTAGAGAACTCCAAAATTCAAGCAAAAGAACTAGAAGAAGAAAAGCAATAATAAATAAATAAACAAATATTGAAATGAATGATTGAGTGAGAAATTGTAAATGAAGGCTATTGGAATGCTTAGGATTCATTTGAAGATGCATACAAAAGTTTAATAGAATTAATCGACATCATTTTTTATCATAAATAGCTCATTAATTATAAATCTTACCTTAAATATTCCTTCATATGGAATATTGTTGCTTAGAGAAGTATTTGAGAAGTCTCTCCATGTTTTCTATTGAATAAAATTTTCCAAAGATAAAATATCGACAACAAATTTTGTTCTAGATACTTCAGAATGTAATGTTAATTGGAAGCAATGGTAGTGTAACATATAGAAACATAAAGCATGCATATATTATACTATGAATAGTTAGGTTCTATTCCATAAAATATGAATCTAATGCCTTGAAAAGAATATTTTGACACTGAAAATTACCTATGCCCCAAAGAAAAGGAAGGAGAAAAGAAAATAAAATTGGGTACATATTTAGTTAAGTTCCATAGAAATTCAAATTGAGTAAACCTTTGATAAGAACATTGGCAGATTTTACCAATGAGATCAATGATAAAAGGAAATGCTAACATTGTGCAATGTGGTGGAAAAAAGAATATAATCAATCATTTAAAAAAAAAAAACAAAAGAAAAGGGAGAAAAATGGAAAAAGGAAAAAGGAACAAGAGATAAAAAAAAAAAGAAAAAAAAAGAATGGATTTCCTCATATCTTTGGGAAAACGAAAATCTACCTTTTGTAAATTTAAATCATGGGTAGTTATACTATGTGTGGTGATGATATCCTAAATATACATTATACAATTTAGACTAACTCATTTATTTGGACTCAAAACTGCATATTAGACTTGAGTTCTACAACCAATCAATACATCTTCTAATGTGAAGGCTTTTTGATTAATGAGTTAGTTAAGCCTACATCATTAATGAAATATTGAGTCCAAAGCTTCTAGGGTTTTTTTTTTCCTTTTTTTTTTTTCTTTTTTTTCTTTTTTTCCTTTACCATTTTTGGATATTAGATATAATGCATAAGAATCACAAAATAGTATGTTACCATTACCTAAATATATATAAAAAATTAAATTGTTTGTTACCACATTTGGAAAAAAGGTTTCTTCCCCCTTTTCTCCATCTTAGTAGTTGAAATATATGGGAAATTACCATGGGCAGAATGGATGCAATTTTGCGGTTTTTGGTTGCTATCTTGGAAGATTCTTTTCATTGCTGCCTAGAAAAGCATGACCTGTTTCCTTTCTATCAACAATGGGGTTTATTGTAGCATTAGTTCTCATGCCCCTTTTAGCAATGTATCTAGCAGGTAATCAGTCTATTTTACCACCCAATTTGTGGACTTGGATTATACAATCTAAACCTGAAACCAATGGTTCATTTTTGACTTTGGCCTTGGATGAGCTGATTCCCCCTTTATTTTGACATTTTGACACGTTGACAGGTTTTAATATATTAGGGACATACAGAGAACTGAGTTTGGTGATTTAGCTTATCCATGTACTTGACTAGCATTACAAAATTTGATAGATGAGAACTTTTATTTATTTATTTGTGAAGGTTAATATTCTTTTTAATGGAAGTTTCTATGATTTAACGGTTGACAGTCCATTTATTTGACTTTCTAGTTTGCTTGCCTTTCATTGTCCATAGTGTTCTATTTTATTGCAAACTTTTTCTGCACTTTGATGTACCACTGGGTCATAGAAATTGATCAAGATCGATTTATCTCTCCAAGAGGGTATGACCAGAAATTCATTACTTTTGAGTTCATGCACAATGTTGTTGTTAAACCCCTATTATTATGATGCATTTCACAAGGTGTGTGATTTGTGTGAGTGCATGGTCCTGAAATATGGCAGCTAAAACACCAGTACAAGTTCAGCAAACTATTTTAATCACTTGAAACATATAGAAAATGAGTTGTGGCAAGTAATTTTCTTTGGATTTATGTCAGCAATTGGTAATAAATTGAAGTCTAAACTCCCTTTGTAATCCACGAAGCACAGGCAAGTTTGGTGGTAGATTAACCATTCAAGTTATCTTAGGCTACTATCTTGATCCCTTTGATTTGTTGGCTTCTTTGTTTACTTTTATTTATTCATTACTAATGCAGAGATCAGCTGCAAATAAGAATTTCCATGCCTTATAACCAGAAAGGGACCTTAAAAAGCCACCTGAGGGAACATTGATTTGATTGATCTGGATATTGTTTCCTACTATATGAAAATTCTGCATTTTATATTACTTTAAAAGATGGAACAAAAACAGTCGGGTTGCACAGGAGGAGCAGAAGCAGTTTTAAATCTTCAGCCAAACTCTTCAATCTCTATCACCTATCATCCTCATTTTGGTCCTCATGATGATCTGATCCTCCTTGAAATTGATGACAAGCTTCTTCCAGATGTCCTCCACCAGAGGTAAGTAATAACCTTAATTAGTTTATTGGGTTCGATTCATTTCTCATATTCCCAAATCCCAATATTTTTGGTTTTGCATTTCAGTTTCAGCATTTTTTCTTTCCTAGGGTAACTTTAAGAGGACAACCCAATGAAGATGCTGTTCTTTGTACTCAATCAAAGACTTATTCTATCAAATTTGTTGGAAACTCCAATTCTGTGTTCCTTATACCCCCAGTAGATCAGTCAGCATTGCATGAACATCCACAATATTCGGATGAGAAAGATGATGACCAGCGGGTTGTTGCATCTGTCATTAAAGTGGCTCCTGGTAACATGGAGCTTGTTGAGGTTGCTCCCAGGCTGGACAAGCTTAAATTGCTTCTCTTGGAGAATCCTTTTACATCTGAGGAGGTCTCAGAGAAAGAGGAATTGGAAGGGATGGAGGAACAGAAAACAAATTTGTTTAAATGGAATGATCTTATAGATAGGGTTCAAGCCAGTGATGATGAATTGAGGTCTGGATTACGGGCTCTTTCAGCAGTAGAGATTGATGGGTATTGGAGAATTGTGGATGAGAAGTACATGGGTACTATTCTGAATATGCTTCTGCACAACTCAGTGTTGAATGATTGGTTATTAGATGCACTTGGTGAAGATGAAGTTGTGGGTATTCTGGAATCAGATGGTTTTCCTCGCACACTAGGGTCACATTGTTTGCAAGTTTATGGTAGCAAGGTGGATGAGGGTGTTGGCAGTTGTGTATGGAAGTTGGATGAGAGGCACTTATGCATTCATTTTGCTAGAGAAATCTTGAAGGATGGGAAGAGGAAGATGGAAAGTTTCATGGAGGAGTGGATTCAAAAGATTCCAGATGGGATGCAGGCAAGTTTTGACATGTTGGAAGGTGAAGTTTTGACAGAAAAGTTTGGGGTCGAGACATGGGTTCGTGCCTTTAGTGTTTCTTCCCTGCCTTCTAACCCAGCTGCACGTTTCTCCATGCTTTTTCAAGAGCGGCCAAAATGGGAGTGGAAGGATCTACAGCCCTATATAAGGTTTAATAGTCTCAGATTATCTATTAGTTTCTCCTTTCCTGTATTCCCTGATTTGACTTGAATTTAATTTAATTTACTTTTCTGATTGGCATTGATTTTTCTAGGGATTTGACTGTACCGGGTCTTTCTTCAGAAGGCTTGCTTCTGAAATACACACGAAAAACACAACCAAACTCAGATGCAGAACCTGTATTTAGTGCCAGATAGTATCATCTATCAACTGGTAACCTATTGTGAGTGAATTTTTATGGTTAAACTATTGATGGAAGTCTTGGGAATAGAAAAATACAAATTCTGTAAGCTGTCTTTACTGTTAATCCACTAAATATTCCCATGTTTGATGTTTATTGTCCTAATGCACACAATGAATCTAGCAGATGGTATGAATTTGCAGTTTGTTTCTGATTCTTAAATACAAAAGTATTATCCAGTATCTTCATCAATTGAGAGGGTTGCATGAAGCTTAGAGAGGAATAGAATGCAGAGGAATGAATGGGATTCCATATAAAATTAACCTAGAAACAACATTAGACGTTAAGAGTTGAGGAAGGAAGAGTAGAGGTAGTGATGATGGGCGGGAGAGATGCTGGAAAGGTGGAAAATTGAATTGTGCATGTCTAATTTCTTGCTTTGCACCACCCATATCTTCTCAATTTGTTTTGAACATGACTTCTTGCAACCAATTAATATTTATTTTTGTTATCTTATTTTGGGTTTAGAATGTGTCAAAATCCTTGAATTTTAATACTATAAATTTTGTACTTAATGAGTGTGAGGAGAATATAAATGTGCTATGGATCTATAGAGAAGACCTCTTAAGATAAATATTGCTCCATGTTTGATTTTAGGAAAGTAATAAGGAAGAAGAAAAAAAATATTGGTAATTTTTGGTCCCAAAAATGAGGGAAAGGAAAATGTAAGGAAAAGAAATTTGCAAGGAAAAAGAATAAAATAGAAAAAAAATAAAAAAAATAAAAATTTAGTATCATTAAATTATTTTTGAATGTTACTTTAAATTTATTTTAAATAATTTTTTATAAGGATTAACGGGTTAAAAATGGATAAGTTTTTAAGTAATTATAATTACATTCAATTTCGTCATCAAGTCATATAACTTCAAATCATATAATAACTTCATTTCTTTGGGCATAGTTGTCCTTGAATTCTCCATTATTAAACTAGATATAAGAAAATTATTTTTTTTAATGCTATATTTGGTTGTAGGAAAGTAATAAGTAAAAAAAAATAAAATTATTAAGGAAAGTGAATTTTTTATATTTGATTTATTATAAAAAAAATAGTAAAAAAATCAAATATAATTAAAATTAATTAAAAATTTATATATTTTCAAATTATTTAATAACATGATTTTCAAGAAACATGTAAAAATAATATATTATATTTAAATATATTTTTATTTTATTTCACTTTTTATTTCCTTCAAATTTATCTCTTTATTTTCTTTTCTTCAAATTCTCTAATAACCAAACAAACAAGAGTCAAAAGATAGTGAAAAAGAATAATGTCAAATTCAAATTTTGGACCTTGAAGTAGAATGCAACTTGTTTCAAAATTTGGACATTGAGTTTTTTTAATTAATTTTTTTTTTGTAATAATTAAGTTTTATAAATAAACAATATTATTATATTTTTGAAACAAAAATTGATTTTTTTTAATTCAAATTTTATGTTTCCCAAAATGACTAACATAAAAAAAAAAAAAAAAAATATATATGAGAGAAAATAGTTTATGATTCATAAGATATATAAATTCCACCTTCGTGGAATTATTAAATTTCATGTATAAAGAAGGTAGATTTATAGTCTCACTAATATTTATTTATTTTTTATAATAAAATATATTTTATATTTAGCATTATTTGAAATTCATTTTGTGATATATATTAAAAATTAATTTGTTATTTCTTTATTATTGATATTAATGATTAAAATATTTAAAATTTATAAATAAAAAATATTGTATTTTGTTATTAAACATATAAAATCATTTTTGTATGTCTCAATTGTAATATTAAAAAATAAAACAATTTTGAGGGAAAAAAAATAAAAATGGGTAGACTGCTTTTGTTGTTGTTCTCGATTTTGAGGAAATATTATATCAGACAAGGTAAAACATGGTTAGCTGCAAAACCCTTTTCATTTTGAACTTCTGAAATCTCACCCCATCAAAGCTAAAAAAAGTGCACCAGTTTTAATAGGGAAAGTTTGGTTTTGGGCTTTTGATATCTCAATATTATTAAAATGAGAACCCACTTTTACCATTTCTAATTTTACAATGTTGAACCCAAAATATTTTGGGTTTCATGCACTTTGTGTTGAGGTGTTTTTTAATGCCTAATATGCCCTCTCTTACCTGCCAGGTCAACCTCCACACACACACACACACACACACACACACACACACACATATATATATATATATATATATATATATATATATATATATATATATATATATATATATATATATATATATATATAAACCAAAAAATAAAAATAAAAAACTTAAAACAGTTGCCTTGTTCACTTTCTCCATTACACACTGAAATCCAAATAAAAAATTCTCCATCTGCACTTCTCCTTTTCGAAACCTAAATCGAGAAAAACCCTAACCTCTCCAAGTCTCTCTTTTCCCCTACCTTCATCCCTTTCTCTCCCGCTACCTCTCACACCTACAACTAGCATGCTCCCTCTCCCTTTTGTTTCCTGTGACGAGGAGGCTTGCAACCAAGGAGTGGAAGATGGGAAATGAATTTTAGATCACGATGAAGATGAATCATGGGCAGATCGACGTCACTTCTTTCTCTGCTCCTCTGTCTATGGGCTTCTTTGCAACTCAGACCCACAATCTGTTCAATTTCTCCTCCTCTTGACATAATCAGGTACTTTCTTTGCCAAAACCCTACTTTAATTTGCAATTTATGCTCAAATTTAAAGCATCTATGAAACAGTGCTCATTGAGTTCTATAAATTGAGAGTTGATAATCGTATAAGGAACCCTAGTGTTTGTAATTTGATACCGAAATGCATGTTGGTCAAGTTATTACAAAGAAGAAAGCCCTCCGGTTGACAAAGGTCAATATCGGAGACTTGTTGGGAAGTTGAACCATTTATCCCATATTAGGCCAGACATAACCTTTCCTGTTAGTGTGGTTAGTCAGTTCATGCATGCTCCCATTGAAAAACATCTTAGTGTAATTCACAGAATTCTCTAGTACTTGAAAATGACACTTCGGCGGTTTTTTTTTGGCAAAAGTACCAGACAAGGAATCAAAGTATATTTTGATGTAGATTGGGCAGGTTTCTTAAAGGATACAAGGTCTACCTCAGGCTACTATACCTACATATAGCGTAATTTATTACTTGAAGAAGTAAGAAGCAATCCATAGTGGTTCGGAGTAGCATGGAAGTTGAGTTTCGGGCTATTGAATTTGGTGTATGTGAAGGACCATGACTAAAATGTGTGATAAAGGAGTGGAAGATTTCAACCAAGTTTTCGATGAAAATGTTTTGTGATAATCAAACCACCATTAGCATCTCTCATAATTCAGTTCATCATTACATAACCAAGTATGTGGAAATAGATCGATATTATTAAGGAGAATTATTAGAATAAGGAGTTTTTACTATAATACACACCTACCAAGCTTCAAATTGCAGACATTCTTACAAAAGCTCTACCAAGAAAACATTTCAATTCTCTTCTGAGCAAACTAAAAATGATCAATATCTATTCCTTAGTTTGAGGGGGAGTGTTGAAAGCATAGGATTTTTTAGGAGTTTGAATTTAAAATTAAAACTAGAAGATAAGGCTTGACTGAGTCCTATTATTTTAGGTTGTTTAGTTTGGATAAGTCCTAGATTTTTAAGAGTTTGAATTTAAAACAAAACTAGATGATAAGGCTTGATCCTATTATTATACGGGTTGTTTAGTTTAAATAAGTCTTAGTGTTTTTAAATTTGATTTTATTTTCTGGTTTGAATTAGACAGAATATCAAATGATATTATGTAGGTTGGCTAGTTGCTAAATTCAGGGATTGCTTTGTTTATTTAAGATTTGGATGTAAACCATTTTTTTTAATAAGTATTATTCGATTTCTCTTCTAAATTCAATATTAAGAAAGTGTTCTTTGCCCTTTGACAAATGTCTTGAAGATCCACACTCAATCCATTAAGCATTAGGGTCACGATCAACAAGTAAAGACTCATATACCATACAAATCAGATCATGAGATTTTTTTCATTATTATTATTATTATTATCATTTTTATTTTTTACGCAATTAAGTTTGTGGTGTCCAAGTTTTCTACAATTGTAGCAATTATCTTTAAAGGATTTGAAGTTTTACCCATCACATTGAAAGGGTTTTATTTTATTTTATTTTAGTTTATTTTTTTTTTCATTTTTGCCATAATTTCCAACATTGGTGTGCTATGGTATAGTCGTCATTGCAAAATAGTGAGTATGGTTTTTTCCTTACTTCATCTATTGCAAAATAGTGAGTATGGTTTTGGACAATTTAATGTAGAAAGATTATAGAGAAAAAATAGGATTTATTTGGTAATAATTTTAAAAACGATTCTCATTTGTACATATAATATTCAATAGGATTTATTTGTAAAAATAGGATAATATTCTCATTTGTTCAGACTGAAATAGACAAGTTGCTAGCGACTGGATTCATCAGAGAAGTTGAGTATCCCGATTGGTTGGCAAACATGGTCATAGTCCCAAAAAAGAGAGGGAAATGACGAGTTTGTGTTGACTAAATTAACTTAAATGATGTCTGCCCAAAAGACAATTTTTCCTTGCCCCAAATAGACCAAATGGTGGACTTTACCGTCGGACACGAAATGCTCTCCTTCCTGGATGCCATTTTCAGATACTATCAAATTCCCATGTACCAACCCGATGAAGAAAATATCGCTTTCATAACACCACATGGGCTTTATTGCTACAAAGTCATGTCGTTTGGACTCAAAAATGCTGGAGCAACTTACCAAAGACTGATGACTAAGATCTTCAAACCTTTAATCAGACGCACGGTAGAGGTATACATTGATAACATCGTAGTAAAGAGCAAAACCAGGGGTGAACATGACCAACACTTAGAAAAAGTCTCTCACTTGATGAGGGAATACAACATGAAGCTCAATCCGTCCAAGTCCACATTTGGGGTAAGCGCAGACAAATTCTTGGGGTTCATGGTCACTCAAAGGGGTATAGAGGTCAATTCGAATCAAATTAAAGCTGTCATGGAGACATCAGCCTCAAGCAGCAAAAAGGAGTTGCAACACCTCACTAGTAGACTTGTTGCATTAGGGCGCTTCATAGCCCGATTTACGGACAAATTAAGACCCTTCTTCCTTGCATTGAAGGGGGTTAGCACGACAGGATGGACGAAGGACTGCCAACTTGTGTTTAAAGAAATCAAGCGCTACCTCACATAACCGCCAATTCTGAGCAGCCCTCAACCCGGCGAATAGTTGTACATGTACTTAGCAGTATCCAACTGTGTTGTCAGCGCTGTTTTATTTCGTTGCATAACAGACAAGGAGCAAAGGCTTGTCTACTGCATCAGCAAAGCAATGGTCAATGTGGAAACCCGATACTAAAAAATGGAGCAAACAACCTTGGCCTTGAGAATGCTACGCAGAAACTCTACCCCTACTTTCAAGCTTATCAAGTAATTATGCTCACAAACCAATCGCTCAAAAGTATTTTGCATAAACCCGACCTGTCTGGAAGAATGCTAAAATGGGTCATAGAATTGAGTGAGTACGGAATCAAACATCAACACAGGTTATCCATAAAAGGATAAGTCATGGCTGACTTCATAACTGAGATCCCCCAGCAACCCTCTTGACTCGCGGAACCTAGTAAAGAGGGATGATGGATTCTCTATGTTGACGGAGCCTCTTGGATCTCGGGATCCAAAGTAAGCCGCCTCTTACAATCACCAATTGGGGAACAACTGGAACAGGTTATTCGACTCGGATTCCTAGCGTCCAACAATGAAGCCGAGTATGAGGCCATCCTATCTAGATTGAACCTTGTTATTGCTTTCTTAGCATCCAAATTCGAAATATGCATTAACTCTCAACTAATTGTTGGGCATATTCAAGGAGAGTACGAAGCCAAAGACGAGCGCATGGCTCAATACTTGTCTAAGGTGCACAATACCCTGAATAGATTGAGCAAGTGGTCTATCAAGAGGATTCCCCGCATAGAGAACGTACAATTCGACACCTTGGCTAGAGTAGTTGCTACACTCCCCGTAAAGGAAGCAATATCATTGCCCATCCACCTCCAAACTATTTCATCAATTGCAATCACACCCATGTGCAACGCCAGTGAGGCAGGTGTTGGGTGGGCACATGAGATCTAAAGCTACCTCCGAGCAGGTAATCTACCGAAAAAAAGCAAGCACACACATAAGATCTGGGTGCAAGCCGTCCGCTTCATCCTGATCAGGGACTGCCTCTACAAGCATTCCTTTGAAGGTCCATACCTCATATGTTAAAACAACGCGGAGGCTCAATATGTATTGGCAGAACTGCACGAAGTGTATGTTGCAATCACACAGAGGGACGAACCCTGGCACATTGTGCTCACTCACAAGGATACTATTGGCCTACCATGAAACATGACTCACAAGCCTATGTCAAGTAATGTGACCGGTGCCAAAGACACACACCCATTCCTCGCATGCTGTCTGAAGTTCTCAACCTAGTTATAAGCCCTTGGCAATTTGCGCAATAAGGAATGGACATAGTTGGGCCCTTGCCCGTCGTGGCCGCTCAGAAGAAATTCTTGCTTGTAGCCACTAACTACTTCAGCAAATGGGTAGAGATAGAAACTTATGCTAACATCAAAGATAGAGACGTCTCCAAGTTTTTTTGAAAAATATCATCTGTCAGTTCGGAATTCCATAAGCAATTATAGCTGATAACAGACCACAATTTGACAGCATCATGTTCAGGACCTTTCGGAACTAAAAATCAAGAATCTATGCTTCATACCATGATATCCTCAAAGCAATGAGCAAGCGGAAACAACAAACAAAACCCTGCTCTCAATACTGAAGAAAAAGTTAGAGAAAGCCAAAGGGAAGTGGGTGGAGGAACTACCCGGAGTCCTATGAGCCTACCAAACAACACTCGGGCAACTGATAGGAAACACTCCCTTCGTTCTCGCCTATGGAATGGATGCAGTTATCCCAATAGAAATAGGCATGCCCACAGCTCGAACCGCTGTAGAGGGCCAGAGGGACGAGAGTTAAGAACTTGAAAGACACCTGGATTGGGCAAATGAGGTGAGAGGAAGCGCGACCATCTGGATGGCCTCATATCAGCAAAAAGCTACTGCTACTACAATCGGAAAGCTCGACCCCGTGCCTTTAAGATTGAGCCTCTAGTCCTTAAAAAGGTATTTGAAAACACAACCAATAAGGGAGTCGGGAAACTCCAAACGAACTGGAAAGGACCTTATATTGTCTCAAAGGTCGGAGAGTTTGGGGCTTACCATCTGCAAACGCTGGACGGAACACTCTTGCTCCGCCCATGGAATGTATCTAATTTAAAGCAATACTACCAATAAAATAAAAGGAGTAAAGTACGCACAAAGGATAGTGAAATGTTGCACTTGCATTCATTGATGAAAAATTGTTCTTTATAAAAGTTAGCCGGACAAAGCATGATGAAACAAGAATGATTTAACGAAAAGAAAAATGTATGTATCATGACTCATCAAAAGTGTCGGCCATAGGGAGAATCCCATCTCCTCAAGAAGAGCTGCATTTTTAACCACAGCTAGGAGAGTCTTTATGGTGTTTGGAGCGAAGTCACATCTGCGTTGAGTTGGCATCTTGACTTTCATAATCATGATGGCAACACAATATGTGGCAAGGTAATCATCACCATTTAGGCGGCTAACAGAGGCTGCCAATGGGGATGTCATGATGGTTCTCTTGTCACCTCAATTTGTAGAAGGTATGGTGCAGCGTGTGGTAGTTCGCCTGTGAAGACAGGGTAACATCCCATCATTCATACTCCTGACAAAGGGGAATGATTGTTTGTAGGAGTGGGTTAGATTATCTATCAAGAATGCATCATGCAGTTTAGAGGAGCGCAATGTTGCCGGTTGCTAGTATACATAGACCGGATAGAGTTCTCTGGGTTTGATGATGATCGTCCAGGCAGATACAAAAGGATGCCACTTGGGCTAGGAGTAGCCTGCCACGTGGGGAAAGCCCCTACAAACACCTATCCAAGAACTTGTAGTCCACCACTTGAAGATGAAGCACAAGGTTAAATGCCACATTCAACTGAGGTTGTAATGCCATCTAGTTCTTCTTTTTCCCAGCATCTAGAAAGCCTAGAGGATGATCCAAGGTGACACAATTTCAACAAGCTGTGAGACTGAGAATGGCCCCACATGCATGAAGTTTCTACATGCACGGTTATCTTTTGGAGCGCCACCCAAAAGCACATGGCCCTTTTGAATCCGACAGTGTTTGTGTTTATGACAGTGAAATAGGTGAGGGCTTGGCTTAAAGCAATGTTTATCAAAAGCATGGTGCTCCACTCCGGATTCAGGTTGAGCATGATGCATTATAGTGGGAATGGGCTTGTATTTGCTAAGAGATTCAGAAAATTTGCTAAGTTTGAAAAGGTTTTCACAGCAGAACATTATAAGGCTTGGGATGGAAACATATGTCTTAAAAAAGGAGAATCTAATGAAGAGCATGGATTTTTTTAACTTATGTGCCATGGGTACCATGCACTATGGCTTATCAGAACCACGCCGATATCCTGCTGAATAGATGCTTTGCCTACTCATTTGCTTCAATGCTTCACACTCTATTTGATGCACCATCTGAACCCATAATAGTCACCTTGGCTCTCTCTGTTGTTGGCACCTCATATCTGACCACGAGTGCAAATGATTCCTTGCGTGGTCACCCTCCCATACTCATTGTCAAAGCCCACGTACTTCCTTTCTTTCCTCCCCTTCACACATGCCTTCAAAAATTGATTTTCAAATATTTTGTTTTGATTCCACAACTTTTTCTTTCATCCTCAGAGTCTTAAGTTACTAAAAATCCAATTTTAATAAATTAATTGCTACCATTTTCCACTAGGCATGCATTTTTTTTTTCCTTGATTTTAAATATTTTCCATTTTTAATAAATTTTGTTGCCCCATTTATTTTCGGCAAGCACCTTTCACAATTTCTCCTTGATTTTTAATAATTTTCTGATTTTCACAATTTTAATAAGCATGAATAATTCTATAATTTCAAGTAATGAAATTTATGGAGTTAATTCATGTTAAAATAAACTGAGCATTGGTGGGGCCTGACATATGTGATTGATTGCTTGGTTGACTTTGCCCTACTCTGACATGCACTTACACTTTTTCTCTATTCATATTTTTGAAAATACATTAATTCTTTCATTCGGTTGTTCATTAGTTGTGTTCCATGAATATATTGTTGGCAGAATATTCATTTTCCTGCCTGCCAAACACTCAAGATTATTTATCTAATTCTAATTTTAACATTTTTCTTACTATTTTTCAATTTATACGAATAAAATAAATGTAAATGTTTTTATTTTTAATAAAAAAATTAACTATTTCCACTATGAGTCCCAAATTAAATTTTTTTAATTTGAAAACCCATTAATAAAATAATATTTAATTTTGTAATATTTTTAATTCTTTTTTTCCACTACAAATAATCACCCACAAAAGGCAGTTTACATTGTGATGTGGCATAACCTTCAATTTTGATTGGGCCATATGTATCTAGAAAAATTTATCAAAATTTTATATTAAGGGAATATTTTTAAAAAATATTTAATAATTTAAATTCTCCTTAACTATTCCAAAAATTAACTTTCTAGTTACAATTGTTAGAATATCGTCCAAACACAATCCGAGCTTAATATGAATTTGGGAACATAAGATTAGATTGAGTTTGAATGTTTATTAATAAAGTTGGCCACAAACCCAACCCAATCCGCTTGACTTTCAGCCCTTATAGATTGGACCCCTGCAAATGGGTATTAAGCCCGTGACACTCAAGCTTGGGCCGTCTTGACTTGGGTCTGGTCCAGCTATGAGTTACCAATGCTCCAACAGGGGCTTTGGCCCAAAATTTTCAAGTGGGGCCGAGATTGGATTCGGGCACTGACCAAATTTATATTTAGAATAAAAGTGAATAAATAGATTTATTGAATGACATGATCTTTTAAACAATTAACCAACCATCTATTTACGATTCTTTGAAATGCTTAATGAGGATACCTTTTAATAACAAATTCATCCCTACCTCAATCCCAATAACATTCGGATAGTTTGTTACATGTTATCGATCTGTATTTTGACTGCTTAAATTTTTAGGAAAATTGTTTACTTAACGATTACACAATCACAAATAATAATTATTGTTTTGATTTTCTCACATTTTACTATATTTTAACCTTGCAAGCACTTTGTTATTGAAACTTGTTTTTCTCCTCATTGTACTAAAATCAAATAAAATAATATATAAAAATATATTAAAATAAAATTATGCATATTAAAAGGATTGATCCAGCTGATTCTTTTAAATATTATTTTATTGATATTTTTTTGTATTTGATTAATATTTATAGAAATTGTCAAATCCAAATTTAATAGTAGGATTATTTCTCCTAACAATATGATAAATGGAGCTCTCAAAATTTTAATTTAAATGAATAAATGAAATCAATGGGGTTATAACTAAAGTATATAAACAATGCTAATCCAGACAATAATTTGAAGTGATTTATGAGTGTTCATTTGAATTTACTTTTTCTTTTTTTTTTTTTTTATAATTTAAGATCCAACATTTAACGCTAAATTGAATTGAATTTTTTTTAAAATAAAATATTTTTTAGTTATTTAATATAACAAAATTAGAATTCCAAATAAACTTTACTTAATTTAAGTACTAATGTTTCATTAAAGAGTTAATGAAAACCTTAAAAAATTATGATTATATTTGTTCAATGATTTTGATAAAAATAATAAAAATGATAATCAACTATTTATGTCATATAAGATTTTGTCTTTTCTGTAACAATCTTGTACTCTATAATTTATTTTAATTGAATTTCTTATTATATATTAATTCAAAACCACTATATATTTAATTATGGGATGGTTTGAAGAAAAGAAATTAGAGAAAAAAGAAAGAATTAAAATAGTGAATTAAACTTTTTTAATTGGTTATTGATGAAAAATTGAAGAGGAATAAAATTATTATTAGTGAATATAATCTCCCAAACTTTTTTTTTTTAAAGGAAAATATCATAGAAAATATTTTAGAATCTTTCAGGATCAACATAAATTGATGCTAAATTGCTGTAAGTCGTCCAATCACCAGCCACTCGGCCATCCCAGCTCAGCTCCTCAATTACCCATATAATTAAAAAAATAAATTATTGAAAAATGTATCATTTTTAAACTTTTTTCACCATATTTATGAGTGGAAAATCCTTTAGCAATTTCTCTCCTCTTTTATTTAGTACTAGTTAAAAATGATGTGCATGCTATTAAAGTATAACTTTTTTTAAAAAAAAAAATTATAAAATATAATAAAAAGGAGTTTACATTAAATGAGTAGCTCTTTATATTAAAAAAAATTCATATTTGTTTATTGTTCATAACAAATAAATTTATAATAAATTCTTATTTATATGTTGTTAATAATATATATGACATACCGTTTTCATTAATAATGATGAATATTTATATACAAATACATTTGAGTTCGATCATAATTCAAACTCTATCTCCCAATTTGACTTAAATTAATAATAAACTTTTAGTCTAATTCAAATTATATAGTATGTCATAATTCAAACTAATATATAATAAATAGATAAATATCAATATTTAAATTAAGAATAACATTAACTTTATATATATAATATTTGAAAAATTATTTTCAATACATAATGAGTTTGAAACTAATTACTAATGCTAGAATTACCATAAAAAAATGCTATTCATAAAAGTATCGCGAACTAATTATTAAATTACTCCATCTAGAGTCGTAGTCCTTCTTAAATTAATAAAATAAAGACTAAAATAATTCTCAATCAAAATATGATAAAGCAAAGATACAAAGCTATTAGTAAGAATATTATAGGAAAAAGAAAGAAGAAAATCAACAAGGGATGGATGCATGTGTTGAATAGTTAATTGAAAAAGAAAGAATAAAACCAACAATGTATTTGGTTCATTATTATCTTAAATTCACTATATGAATCATATTTAATTAAATGAATAGGTAAAGTGGAATTTTTTTGGTTTTTACCATATATTACTATTTGATTAAGATTGTTTAGAAACTAATGAAAATAATAACACCCCTATAATCTTTATAAAATTGAAAATTATAACAAAAAAACTGTGATACCAATTTAGAGAGACACAAGCCAAGGAAATTAAAATTTCTAAAAATTATCGTCAGAAACAAAAAACAAAGAATTATGGTTATTCATGTTGGGCTGAAGAGGATTGGGCTGGGCTTAAATTTGCAGGCTTGGGTCCAAGCAGAAGCAGTTTCTGGTGGGTGCATTTGTGGAGCCTGGAGAAGTAAAGGAAATGGGGATAGTCATGGATGTGGTGGTGATGGCGAGTGGTTGCGGTGCTCTTTGAGGTTATTTTTGGTTCTTAAAAATATATTTAAGAAAGTGAATTTCTAAAATAATTTTTTCATATTTAATTATATTATAAAAAAAATACTAAAGATATCGAGTAGCGTCTCAACAATGTCTATCCTCCTCTTGAAAAGATTGAATGAATGCATGTCGACGGCTGACAAATTTTGATTCATGCAGTGGAATTATGCATCCTGCCTTCAAAAGGAAAAAGATCTGTTGACCTAATTCAATTTCACATTTGCATTAATTTTGTTACTTGGTTAACTTGAAGAAGACCCCCATAGTGCATACCCTAAATTTTAAAAATATAAATATTTGTGCCGGTTATTTGTTTTTAAGTTCTAATACACTGTGTTTGACTGTCTGGTTAAAAAATAAAAAGGCCCTGGTTCACATCCAGTATCTCACTCTCACACACGGTCAAATTTGCAGACAATTTATTTATCTTTGTCGCTAAGTTATAAACCCTTGAAAGGCGATCATCCTTCTTTTGCTCTCCATGTGCATGAACCTCTGTGACTTGAAAGGACCTCGAGCCCTATCTTAATGATCATATTGGCCAACATTGGAATCTGGAGACAAAGCAAAAAGGGAATGAGCAAGCATAGAATCTGATCGAATCAGACCAAGATGAACAGTGGTCCCTATCTTGAGTAAGGGGTGAGAAGGATGCCCTATCTTATCCAAAGATGGTAGCAAGCTCTTCTCTTTGGACTCTCCCTTTGCCTCTTTTGAATGCCTGGGATGGAAAAGCAAAGATCATATCTTGATGCGTGTACCGTACTGCTATCCAAACGAAGATGACTTTGGGCCACATACTTCTTTGTCATTGAGGTATAAACCCCAGAAAAGAGATTCTTTTCTGGTTTTTCCCTTTTATCTTCCACTTTGGGATCCTAAGCTTTAAAAAGATTGAAAACTAAGAAACTTTTTAAATACTTAATTAAAAAACAAAAAAATAAAAAAAACTTATGATGAGATGTGTTGAAAGTTGAAACAAACCCAGCCTCACTGTTTTGAAACAAAAGAAAATGGCAGAAAGCAGTGTGGCATTTTTTCTAAAGAAGTTGGGCAACTTGGCTTCACCAGAAGCTTCTCTGTTTGGAGAGGTAGAAGGGCAGGTGAGGCTGCTGCGTAACGAGCTGGAGTGGATGCGCCTCTTCCTGGAATATGCTGATGCAAGACGCAGGTACGATAAACGGCTCAAGCTCTGGGTGAATCAGATCAGAGATGCAGCTCATGATGCCGAAGATGTCCTCGATGAATTCATGTTCAAGCTGGAACACAAGCGCCAGCAGAGACTCCATAGACTCAAGTTCCTCAGATTCTTACCTTCATGTGTTAGCGTCGCTGACAAGCTACCATTTATCCAAGAGCTCAACGATCGTATAACCGAGATCAATATCACCATCGAGAAGATCTTGGCCAATAAAAAAAGGTACGGCATTGAAAATCCCAGTACTTCTGAAGCTTGGAGCTCCTCCAATGAAGTGCCATGTAAGGAGAAAACGCTCCCCGTTGTTGAAGAAATTGATGTGGTGGGGTTCAAAACAGATGTGAAATCTGTAAAGGAATTGCTTGTTGAGGCTGGAGAGACAACAGAAACGCGGAGAGTAGTGGTGTCTATAGTGGGCATGGGTGGCCTTGGCAAGACGACTCTAGCTAAGAAAGTCTACAATGATGTGAAACAACATTTTGACTGTACGTGATGCTTGGGTTTATGTTTCTCAAGAGTATAGAACCCGAGATCTTTTATTCGAAATTCTGAATTGTGTGATGAATGAAAAAAGAATCATGACAGAATTAGATAGTGAAGCCGCGGTGGGGAACGAACTTCTTAATTTCCTGAGCACCAGAAAGTATTTGATAGTCATGGATGATATTTGGTGCAAACAAGTTTGGAAGGGTTTAAATGCTTATCTCCCAATCGAGGGATATGGAAGTAGAGTGCTAATTACATCACGAAACAAAGAAGTTGCTTTGCATGCCAATTCACATCTCCATGAACTCCATCCTTTGAATGAAATGGAGAGTGAGGAGCTCTTTCTCAGGAAGATGGGAAGCAGCACCTTGGCTTGGCCTCAAGGGTTGGAGAAATTAGGGAAGGAGATTGTAGCAAAATGCAAAGGCCTGCCCCTTGCTACTGTGATGTTGGGAGGCCTTCTATCAATGAAAGAGAAGACCCAATTCTCATGGCAAAAGGTACTTGATAGCAAAGATTGGCATTTGAGTCAAGGTCCCAACTCATGTTTGGGAATTCTTGCTTTAAGTTATAATGACTTGCCCAATTACTTGAAGTCGTGCTTTCTGTATTGCGGTATTTTCCCTGAAAACTCAAGAGTCAAATCAAGTGAATTGATCCGGCTGTGGATTGCTGAAGGATTTGTACAAACTAGGGGAGCAGAAACACTGGAAGACCTGGCCGAGGACTACTTATACGAGCTCATCCAAAGAAACATGATTCAAGTGGATAAAAGGGACAGGCTAGATGGAAGAGTGAAGTCTTGCCGCATGCATGATTTCCTTCGAGACCTCGCCATTTCAGAGGCCAAAGACGCCAGACTTTTTGAGGTACATGAAAACATTGATGTTAGATATCCTATTAGCTCTCGTCGGCTTAGCATTCAACAGAGTCTTATTAAGAAAAATATATCTCAGCATTTGCATAACTCACGCCTCCGGTCATTGATTTTTTTGTCTGAACCCTTGCAAGAAAACAGTTGGACATATTTGCAAGAACACATCAAATTACTTCAGGTGTTGGATTTAGGAGTGTGCCAGTATCAGAATATTTACAAGCTCCCAAGAAAAGTAGGAGAACTCATAAACTTGAAATATTTGTGTTTAAGGGGGGCCGGGAATAGAATAAGGCTTCCAACACCCATTGTTAGGCTCGTTAATTTGCAGACTCTCGACTTAGACGGCAATCTTCTATGTCTTCCTTGCAAAATCTGGAAACTACAGCAATTGAGACATTTAAACTGTCCTGGTGGGATAGTTTCAAGGAAGCCATTTACAGAGAGGTTCTTCATTAATGGTGATTTGGGTGTCCATCAATTGACTAACCTTCAAACATTAGCTTTACAAGGGGGCGAATGGTTGGAGGGTGATGGCTTAGGGCAACTGACCCAGCTCAGGCAGCTCAAGATAATGGGAGGCTTGATTCCTTATTTGAAGGAGGGGTTTTTCAAATCTATAGCCCAATTGACAGCACTAGAAAACCTGAAGCTCATAAACTTTTCTTCTAAGAGGAAAACAATAGTCTCTGCTTTCATGTCCTTCTCACACCACACCCGTCTCCGAAAATTGGTTTTAGGAGGAAGGCTCGAGAAATTACCAGTAGATACTGGGTTCTACCCTCCAAACCTCCTGCAACTAAAGCTGTGGGAGACTGAGTTGGAACAAGATCCAATGTCGATTCTAGGGGAGCTCCCAAACTTGAGGATTCTCAAATTACTCTGGAACTCGTATGTAGGAAAGAAAATGAATTGCTCGGAGGGAAGGTTCCACCAACTTGAGTTCCTGCATATGGAGCATCTGTCCAATCTGGAGGACTTCACTGTAGAGGAAGGGGCAATGCCTAAGCTGAGGACTTTACAGATGGAGTGGTTCTGGAAAATGAAGAAGTTTCCTGATGGGCTGTTAGGGCTAAGAAATCTGCAGGAACTGAACCTCCTCCATTGCTCCAATGAATTGTTGAAAGAGGTTTTCCAGACACAAGGAGAAGATTGGAATAGGATCCGTCTTATCACCTCCCAGACACATCCAATTTCGGATAACACCAGCTTCATCCTCCTTGATGACACTGGCTTTCACTGATTCTCTCCTCGTGTACAAGTTCATGATAATATTTGTATGTATCTGATTTTTTTTTCCCCCTGAAATTTTTATGAAAATGCCGATCTGCAGGGGTTTTACATGTTAGTCTTATATAACATAACAATCACATAAGTTATTCTCATAAGTGCAATTGACACTGTAACATTAAATTGAGGTAAACATGTGAAGTAAATATGATCCCCTCCAAATAAATATCTCATCCCAGTATTTTGATATTGGCTTTCCTTTTTAATTTGTTTGTTTTTTTTTTTTATATAAAGTTTATCTAACATATATTTTATTTATAGGTATTGATCTCTTATATGCTTTATGTTAAAAAAAAAAAAAATAATGCGAAATATCCATGATTTACCATACATGAGAAGGGTAAAAGCTTCTTAACTAGCTTAACAGCTTATGATATATTTCAAAAAAGTTATCTTCCAGTTTCTCCATTCAATTCAGCCTTCAACTTTTGAAAGGAAAAGGATTTCCCACTAAAATTATATTTCATTTTCTCCATGCAATTATGTTTCATTTTCCAATTTCAAGGCTAATTTCTTGTCAATTGTAGGGAAAATAGAGGGATTCATTAAACAACTTCTTGGCCTCCCATCATGTTGTGGTTAGGCCTGGGGCCTTTGGAAGTATCTGATGTTAGATTTGTCAATGGAATAACTAACTTCCTAAGAAGCTACTTTTCAATATTCATAAGATTATTCCATAACAAACTAATGAAAGTACATGAAATCCAAAAAGTGAACATGAGAAAAAGAAACAAGCTGGAATACCTAGCAAACAAAAACTTAATCCCACTTGTTTATGGATGTGATGAGACGAATTCTATCCCACTCTTCTTCCTCTGTTTGCTGTACCTCTTCAATTAATTCTTTGCTTCTTGTTCTCAGATCCAATTTCTCAAGTTTTTTCATCTGCAACAATCCACGAGGAAGTTTTTTCATTTTAGTACAAAACGAAATCTGTAGAGTCCTCAGATTACACATTGCTCCTTCCTCAACTGTCAATTCTTCTAATTCATTTAAACTTTCCAGTTCTAGGCTTTCGAGTTGAAGAAATCCTCCACAGGGACAAACCATTTTCTTTCCAACATATGAGCCCCTAAATAATCCAAGAATTCTCAAGGTTGGGAGCTTCGCTAGAATCAACATTGGGTCATCCTCTAGCTCACATTTGCTCAAAGTGAGTTTTAGGAGGTTGGGAGGGTAGAATTCAGTTTGCTCTGGTAAGTTGTCCAACTTTCCATGTAGGAACACTTTATAGAGAAAGGTGTGGCGTGAGAAAGACATGAGTCCTGGTATCAATGTTTTCTCTTCAACAACATTCTCCTGCCACTTCAATCCAACCCGATTTAATAATGTCTTTTTCTTGTAAGCCTTCAAATCCCTCAAAAACAAGGTCCGAAGACTTGTCAATTCAGCAATAGAATCAAAAAACCCCTTCTTCAAATACGGAGTCAACCATCCCCTTAAATGTAGTTTCCTAAGTTGGGTAAGTTTTCCTAAACCATCCCCCTCCAACCAACTTCCTGCCGATAATGCTAATGTTTGAAGATTAGTGAGTTGCTCCACACCCAAATAACCATTCATGCACTTATTTAATTTGAATTGACTTGAGATCTCGCCATAACGACAATTTAGATGTCTCAATTTCTGCAATTTCCAAATTGTACAAGGTATGTAGGAATCATTGTATCCTAAATTGAGATTTTGCAGATTAACAAGTCTCTTAATGGATGATGGAAGCGTTACTCTATCAATTCCCTTTATGCATAAGAATTTCAAGTGGATGAGTTCTCCTATCTCCTTTGGGATGATATAATTCTCCTCTATCCTCCCTAGATCCAATACACTAAGCAATGTAACGTGCTTTTGTATAGATCTCCAATCCTTTCTCTCAACAGGGTCAGTAAAGAAAATTAAAGATCTAAGAAGAGAATTATGCAAATGCTGAGAAATGTTGTTCTTGACGAGATGTTGATGAATGCTTAACCGACGAACACTAGTAGGAAATGCGAAATCAATGTTTTCATGTACCTCAAAAAGTTTTGCATCTCTGGCCTCTGAAATAGCAAGGTCCCGAAGGAGATCATGTATGCGACAAGACATCACTCTTCCATTTGCCTTCTTTCGAGCCACCTGAACCATGCTTCTGTGGATCAGTTCATACAAATAATCTTCAGCAATGTCTTCCAACTTTTCTTTGCCTCTTCTTTGAACAAAACCTTCAGCAATCCATAAGTGAATCAACTTACTAGCCTTGATTTCAGAGTCTTCTGGGAAAATACCACAGTAAAGAAAACATGACTTCAAGTAATAAGGCAAGTCATTGTAACTTAAGGCCAGAATTCCAAAACATGACTCCGGGCCTCGATTCAGATGCCAATCTATACTTGCAAGTACTCTCTCCCATGATGGTTCCGTCTTCTCTTTCGTCGACAATAAGCCTCCTAACACCACAATCGCAAGGGGCAAACCTTTACATTTTGCCACAATTTTCCTTCCCAATTCCTCCAACGCTTTAGATAAAGAAACAGCTGTACTATCTCTCGCTCCAAAAGTCTTCTTGAGAAAGAGCTCCCAACTCTCATAATCATCCATAATCCGGAGTTCATAGACAAGAGCCTGTGAATCGGTGTGCCCAACAACTTCATGCGGATTGGCTTGTGCAGCAATTTCTTTATTTCGGGTGGTCATCAGCACTTTGCTGCCATTCCTAGACTCAGGAAGATAGGAGCGCAAGCTACTCCAAGCTTCAATACTCCATACATCATCCATGGCTACCAGGTAATTCTTGTCGTTGAGGCATTCACGAAGCTTCCCACCTAGCTCGTCCTCTCCCATCTCTCTCATTTCTTTCTTTTCTTCATTGCTGAGGGACATGACAGAACTGATGATGCTGAGTAGAAGCTCCCTTGGCTTGAATTCTTGAGAAACATAAACCCAAGCTTGACAATCAAAGTGCTGCTTAACATCACTATGATTGTAGACTTTCTTAGCAAGAGTTGTCTTGCCTAGGCCGCCCATTCCCACAATGGACACCACTGCTCTCGGCCGCATCTGATCTTCCTTAATCAGCATCTGCTTCACCACCTCCATACCATCTTTGATCTCCACCACGTCAGTGTCTTCGACAGTTGGGGTCCGCCGCTCCTGCTGAGAAACTCCATGATCAGTACTGGTCGAGTTGGGAGTCACTAGGGCTTCAAGACCATACTTGGATCTATTGACCATGATCTTCTCTATCATGACATTGATCTCCTTCACCCGACTGTCGAGCTCGTGGATGAAAGGTAACTTGTCCGCGAATCCTACGCAAGTAGGTAAGCGCTCAAGGAACTTGAGATTTTTGAGCCTTTTCTGCCTCTGGTGATCCATGTTGAAGATGAACTCATCGATGACATCTTCAGCATCATGGGCTACCTCTCTGATCTGCTCCACCCACAGCTTGATTCTTTCATCGTATATGCATTTTGAATCCGCGTCTTTGAGGAAGAGGCGCATCCATTTGAGTTCATTGCGCAGCAGCTTCACCTGGCCTTCTACTTCTCCAAATAGAGAAGCTTCTTGTATAACCAAGTTGCTCAACTTCTCCAGGAAAAACGTGACACTGCTTTCTGCCATTTTGGGCTACTCCTCTTCTTCCAATGAGAAAGAAAAGCTATAACGTTTCAACACAGTTGGTTCCCGGATTCTGAAAGAGAATGAAGAAAGGAAAAGGGTAAAGTATGTATGGTGTGGTTCACAGTGGTAGTGGGCTGCTGTGATGGTGAAAGAGAATAAATTTATTTTAAAATTTATTTTTTTGTTAAAATTTTGTTAAACATATCGTTTTGACTGAAAAATTATTTTTAAAAATATTAAAAATTATTTTATGTTTTGAAAAAAACTACTTTGAAGAGAAAATTTCAAACGTGGGTCTTATTTAGTTGTGTTTTTATGAAAGTAAAAAAAATTAAAAAGTAAAGGTGGGCCTCAACTTTTGTCTTTTTGGAACAATTTCACGTAGAAAGATAATGGAGGAAAGATAAGGTAGACCCCATTATTCAATTATTGATCCTGCAAAGACAAAATTTTTGGGTATTATTAAATAGGCCATGATAGAAGACAACCCACGTGATATGAACTAGGCCACTCGGCACAGGGAGTTTTGGGTCAAAATGGCCCGTTTAAAAAAAAAAATTGTAACATCTAACCACTTTTTTAAACTTATGTTTAAATTAACCTTTTTGGTATCATATAGGTATCATGTCATTAAAATATTTTTTTTTATCATTTTAGTTAAAGTCATAATTGCCAACTGCGGCTTCATATTTGAACTAAAGCCGCAGTTGGCAATTGCGGCTTCATTTTTGAACTAAAACTGCAATTGGAAACTGCGGTTTCATTTTTGAACTAAAACCGTAGTTGGCAACTGCGACTTCATTTTTTAACTAAAGTCACAGTTGTCAACTGAGACTTTAGTTAATTTTTTTTTAAATTAAAAATTTAACTAAAAATTATTAAATTATAATTTATGATTGAAATTTAAAAAATATACTTACGTAATAAATTATTTATATTTAAATTTAAAAATCTAGTTACACATAGGTTCCATGTGAGATTATATATGTTTTTTATTTTCCATTATATTAATGTTTAGTAGATATTTTTTGTGACATTAATTAAACTATTAAAATTACATTTTATAGTAGACTTTTTGTAATTAATTTTATTAACTAATTTTGTAAAAAAAATCTATATATTACAACTACAGCTTAAGAGTATACTATTATTTCGATAAAGATAAATTTGTCATAATATAAATAAATTAATATTTTAAAAAACAACAAATTAAATATTTTAAATTAATAAATTATACAATTTTATATATTATTTATATGTTATATAAGTTTATTACTTTAAGATTATTAATTTATTAATAAATAAAACATTCATTTATAATATCCTCTATTTATTAATTTATATTTATTGAACTAATACTAGATTCTTAAGTTTAAATATAAATAATTTATTATTAAAGTATATATTTTTAATTTCAATAATAAATTATAATTTAATAGTTTTTAATTAAACTTGAAAGTAAAAAAAAAAAAATTATAATTGAAATCTTAGTTACCAACTGCGATATAAAAGTATACTATTATTTCGATAAAGATAAATTTATCATAATACAAATAAATTAATATCTTAAAAAATAACAAATTAATTATCTTAAATTAATAAATTATACAATTTTATATATTATTTATATGTTATATAAATTTATTATTTTAAGATTATTTATTTATTAATAAATAAAATATTCATTTATAATATCTTCTATTTATCAATTTATGTTTGTTGAAGTAATACTAGATTTTTAAGTTTAAATATAAATAATTTATTATTTAAGTATATTTTTTAAATTTCAATCATAAATTGTAATTTAATAGTTTTTAATTAAATTTGAAAGTAAAAAAAAATTATAATTGAAATCTCAATTATCAACTGCGGCTTAAAAGTATACTATTATTTCGATAAAGATAAATTTATCATAATACAAATAAATTAATATATTAAAAAACAATAAATTAAATATCTTAAATTAATAAATTATACAATTTTATATATTATTTATATGTTATATAAGTTTATTTTTTTAAGATTATTAATTTATTAATAAATAAAATATTCATTTGTAATATCTTCTATTTATCAATTTATGTTTATTGAAGTAATACTAGATTGTTAAATTTAAATATAAATAATTTATTATTTAAGTATATTTTTTAAATTTTAATCATAAATTGTAATTTAATAATTTTTAATTAAAAAAATAACTAAAATTTCAGTTGGCAATTGCGGCTTTAATTAAAAAATGAAGTCGTAGTTGCCAATTGCGGCTTTAACTAAAATGAATAAAAAAAATATTTTTTAATAACATAACACCTATGTGGCACCAAAGAGGCCAATTTGAATATAAGTTTTAAAACGTGGTTAGATGTTACAATTTTTATAAAAAAAATGGGCCATTTTGACCCAAAACTCCGGCACAGGAGGCTCAGAGCTTGAGACTCATCGGCAGTGCCATAAAGGCTGTACATGGCTCGCACACGTAGAACCCACGTGATACCAATCAGGCCCATAGTTGTCTTTTTAATCCCCAACAACTTCATGTATACTAAACGTAGTTGTGTTTTGATGTATAAATTGATGATTGTCTTTTCCCAACAACTTCATGTATAACTAAATAAAATAATTAAAATAAAAATTAAATAACATTATATAATTTACACTTTCAATTTTATTAATTTGTACTTTGATTTCTTTTTTTTATGTCATGGTCTTATTTATTTATCTATATTTTCATCTCATATAAATTTTATTATACACTTTTAATTATTTAAATCACATCTTTTGTAAATATAGCTTCAATATCTTAAAATTTTCCTAAATGTAAAACTTGAAAGAAAATCTTTACGTTTGGTCTTTTTGGACAATTTAACTTAGAAAGATTGTTGAGAAAAAATAGGATTTATTTGGTAATAATTTTAAAAACGATTCTCATTTTCACAGATAATATTCAATTATTTTTAGAAACAGATTTTATTCAATGACTAAAATATGCAAATCAATTTTCTTAATTTATTATGATGTTACTATATATATTTATATATATAATATAAAAGTTTTTAAAAATAATTTTCATTTTTCAATTGTTATTTTAAACATTTTATGAAAATTTAATAACTAAAAATATCTAAAACTTATTGTGGACCCTGCATTTCGGCTCATACGTTTCCACTCGATGACGAGCTTGATTTTTATTTTAAAAAAATGATTTTATCTTTAGAAAATGACTTGGAGTCGCCACTTATTTTTGTTTTATTTTTAAAGGGTAAACAAAATAAGAAAGAAAACCGTAAGTGTGACTCCTTATTTTGAAAAGGTGGTCTGTGAAAAACCGGATCGGGTTCGGGGGTCATGTTACTTATCGGGAAGGTATGGTAAAGACTGTAGCCTCCCTTTAAGTTCCTAAAGTCGGGTCTCTACTAATAAAATGAAGGTGATGTGATAATTGATGTGGAAATAAATGAATACTAAGGGTAATCATACACATGTGAGAATCAAAACACTTAATAAAGAACGACCGAAGTGAGAATGGGGCATACCTTGGCATCAAATGATCAATGCACTATCAGGAAAGAGAGTTAGTACACAATTAAAGAATAATTTCATGCATGTCATAGAGTAGAATAAATCAATCATGTATGATAATCAAATCAATCAATCAATCAATAAATCAATCATCAAAATCATGTATGTGGGGTCCCCATCAAAGCCCGATTTATTTTGCATGAATTAATTTTGTAAATTCCATTATTCGGAATTACAAAATTCAATTCTTGCTTATTTTTAAAACATTTTAAAAGATCATGAAAGATTTGAAAATTGCTTGCCGAATAGAAAGTGGAAGCAAATTTTATTAAAAAGAGATTTTATTGATATTAAGATTACCAAAAAAATAAAAAATAAAATAAGTAAAATGAATTAAAATAAAATGATAAATGGAATAATAAAATAAAATAATGAAAAGGTTAAGGAGTAAAAGAAAACTACTTGAAAATCATATTTTTGAAAATCAATTTTTGGAAGTAGAAATGGAGAAGTTAAGAAATGAAATATCCACTTGTTTCAAGAAGGGCTCACCAAAGGTGGCCATGCGTCTCATGAGAGAAAGATAGTGGGTCCCACGGTCAGACTTTGTCTTCCTCACCATTTTGACACTTGCATGTAGCCTATTGCACCGAATAGTCCAAGAACGGCAAATGCAGAGTTTGTTGCATTCCCAATGTTCCAATAGTAGCCTCCTTGTTTCCAACCTTCACATATGCAACAGTCAAAGGGTCCAAGAAACCACATCTATGTTCAGCATTGCATCTAATGCCCAATGTCCACAACCTAAACGCTCACATAAGAATATCCTTTGAAGTTAATATCCCTTGAATCTTGCTTCCGGTCATAATGATATATGCATTTCCAGGGTGGAGTGTAGGGTGAGGCCCAGCAGCTGCATATGCATCACCAGGTTGTGTGCCAAAAGTTCCCCTGATATGCTGGGGTGGAGGCTGCTGTGGAACTAGTCTACCAGCGGCACCGTACCCATAGGGCAAGGTATCAGCACGGCTGGCTCTTGGTTGAGAAATTCCAGAAAAGGGTATTTGCATTGGCATGTTGCTTGGGAGCGTCTCTGGAGGAGAGGCATTTGTTGGTTGGGTTGGTGTAGAGTAGGGAGGGTACACTGTTGTCGTTGGCTAACAATCATGTCAAAATTTGGGTACCTAGCATTGTTCATTTTTTCATAAGCTTGCCCTGCAGTCATGGCTCCACTGTAAAGGAACTCAAGGAGAGAGTCAAGCTCTTCATGGTTTAATTCCGGGAGTGTTAAGGCATTACGTGGTGCAGCTTTGCATCCATCTGTGTCCAGCATGTTCTTGAAGATCTCTGACCTTGCTGCCAATAATGCTCTATGTGCAAATAGAGAAGGTCCATTGTGGCCTGGCTTGACTTCAATATCAGTGTGAACTTAGTCTCTGAAAGTAGCAGGCAATCCTCTAAGAAAGCTTAATTTCTCGTTAAGTTCCTCTTCTAAAAGTGACCTAACTGACATCTTATCTCCATTAAAAAAAAACTGAATTATAGGATGCCCCTAGTTGGACCTGCAAGTCGTCTTCATGATCCAACTCGGGATCTCTTAGCCGGTCCGTTGAACTTGCTTCTCTTATATGCATGGATCGAACATCACAGTCTCCATCTTCAAACTCCATTAGAAGTGACAGCCAGTAATCAGTTAATCTCTTGTTCACATGAAAGGTCATGTTCTTCCCTGGGTATTTGCATGGAATCTGACGGAAAATGACGGAGACCTCGCCTCGATCCTTGAGCTGGTTGTTGTTGCCGGCCACAGCCATGCGACCGAAGGCTGCACCACTGAAGTTGAAGTGGGTATGCCCTCCTGAGAAACAATGTCAAGCTGACCAGTGAACTCATCCATATAATAATCTCCCTAGGTTAAGAAGGTTACTGCTACTTGGAGAAATCTGAATCCAAATCCAAATCCAGGCTGACCAGCAACTCTATCTTCAAGTGTTAATAAATCAACGAGGTTCGCTCCTTTTAATTATGATCAACTTATACCAGCAATTCATATTAACTCTATAGCGGTGCTCACTCTAACAGTGAGAAATATCAGATAGAGAGTTATAAGGCCTATGCCTAATGTCTTGCTAGGATGCGTGTCGTTCCAAGGTAATACCACAAATGCCCAAATTAGTTATGACATGAGAAAAGCCCAAAGTATAAAATAGGCTGCTGTCTTGTGGAACTATGTATGGACCAGGTCTCTTTGAACATACTCCTAGCAGCATTGAGACCCCCAAACCAATGAGAGTGTTGAACATATGACCCGCATAGCACCCAAACAAGGCAATCTACACACCATCCCTACCATTCATCGCCAGTGCAACATTTGACATCAAATCACCCATTGAGTTACCCCGTGCCAATATAGTTAATCGAAGGAGAGATGGATTAACCCTAAAAATAACACCAAATTCCACCAATAGAGCTACAAGCTCACTTGCAATTATGTAGAACCAGATGATACTCATTATAAATCCTCCCAAAACCTACAGAATTAAGAACCTCTGAGGTGGCTGATCAGATACAGTATAACGATATGCAAGAATGCCAAGATTACAACCAACTGTAACACCAACAAGATATGCAGCATTCATGCCTTGAGAACCCACATCGTCTTAGGAATTCCACAAAAATTCAAGAAGAACAGGAGCCAATGAAGCACTAGCTACAGCATATGCCCTTGACCATCTTTCCCCCTCAACTATAGGGATTGTTAACCGCTTTGGCACTGTCAAGGGCATCTCCACCAGTGAAACAAACTTAGAGACTGAAAGCAATGGTTGGTTGTTTTCCATGCCCTCATCAGTCCAGTGATTTCAAGTAACAGTCATCCACGGGTCAAGAGCAGCCAATATTCCACCAAAAGATGATACACAAATCAAGGTATTTTCACAAATGGAAGTCTACATGAGTAGAGGAGTATAGAAAATGAAAAAGTTAAAAAGGAAAAAAGAAAACAGAGTGAAAATGAGAGACTCCAGGAATTATTAGTCAAAACCTCATTACATGAATGATAAACGGGTGTGAGGCAAATGTGGGACAAGCTGAAAGTTCATAATACAACTATCGAATGTCAAACCCGAAGAGGAATACATCTATTTACAGAGGAGAATATAAAGTATCAAAGAGAGACAAAACAGAGCATTATGTGCGCAATAACCATGTTCAACCAAAGCAACCTGTGGCCCTTGATGTCCACAACAAATAACAAACGAATACACGGAAATCAACAAAGAATGAAGCAGAACATCAAGAAACAAAAACATATCAAGCTCGAGATGGCTTTACCTGGTAATCCACGGTGCGATTTTCTTCTGCTCCTCATTCTTCAGCTATTCTCCCAAGAAAAGATCTTCTCTAAACTCAGCAACTCCAAGACACCACCTCACCCAAAATATATTTATAAAACACTCACTCCAACGCCCTCTTTCCCAAGAACTCTCCCTCTGGTAGCTTGCCTCCATCTCCAGCTAGAGAACCCCCCTTACAAATATCTCCAAACAAACACGTCCTTCCAGCTCTCCCTCTATTGCTCTCAAGTCACTCTATGTTTTTTTCTTACTCCCATCCACCCCCTCTCACTACCAGACTTGCTCCTCAAGAAAAAAATCCCCCTTGAAAATCTCTCAGCCAATCTCCCAAAAACACCCCTACCTCTGCCAGAATATCCTCTCTCTCATCTGCTCCTCAAAACGGTCTGCAATGCCAAAAAAACCTCATTCCAGAATGTTCCTTCCACATGTCATCCTTGTATTCGTCTCCCAAAAAGCAATGTTGATCCCTAATGGCCACCCGTGAAGTGACATGTGGCTCTTTGGGGTAGTGACACTTGGTAAGATAGCTTATAGAAACCAAGAAAAAATGAACCATACCCAAATGGGGGTCTACAAATATGCCCATCTTCGGTAAAGCTCATGAGTGTAAGAAATGTGAATACTAGAATGAAAAGAAAGTGTGAATAGTGAGTGGAATGAAGTGAACTCTACCAAAAAACAAAGGAGACCCCTAAAAGGATGTAAGCGAAACACGAACTCACTCAGGCCAAGAGATGAATACAAATGCTCTAATCCTAAAAGAAAACGATGTCTCAAAATGACTCTGAAGCCACACTAAGAACCTAGGCTCCCTCTAAAACGTCTCCAAAAGTGACTTGAAAAACCATAACAAAAATGAGTAACGGTCGAAACACTCTGAAGAACAGAAAAGACTACGCCCAAAGAAGGCTGCCCTATGTGAATTACACGAAAATGCCAGGTGTAAGGTGTCTAACAACATGACTGATATAAGTGGCGTGAAATCAAATGACCATGTCATGTGTAGTGAAAAGGGGAATCTAGGAGAGCAATGATGAATAAATAATAAGCACAGGGTGACGAGGTGAGGAAAATGAGGATGAATGCAAACCCATGAAGGCAATATATGTAATGCCAGTGGATATGAATGCCAGGGACTATGACTCTAAATGATATGACTGAGGAGAAATGACTTTGAACGTCAGAAAGAGGAAAGAAAATGGTGACTCAAAATGCTTGAATGGATACGTACAACGACTCTGAATGCCAAAACTAAGAAAAAGAAATGACTCAAGATGCATGAATGGGTATGAAAAACAGCTCTGAAAGCCAAAACTAAAGAAAAGAAATGACTCAAAAGGCCCGAAGCAGTGTGCCCAATGGCTCTGAACGCCAGAATGGAGGAAAATGGTGATGGATCAAACAAAAGATAAACATAAGGACTCTGAGTGTCGAACTGAGAATGTGACTCTGAATGCCAAATAGAAAACTAGTAATGGCTCTGAACGCCGAAATGGATGATGTAATGGCTCTGAACCCCGAATGAAGACGTGGCTCTGAACGTCGAATGAAGCAAAACATGGCTCTAAACACCGAATGAAGATAAGTAGTGGCTTTGAATGCTTTAACGAAGATGAGTAATGGCTCTGAACGCCGAGATAGATGATGTAATGGCTTTGAACTCCAAACTAAAGATATAACTCTGAATGTCAAGCGAAGATGTGGCTCTAAACACCAAATGAAGACGAGTAATGGCTTTGAACGCCAAATAGGGAATGAACAATGTGATAACTCTAAATGTCGACCCAAAACCATGGCTCTGAATGCTAAACCGAAACAATAGATCTGAATGCTGAAATGAAAATATGGCTCTGAACGTTGAAACGAAGATAATATTTGTGAGTGCCAAAGCGCCAAACTAAAACTGATAACTACGAACGTCCAGCTAAGAAAGATGACCCTGAGCACCGTAAATGAGAAGACATGGTGGCCCTGAACGCCAAGCTGAAAAATAATGGTGGTTCTAAACGCCAAGACTGAGAATGTGACTCTGAATGTCAAACTAAAAAGTGATGAGGGCTCTAAACGCCGAAATCGAGAAGCGACAATGGTGGCTCTGAACGTCAAAACTGAAAAACGATGGTGGCTCTGAATGCCAAAATGAAGATAAGTAGTGGCTCTAAGCACCGAACGAAGCAAAACATGGCTCTGAAAGCCGAATGAAGATAAGCAGTGGCTCTGAAAACCGAATGAAGATGTGGCTCTGAACGCCAAATGAAGATGTGGCTCTGAACGCTGAACTGAGAAGCGATGATGGCTCTGATTGCCGAAATTGAGAAATGATGATGGCTTTGAACGCCGAAACTGAAAAGTGATGGTGGCTCCGAACACCAAACTAAAAAATGATGATGACTCTAAATGCCGAAACTAAGAAACGATGGTGGCTCTGAATGTCAAAACTGGAGGAGTGACATGATGACTCTGAATGTTGTGAACCGTGAATCAATGGTGGCTCTGAACACCAAACTGCAAGGAAATAATGAGAGGGAAATATGCCCCAGTGTGGCATCAAAAATGCGACAGGTTGAAAAATCAGATGAACTCAAATCATCCATGCCTGCAACTGAATCAGGCCCACAAATCAAAGAGGCATCTCTCGGAAGGGAGCATGACGACATCTAAGGGTCGAAAAGTGCGGGTCTAACTGGATGACTCCCGAGAGGTTCCACTAAGGAATCATCGTGAAGATAGCAAATAGATCATCATCTCGGCGTACGTCTCGCAAATGGGAATAAGCGCGCAACTCCACCAAGATCTGTAAATCTCATCCAGAACAAAAATATGCCCCAGTATGGCATCGAATGTATGATAGGTCAGAAATCGGGTGACATGGAATCATCTATCATCAAACATGTGACCTCCGTGAAGATCCATAAATGTCATCCGAAATGGAATATGCCACAGTATGGCATCGGATGTGTGATAAGTCAGGAAAATATGTGACATGAAATCATCTCTTATCAAATGTATGATCCTGGTAATCCAAATCTATGAAAAAATTGGGTCCAAAGCGCCCAAAAGGCATCCCACAGAGGAAAGCATGGTGACATCGGAATGCCGAGAAGTGCGGGCCTAACCGGATGGCTCTCAAAAGTCTCTACTAAGAAATCATAAAAAAAAAAATGGCGAATAAGTCATCGTCCTGTTGTACATCTCACAAGTAAGAATGATCCGGTGACTCTATGAAGATCCATAAACATCATCTAAAATGGAATATGCCCTAGTATGGCATTGGGTATATGACATGTCAAGAAAACAATCGACATCAAATCATCTCTCATCAAATGCGTGATCCCGGCAATCCAAACACGACTGAAATGAATCTAAACATCAGAGAGGTGTCTCCCAGAAGAAGAAGCATGATGATATCTAAATATCAACCAGATCTCAAACGCCTGTCCAAGTAGAAGCTGTAGGAGATGACATCTGATCCCATGGCCTCTGGGTGGTCTCAAGACATGGGACGTAACATAGGCTAGAGTGATAGGGTGATAGAAACAAAGGGAAACTAAGTTCAAATACCCAATGATCAAAACTCATGCCCTCATGTATGAAACGCAACATGTATAATAAATGTCGTGAGCCATGGACCTGAGGATGCCTATTGTGAACATGGTAACAGTGATGATGCAATGAAAAAAAAAATCAAACTGATGACGGGATGTATAATGATGATGCGAAGAGAGTACCAAACCAGAAAATGAGGTCACTATAAGAGCGGAATAAGTGGTGAAATGAAAATGATGAATCAGAAGTAAAAACAAGGATGATGATGAAGCGTAGAATACAAGAACGAATGATGATCTGCTCAAATCAAATATAGAAGGAGGTCACATCAATAATGAACACAATGATGGAATGGACAATGATTCAAAGCTCCTAAGAGAAGGCCACTCATCTCACTCTCAAAACATATGACAAAAATGAATACAAATAATGAAAGGTCTTGGAAAGCTCACATACGAACTCTTGTCAATAAACATAATCAATCAAATGACCCTCGAACATTGATATACACGCTCACAGATAGAGAATACCGTACATCCATGCACCTATTTATTTTTCATTTATTTTTTTTTTTACATACATACAAATATACATGCTTTGAACGCAAACATAAGAAACCCCAAAGATGAGGTCAAAAATGGATAAACATACTCTCAACTGTCAATGTAACATAAACTCTCTCTGATGATGTGACCTTCTCAAACTAAGGATCCCTGAATCAACGTCCATAGGATAGATAGTGGAAATGACCTAACTACCCTCCATGTAATGAACTGAGGAGGATCACCACTTGGGGTGGAAGAAGATGATACGAAACAGGCAACAAATACAATAACAAAGATGAGATGAATAACATAATCAATGAGATGAAATGAGATGTAGCGATATAGTGATAGGAAGAGATAATGAGAAGAATGCGCCCCTAGGTCCAAGGCTCATGAAACTCCCAAACAATGATGTATGCATACACTAAAGGGCCCCTAACCAGGTGTGAAAGCGTGAGCAAGGCAACAAGAAAGAAATGGTATAATGCATGTGCGATGCTCAATGGACTAATAATGGTCTATATATCAAAAAAAGGGAATAAGGGGATATAGCTAACCAAAATGATGGCCACCCATCTTGCAACCATGGACTCAAACATAGTACCTCTTTAGTTGATCCACATTGGTCGACTCTGAGAATTGGTTTCCATCTAAGTCCATCAACCATGCAGCGCCCTCTGGTGTTAACTCTCTAAAGAAATAAGGTCCACTCCAACTGGGTCTGAATTTCCCTCTAGGATCCCTGATCAATCCTCTGATGACTCTCAAGACTAAGTCACCTATCTGTAATGGTCTGGGCTTGACCCACTTTTTGAAAGCGCGGGCCATCTTTTTCTGATATGCATGAACATAATCTGCTGCTCTCAATCTCCTCTTATCTAGGAGATTGAGCTGATCAAATTGAGCCTGAGCCCAATCCGCCTTGAGGATCTGCTGCTCTAAGGCTACTCTCAAAGAACCCATCTCGATCTCAACTGGTAGCACCGCCTCCATACCGTATACCAATGAATAAGGTGTGACTCATGTAGAGGTGCGGAAAGAAGTCCGATATTCCCACAATGCAAATGGGAGCTTCTCTGACCAATCCCAAGAAGTCTCAACCATCCTCCATAAAATCCTCTTAATATTCTTATTCGCGGCCTCTACTGCCCTATTCGTCTACGGCTTGTACGCAGATGACCTATGATGCCGAATACCATATCCATGTACTAAGGTGTCAACCTCTGCTCTGAAATGTACCCCTTTATCTTAAATCAACTCATGAGGGACTCCATAGCGATAGATAATGTGTGATCTGATGAAACTAGCAACTCCAATTGATGTCAATCTCGTGTATGAGGCGACTTCCACCCACTTGGTGAAGTAATCAAAGGCGACCAGGATGAACTCATGACCACTGGAAGATTTCGATGAAATCTTCCCGATGATGTCGATGCCCCATACTAAAAATGGTTATGGTGAAGTCAGTGCGTGCAACTCGGAGGGCGGCACGTGAATGAGATCTCCATGTATCTGACACTCGGGACATCTCTGAACAAATTGACAACAATCCATCTCCATGGTTAACCAAAAATAACCAGTCCTCATGAGCTTACGGGCCAACATATGCCCTCCCATATGTGGTCCGCAAACTCCCGCATGAACCTCTCTCATCACTCAATCGGCAGAAGCACGGTCCAAGCATAGTAGCAACATCCTGTTAGTTGATTGTCTATACAATGTCTCTCCACAAATCACAAATCGGGTGGGTAACTGTCTCAGTGCTCTCCTATCCTTGACCGTGGCAACCTCAGGATACACGCCAAGTCTCAGAAAGTGATATATGTCATAGTACCATAGCAAGCCATCATCTATCTCTGTATCATCAATCAAACAACAATAGGCAAGAACAGATCTCGACTCGATCAGTAAAGGATGAATAGTGGCATCAACATGAATGTCAATCATGGAAGCTAGAGTAGTTAAGGCATCAGCAAACTGGTTCTACGCTCTAGGCAGATGTGTGTATCTCAAATCATCAAATCTCCCGCCCAGTAGCTCTAAATATGTGTGGTAGGACCTAAACTTCACATCCTTAGTCTTCCACTCGTCATGAATATGTCTCAATACCAGATTAGAGTCACCAAACACCTCCATCTGTCTAATCCCGACCTCAAGAGCCGTCTCTAATCCCAAAATACAAGCCTCATACTCAACAATGTTGTTCGTGGCAAGATGTCGATCTGAGAATGTCAAACGAACAGATCTGGGAATGTGATCATCATGAAGGGATATCAACAAGATGTTTATCCTGTATCCCGAATGGTTTGCTACACCATCAAAGTACATGCGCCAACCCGACAGACTAGTCGCAGCAGCGACATCCTCGTCTGGAAAGTCATCATCAATGGCTCTGCCATCAGAAACTGGTAAAGAAGTTAGGTGACCCGTGACACTGCTCCCTCTAATGGACTTCTGAGTGACATAATGGATGTCAGACTCAGTCAAAAGTACCAACCATCTCATGAGGCGACCGACCAAGGCGGGCCTGTCAAACAAATACCTCAGAGGATCTAGATGGGATATCAAGTGTATTGAATACTCGGTCATGTAATGTCTCAATCGGCGAGTGACCCAAACCAATGCCAAGCAATAACGCTCAATCACAACATATCTCATCTTGTAGTCTAGCATCCTCTTACTCAGATAATAAATGGCTCGCTCCTTGCCCGAATCATCGAGTAAAGCCAACATACATCCCAAGGCCACGTCTGAGACTGACAAGTATAGGAGTAAAGGACGGTCGGGTGTAGGAGGCGCCAAAACTAGAGGTGACAACAAGTACTTCCTGATCCTCTCACATGCGCACTGACACTGATCATCCCAAATAGTAGGTTGACTCTTCTTCAAGAGTCGAAAAAGGGGCTCATAGATGTCTGTTAATCTGGCGATGAATCTATTGATGTACTGAAGTTTACCCAAGAAGCCTCTGACCTCTCTCTCTGCCCTCAGTGCAAGCATGTCAAGGATGGCTATGATCTTATCCAAATCTACCTTTATGCCTCTCTCATTGACCATATACCTCAAGAGTTTCCTAGAAGTCACTCCAAAAGTGCACTTCTTGGGATTCAATCTCAATCTGAACTGCCTGATCCTCTTAAAGAACCTCTCCAAAGCTGCTAGGTGATTTGATCTATCTTGGGATTTCACTATCATGTCGTCTACATAAACCTCGACATCCCGATGCATCATGTCATGGAAGAGGGTGGTCACCGCTCTCTGATAGGTGGCTCCTACGTTCTTCAATCCAAATGGCATGACTCTATAGCAATAAGTACCCCACTCAGTAATGAAGGACATCTTCTCCATGTCCTCTGGAGCCATCAAGATCTGACTGAACCTGGAAAATCTGTCCATAAATGACAACATCAAATGACCTGCCATACTGTCAACTAGCATGTCGATGTGTGGAAGAGGAAAATCATCCTTAGGACTGACCTTGTTAAGGTCTCGAAAATTAACATAGACTCTCACCTTACCGTCCTTTTTGGGAATAGAGAAGACATTGGGCAGTCATTTCGGGTACTCAACCATTGACAAAAATCCTACACTGAGCTGCTTCTGGATCTCCTCCTTGACCTGCAAGTTCCAACGAGGGTGCAATTGTCTCAATTTTTGCTTAACCGGTCTGGCATGGGGCAGAAGTGGCAAATAATGCTGGATGATAGATGGATCAAGGCCTGGCATGTCCTCATAGGACCATGAGAAAACATCCAAGTATGCTCTGAGCAACTGGATGAGGTTGTCCCTCTCATCAACAGATAAATCTAATCTGATTCTCAACTCCCTAGGCTGATCTACTGTGCCGAAATCAATACTCTTTGTGTCCCCTATAGTAGGTGAAACTCTCTGATCAACGGGATCTGAATTGGAAACAGAAGATGAGTCATCGTCTAAATCATGTTGTGCAATCTCATCATCAATGTCAAATATCTGTGTTGTGGGTGAAGGTGGTGCAGATAAATCAATATCACAAGAGACAGGCAAATACTAAAAAATGCTCAAATCCATAGATGAAAAGTTAGAAACATAGTCATGACAGGAGACAAATCCCGATAAGACATCAAATGAAAGAGGTGAGTCCACAAAGTTGGACACTTCCTTAATAAGGCCAACAGGGCGATCAATCAAATCAACAACAGCTATAATGTCCTCAGCAATCTCTGGAATAGGAGCAGTCTGGCTCTCCTCAGTGATCTTAGTGAAAGACACCCCGAAGAGAATGAATGGTGAAGTGAGCTTAGAATGAACTCTCTCCTCGATCTAGCTCATGCTCATTGCGAGCATCTCATTAATATACTCGTCATGTGGCACAGCTCCATCCACTATGTCGCCGATCTCGACAAATATCCCATGCTTGTCGATCTCATCTGGAAAGCAAAGTGTCATAAGGCTCAGGCGATTTGAAGAAGAAGGAGTGATCAACGCAGAAGTCGAAAGACCAGGGGCTCCATCACTCAACCGTAACTGCTGGACGAGGCGCTGAAGCTCGGCATCCTGGGCGATGTTGAGTCCTTCAATGATCCCATCAGATGGTGCATGTGGCTTCGATGCCCTCACAAAGTAATCTACTAGGCTCATGGTGTATGGGCGAACAGGATAATAAAATGGCATATGAGTCATTCGAGCCCTTACCCTCTCCTTGCTCAATCGCATCATATAACTATAATCGACCTCAGTGGGGATGAATTTGAGTCTGAATGGTACGTCGTGATTAGGGATGGCTATGAACTCACTAGGCCCGTGTTGATGCCGCCCTAACCCCATGCTAGGAAGATAAGACATACTCCGCATAATATCGAGCACCACCGTGCTACTGTACTGGTCAAAGGACATGGCTACGAAATCTCAATAGAAATCCTCTATCTCCATGGTCTGCACCTCATCAAAGGTGAATCCGATAAAAAAAAGATCGTCATCAGTGTGACTAATCTCAAGTACAGGCTCAGCCGAAATGAATATATCTCCCACAGACTACACCACAACGACCTGGCCATCGTGAATAAACTTTAACTTCTGATGAAGAGAAGAAGGAATAGCCCCAGCTCTATGGATCCATGGTCGGCCCAGAAGCAGGTTAAAGGATGCAGGAATCCCCAAAACCTTAAAAACGGTGACAAAAGTGGTCGAACCAATCAGTAGCTCAATCTCCAGTGTACCCATGACCTCCCTCCAAGTACTATCATACACGCGTACGATCTGAATGAAGGGACCGAAATTAGATGGTGCATAGCTGAGGACAATGGTGATGGTCAGAGAACAAACGCTCAGGGCCGAGCCATTGTCCAGAAGGACAGATGGGACTCGGCGGCCTGAACAACCAACAGATATATAGAGTGGACGCATGTGGTCTGAGCCCTCCGGTGGCAAGTCATTATCGGAGAATACAATGCATGTGCTTAAAATGTTTTTTAAAAAGTAGGACCACTAAGCGGTTAATCCTACTCAAGCAGTTACAATACTCAAGTTGTTAAAGAGCTCAAGCGGTCTAAGTCCGCTCAAGTGATCATGACAGTTTTGTCGAGTTTAGAAACGTTTCTGAATGAATTCAATCTAAGTCTAATTTGGAAACTTGAGATACTGAAATCCTTATGGCTTTTGCCTATAAATACCCACCTTGTAACACTTTAAGGGTAAGAGATTTGGGGTAAGAGATTAAAGATCATAGAAATCTAATTGTTTAGAGACCTTTCATTCTTTAGAGATACTCTATGAGGAGAAAACCTAATTTACCACACCATTCCCATTCTCTCATTCAAGGATTCAATTCTTTAAATTGTTGGTTGAAGATCATAATCCATTTGGAGGGACAGAATGATCTACTAAAGAGCAACAAGTAGTTTCTACGTCACGAACGTGAATCAAGTTGTAGGTATTGGAGAGTAAGTTTTTAGGGTAAAGCAATCAGGTAAATTTGTGTGACTTGATTTCAAATAGTGGATTTTGATTGATAGGTCTTAGACCTCATGTTTTTTTTTCATCTCCATAGTTTGTGGCGGTTTTTTACATATAAATCTTGTGTCTCACTATCTATCTCTTTATATTATGTTTGAATTGCTTAGAATAGGTTAATTTGTTTTCACCTAATATCTTGTGGGGGTTTTCTAAAAGGTTTATATTTATTTCTACATATATTCGTATTGAAAATATTGAATATATTGTATTGATTGGTTAATTTTGGTTATCTTGTAGTGGTTATACCTATAACTAATTATTGATTTGTTGGGATTATTATTGAGTTTGTTAGGTTGGCCATTTTGGTAGTGATTATTATTATCCCTAACATATTTCAACATATATTGTTAATATTTGGATATCAATTAACCATAAAAAATCATATTTTTATTGGGGTGAAATCCTATTTGAATATCCGGGTTATCCCTAGAATAATATCTTAGGATAAGAAAAGTGATGATAATTCATAAATATTTATTTAAAATTTTAAAATCACCCACCTCCCCTCTAAGTGTTCCCTATTGGACTTTCGGTTATTCAAGTAGTATTCAGAGCAATACCCATTTTTTTAATTGGTATTAGAGTGGGACAAAAAATCAATTCTTTATCCTATTGATTAGAAATTCAATTTTTATTGTTTATATTGTTTAAAAATCAAATTTTTATTAATCATATGTGATAAAAATCAAGTTTTTATTGATCCTGTAAGTCCTATATGAAATAATAAAAAAGTGGTACTCCTTAGAATAGTCCACCCTACTTTGATGGGAGTAACTATTCCCATTAGAAAGCACAACTAATTTTTTTCTTAAAATACAAGACAAAATGGTATGAAACTCATTTGAATATGGTTAGGGACCATCATTAATATTTGATTCTAAAGGAAGATCAACAGGAGAACTTAAACCTCTGGGTGTTCCCTATTGGATTTTCAGTTATTCAAGAAGTATTCAGAGCAATACCCATTTTTCCAATTGGTATCAGAGAGGGATAAAAAATCAATTTTTTATCTTATTGATTAAAAATTCTGTTTTTATTGTTTATATTGTTTAAAATTCAAATTTTTATTGATCTTGGAAGTCCGATATGAAATAATAAAAAAATGGTACTCCTTTGAATAGTCCACCCTACTTTGATGGGAATAATTATTCCCATTAGAAAGCATGACTGAAGTTTTTTCTTAAAATGAAAGACAAAATGGTATAGAACTCATTTGAATATGGTTGGGGACCACCATTAATCTTTGATTCTAAAGGAAGATCAACAGAAGAACCTAAACCTAAACATGAATGGGATAAAGTCGATAATGAAGGTAGTGAAGCCAATACTAGAGTTTATTTAGTATTTTTAATGGAGCTTGTCTAGATGAGTTTTGCAGGATAGCAAATTGCAAACGTGCAAAGAAAGCATAGGATATTCTTCAATCACTCATGAAGGTACATCCTCTATAAAGATTTCTAAATTATAAATGCTTGATAATAAGTTTGAGAATATTAGGATGCATGAAAATCAAACCTTTTTTTTAATTGAGTGATATTGTTAATTCTTCATTTAATATCGAAGAACCTATTCTTGATTCTAAGGTAGTTAGGAAAATATTAAGATCTTTTCTAGAGAGATTTAAACCTAAAGTAATTACGATAGAGAAAAGCAAGGACATTGATTCCATAAGAGTTGATGAACTTGTAGGTTCCATTCAAATATATGAAATGACCCTACCTAATTCCCATAAACCTAAAGATTCTGCCTTTAAGGCTTCTGAGAATGAGGAAAAATATATTGAAATGCCATATGATATAACTCATAATGAGTTGGCACATATGGTCAAAGGAATTAAAAGGGTCATGAGATTTAACAAAAGTCTCTATAAAAACCAAGAATTTGGAAATGGAAAAAGACCAAACGAAAATTATTTAATGATAAAGGAAAAGGTTCTTCCAAAGGTAAGAAAGTTGAATGCTTTAACTGTGGAGGTTTGGGACACTATTCTCAAGAGTGTCCTAGCCCCAAAAATATAAAAAAGTCTATGCAAGCAGCATGAAGTGATTCAAATTCTAAAGATAGTGCTTCTACAACTTCTGAAAATGCAAAGTAAGATCCCAATGGCATGTCAGCTTTTGTTGCATCTATGGAATATGAGAATAATTCTTATTATGATAGTGATAGTGATGATAACGAGTTTATTGATGAACAAAGGCTTGAATTTTTTTGATAATCTTATTGTTGAGCATGAAAGATTAATTAAGAGTTATATGAAAAATCATGAGTCCTTTATGCTCATAAATATAAGATTAATGTGCTTAATGCTGAAAAGACTAATCTGTTTTTAGAAAATTAGATTTCTTGAATCTAAGCATCATTCTCTCCTTGAGAAGAATAATTCTCTCACTCAAGAGATTAAGAATAATAAGCCTTCTTCATTTATGAATGAAAATTTCACCCGGGAACTAAAGTGCTTAATGAAATACTTGATAAATGCAAAACCCATGGTGACAAAAGAGGCATGAGGTATATCAACAAAAATGAAACTCCCTCTAGTAGAGAAACTATGTTTGTAAAGGTGGGGATGATACCCCTAACCAAGTAGAATCTCTTAAAAAGACATCATCATGCATACATTGTAAGAAAATTAGACATTCCCAATTTAGATGCTACACTAGGTTTCTTGAAAGATTTGAAACTCAAATGAATAGACTTATGAATTATTTTAATTCCCTTAAAAATAACATCTTGAATAATGGGAAAAGGAATAAAACCAATCAAAAATCTAGAAGTCGATCTAGTTCCTCCAAGTCACCACCTAGGACTAAGTAAGTTTAGTTGAGAAATGATAAGTCCAAATGTCAAGTTGTGTTAAATGCTCTTAAAGCTAAATCTTTTAGTAAGTGGCACCTTAATAGTGGATGCTCTAGACACATGACAAGAGACAAATCCTTCTTCACCTCTTTTAAAAACTTTGATGGTGGGATAGTTACTTTTGGAGAGGGAAACCTAGCTAAAGTGAAAGGAAAGGGTAGTATAGTTATCTTTGGTTGCCCCAAACTAGATGAAGTTCTTTATGTTGAAGGACTTAAAAAAAAAAAACCTCTTCAACATTAGTCAAATGTGAAAAAAGAACATAAAGTGAATTTTCACCAAGACTTATGTGATGTAGTAAATAAAGAGACAAAAAGTAGTCATCACAAGACATAAGACTGTTGATAATTGTTATGCAATAAATTCTAAATCTGGAACATCTCTTATGTGCAGTAAGGCTAAGCTTGATCTTACTGAGCTCTGGCATAGAAGACTAGGTCACATAAACTATAAGGATCATGTCCACTTAGTGAATACTGAAAAAGTTATAAGTATCCCTAGACTTAGTGGTGAACCTAAACCCATTTTTGGTGAGTGCATGAAATGACAACAAATTAAGAGTTCATATAAAAAGGTTAAGGAGATAAGGACCACTAGACCTTTAGATCTTCTTCACATGGATCTTATGGGTCAAATGTGAACCGAAAGTAAAGGTGACAAGAGATATGTCCTTGTGGTTGTAGATGATTTTTTTAGATACTCCTTTGTGAGTTTTCTAAGGGAGAAATATAAGGCCATAGGACATTTGAAGTCATTATTTAATAGAATACAAGTGGAAATTGGTCATCCAATTGTAAGGATTAGGAGTAATAGGAGGGGAAAGTTTGACAATATGGATGTTGACCTCTTTTATGGTTAAAAGGAATTAAACATGAGTTTTCAACCCCTATAACTCCTCAATAAAATGGAGTAGCTAAAAAAAAAATAGAGTGCTACAAGAGATGGCTAGGGTGATGATTCACATGCATAATACCCCTATGTAATTTTAGGTAAAAACCACTAATATTGCTTGTTATATTGCCAATAAGACTTTTCTCAAACTAGTACCAAAGAAGACATCTTATGAATTATGGATTGGGAGAAAACCTAACCTTAAGTATTTTAGGACCTTTGGTAGTGAATGCTATAATCTTAGGAATGGGGAGAACCTTGGAAAGGTTGACGCTAAATCTGATTTAGGTATCTTCCTAGGTTATTCAACTATGAGTAAAGACTATAAGGTTTATAACCAAAATTCACAAGTCATCCAAAAATCTTCTAATGCAGTTATAAATGATACTGGGTATGATAAGGATATAATTGACAATCAAATTTTAACCCATAAATCAATTGGGAACAACCTTAAAGACTTAGAGACTACAAAAGATAACCCTAATGATATCCTTGAAAGAGACATTGAACCTAACGACGATGAAGTTGTACCTTTAGATGACACTCCTTAAGAAATAAAGGACAAGCATAGATCCAAAATGCTTAAGAATCACCCAATCTCAAATGTTATAGGTAATGTGAATGAGCATGTGGTTACTAGGAGATAATCAAGAGTAAATGAGATAGGTCTTGTATGCTATACCTCTCAATTGGACCCAAAGAATGTGGAGGAAGCATTAGGAGATAAATCTTGGACTACTGCACTCCAAGAAGAGTTAAATCAATTCACTAGGAATGATGTGTGGTATTTAGTCCCTAGGCTTAACGATAAACATGTCATAGGTACAAAATGGATATTTAAGAACAAACAAGATGAAAATAAGGTCATTATGAGAAACAAAGCAAGACTAGTTGCCCAAGGATACTCACAGACATAATGAATTGATTATGAAGAGACATTTGCACCCATAGCTAGATTAGAACCAATTAGGATACTTTGGGCAATAGCATGCTCCTTAAGGATTAAGTTTTACCAAATGGATGTCAAAAGTGTTTTTCTTAATCGTATTATGAGTGAAGAGGTTTATGTTGAGTAACATAAGGGTTTCGAGGATCCTAAATTCCCCAATTATGTTTATAGGTTAAAAAAAGCCCTTTATGAATTAAAGCATGCTCCTATAGCTTGGTATGAGAGACTCACAACCTATCTTTTGGAGAAAAAGTTTGAAAGAGTGGGAGTTGATAGAACCTTGTTTATAAATAGGTGCAATGATGAGTTGTTAGTAGCTTAGATTTACCTTGATGATATTGTTTTTGAAGCTACATCTAGTGACCTTGCCCTTAGTTTTGCAGAAGAGATGAATATTGAATTCAAGATGAGCATGATAGGTGAATTAACCTTCTTCCTAAGATTGCAAATAAGGTAACTAAAAGATGGAATCTTTATTTCTTTATCCAATTATGCTAGGGAAGTTAAGAAATTTGGTTTAAAATCTTCTAAACACTCTAAGACACCAATGAGAACTATTGCTAAACTTAGCAAGAATGCATATGAAAAAAATGTTAAGCAAAAGCTCTATAAAAGTATGATAGAAAGCTTACTTTATCTCATTGTGAGTCGTCCTAACATATCTTTTAGTGTTGGTACTTGTGCTAGATATCAAGCAAACCTCAAAGAGTCACACTTAATGCCTATTAAAAGAATTATTCGTTATATAAATGAGACTCTTGATTATGGTTTGTGGTATCTCTATGACTTTTTTCTTGTGATTGTTGGATATTCCAATGCTGATTGGGCTAAAAACATTGAGGATAGAAAAAACACATTTGGTGTTTGTTATGTTATTGGTGATTATCTTATGGCTTGACTTAGTAAGAAATAAAATTTTGTATTTTTATTTACTACCGAAGCATAGTATATCACTACTGGGAGATATTGTATGGAACTCCTATGGATAATGCAAATGCTTAGAGACTATGGAATTGAACAAAGGACCATGAACATATACTATGACAACTCTAATGCTATAAATATCTCAAATAATCTTGTTCTTCATTCTAGTATAAAGCACATTGAAATTTGTCATCATTTCATTAGGGATCTTATTTAAGAAAAAGTCATTTCTCTAGAGTATGTCCCCACTGAACTTTAACTAGCAGATATTCTTACCAAAACCCTAGATTTTCTTAGGTTTGAGTACCTTAGGAAATCCCTAGGCATATGTCTAATCGATTAATCATCATAGGTATAGGCTTCAAAGGTGTTGAGCTTAGTGTTTATATCTTTTTGTTTCCTTTGGTCTTATTTTGTTTTGGACATATGATTTTTGTTTATTTACTTAATATATTAACATGATTCATAATGTTTTGAGTTTGTGATTTAGAGAAATATACTATATCTACAAAATTTGATGTGGATGGAATCATAGATATTTGTTAATTACTATCTTGATAATTAAATGTCTTTGTATGTGAGAAATTTAATATTGGTTACATCTTGTACTTAATCAAGAGGGAGTCTTCTTAAGTCAAACTCATAAAGTAGACTTTGATTGCTTTGGAGGATCCGTAGTTATGCTCAAATCTTATTATCCACATACCTTACATGTGAGTGTGAGCTAAAAGATCTCCAATATATCAACATTGAGAAAGAAGCAACCTATGAAGATGTTGTGTGACTTCAACACCAAGAAAATAAGAAAAGAGCCCAAGATCTTTAAGGGAGAATTTTAGAGCAAGAGTTAGGATAGAATTCTGCACAACACTATCATTGTCACTTGTAATGATAATGTCATCACACATAAATAGAGAGATAGACCATGATACCACTAGTGTTAAGGACAAACAGTGATGTGTTAGCAAGGGAGTTGGTGAAGCCAATGTGATAAGAAACTAACAAAGCTCATGATACCAAGCATGTGGTGTTTGCTTGAAACCATAGATAGATTTTAAAAGTTTACACACAAGATTGGGATGGTGATAGTCAATGAATCCTAGTGATTGAGCCATGAAAACATCTTTAGATAAGTGGTCTTAAAGAAAAGCATTGTTAACATCTAGTTGGCCTAAAGATCAACCATGACTGACTATAATATTGAGAACTACAATGGTGGTTTTGGAGTGGGTCATAATAACTTGAGGTGAAGAGGGATGTAAAGGTGAGGAATGAGTCAAAGGTGGTGATGCAGATGGCTCAACAAGTGTCAGATCTGCACACAAAGGAGAATCAAATAAGGAAATTGTAGGGTTTGATGGTGAAAACTATTAGGAAACACAAATTTAAAAACCCTTGATTACTATGTTCACAAGCCTTAGATCATTCTATTCCCAAGCCCTAGATTGTAAAGGTGCATGAAATCCTATCTTAGGCTTCTTTAAATTTAAGCAAAACGGGAAACTTGACATTTAAGAACCAAAAACATACCATAGATCCAAGTAAAAGTGTCATACCTATGATCTAGATGTTCCCAAATCAATTCCTATTGATGTAAAAAGCTTATAATCTAAAGAAGATCTCATGAACCCATAATCTAGTGGGAACCCCGGATTACTTCGTTCTCATGCCCTAGATCTTGTAAAGTGCATGCATTTATCCCTTGGAATCTCTAAATCTATCATAGCGGAAAATAATGGTTTCAAAACCATTTTAGAATAATGATCTATCTAGATATTTGAAACTCATACCTAGATCTGGATGTTTCCATATCAAAATCCATATGATAAAGATGAAAATAAAGAGTTCGGAGGTGTCATACACCCAAGATCTTGTCCGATGACTCAAACCATGATCTTAGTACTCCAAAGTGTAAGTTTTGGAATTGAGAAAGCTACATTTTTCTCTCTCTAAAGGTGGAAGATGATTCTCACTAAAAAGTGATAGAAACCCTATCCCTAAAGGAGTATTTATAAGATTCCCTTACTAGGCTTAAATGACTTAAGCCCACTAAGGCTTGACTCACTTAATCTAACTTAAAATAGGTCTTAATTGATTAATTAAACACATAGGGTCATCTAATTAACCAATTAGCCCAATCCAAAGACTTTGTTCACTATCCCCTATGCAACTTTATGTAATTACCAAAACACTCTTATACACAAGAGTGAACCTAGAGTCAATCTAACTCTCATAAATCATGTTATCATGGTATATGAGCTTAAAGTGGGGACCACTAGGAACTATAAGGGTATTGGTTTCCTCATAATCCAATTTTGAAGTGATTCAATATTCCACTAAAGAAAATCAACTACACTCAATACCCTCTGTAAATAAAAATGAGACAAAACTCAGGTTTGTAATCTACTATCCACTACATGTAGATTCCCCATGAACTCTCTGTAATTTGACAAGATAGTGTTATCACCTATCAAGATTACCTCTCAAATCCTTAAGTTACATATCTTACATATTGTATGATCAACTGACATACTCAAGCTCTAATGAGCATATGTCAAATTCCATTAAAGGAATTACTATGACCACAAATTTCATAATCACATATTCTTTAGATTACCTAATGGGACACGCTGTCTTAATCCATGAGATATCATGGTTCCTATATTGAAAGTACATGTTGCCACCAGCCTCTATCAATAGTAACCCAATCCATAGGGATATATGATCACTTTAGGATCACATCCATAGTTCAAAGACTCCTATTGATTTTGACACAAGCTCAATGTCCTCTCAAGGTCGAGAGTCTATGCAGTACAGTAGTTTGGCGAATCATAATAATTAATAGTCTTGCATCATGATCCACTGTAGGTCCTGTCTAGTGTGCATCACATATACTAGTGACTCACCATGGGAAACTCATCTCGATGGCTAAGATAATTCATCCCTCTAATTAGGAGATGGTACACTACAATCTCTATTAGATTTCCTAAATTCATAAATTGACTATGAACAACTTATCTTCTTATAAAAAACCAATGACTTGTATCTTTTATGCAACTCCTAATCCACCCAAGTCATATACAATGTAAAAGGTATGAGTTGAATGTTCAAATCAATGTCAATACACCAAAGGGATAACAAATGGACGGTTAAGTCTAACTTTGTTACATCATGTCTTGCTTTTAGGGGTTTAATCCTAACATAATCATCCACCAAATCACTCTTCCTTAAGTCTAGGTACTAAGATGGTAGATTTCTCAGGGTTTGAGACTAGGGTTCTCTCTCTGGACTATAGGGAAAGAATGGTAAGATTGAAGCTTTAACCCCTAAAAAGAGTATTTATAGGCCTCTTATTGGGATTAAATGATTTGAGCCCACTATGGGCTCAATTCACTTAACCTAGCCTAAAAATGTTTCTAATTGATTAATTAACCCAATAAGACTTCAATTAATCAATTAACTTAGTCTAACTTACTGTTGTGCAATCTTATGTAATTACTAAAATGCCCTTATGCACATAAATGAACTAAAAACTCATCCAATCGTCATAAACTATGATATCAAAGAATATGAGCTCAAGCAGGGACCACTAGAGCCTATAAGACAATATTGGCTCCCTCAAAATCTAATTTTGAAGTTGATTTAACATCCTACTACAAAAAGTCAACTGCATTCCAGTACCCTATTTATATTACAATTAAACATAAAGTGCTTGAGTCTGTGATCTACTATCCACTGTATATAGTCTCCTTATAAATTGGTCATCTATAGTTTAACAAGGTGAAAACTATCAACCTTTCAAGACTACCTCTACAATCATTGAGTTATGGATCCTCCTATAATGTGATAAAATGACATATTCTAGCTCACTAAGAGCCTATGTTAAATTCCACTAAAGGAATTACTACAGATCCACCAATTTGATGATCACACATGCTTAGGATCACCTAAGGGGATATACTATCTCAATGTCCATGAGATATCATGGTGCCTCTATTGGGAATACTTGTTGCTACCGACTTCCATCAATAATAACCCAATCCATAGGGAATTATGACCAACTTATGATCTCACCCGTAAGCTACTATTAATTTATTCACAAACTCAATATTCTCTCAAGGTTGAAATACAATATAGTATAGAAGCTTAGTGAAGTCATGACTACCCAATATTCTTACGTCATGACTCATTGTAGGTCCTATCCATTGTGTAACCGTACATACCAGTGCACTCACCATGGAAAACTCATCCCAATGACAAAGACCGATAGATGAAACCCTAAGGTGATCATATATCCTTATGGATTGGATCATTGTTGATCTTTAGAGGATATACTACATGGACTCTTAATCTTTAGAGGATATTAAGTTTGTGTCAAAGTCAACAAGAGGCTTTAATCACCTATAGATGAAACCCTAAGGTGATCATATATCCTTATGGATTGGGTCATTGTTGATGAAGGTCAGTGGCAATAGATATTCTCAATAAAGGCAGGCACCATGATATCTCATGGATTAAGACAATGTGCTCTTTTGGGTGATCCAAATGACATGTGATCTAGAAAACTATGGTCATACCATTTTCTTTAGAGGAAACATGACATTTGCTCCTTAGAGTTAAAGTATGTCAATTGATCACATAATAAGTGGGATTTGTAACTCAAGCATTGAAAAAGTAATCTTGATAAGTGATAGCACTACCTTATTAGATTATGAACACCGATTTATAGGGGGTTTGCATGTAGTGGATAGTAGGTCATGGACCTAAGCTTCATCTCGTTATTATTTACATAGAGTACTAGAGTGTAGTTGATTCTCTTTAATGGAATGTTGAATCATCTTCAAAATTAGATTATGAAGAAGTCAATACTTCTATGGGTCCTAATGGTCCCCGTTCTAAGCTCATATACTATGATGACACAATTTATGTTCACTCTTATGCATAAGGGCGTTTTAGAAATTACATAATATTGCACAAGGGATAGTGAACAAGTTCTTTGGATTGGTTTAATTGATTGATTGGATGGTCGCCCTGTGTGGTTAATTAATAAATTAGGACCTGTTTTTGGATAGATTAAGTGACCAAGCCTTGGTGGACTCAAGTCACTTAAGCTTAGTAAGGGAATCCTATAAATACCCTCTTAGGAGTTAGGGTTTCCATTACTTTTTGAGATATAGTCATCTTCTGCATTTAGAGAAAGAAGAAGCCTAAATTCCTCATTTCTAAAGCCCACACTTTAGAGTGTCAAGATCATGATTTGAGTCATCAGATGTAATATCTTAAGTGTACAAGGCCCCCAAACTCTTTAGGCTTCATCTTCATTGAGCATAATTGATTTAGGAATAGCCAAATCAATTTTAAAGTTTCTTAATGCCTTATCTTTAGATCCTAGAATGTTAAAATTTTGACTTTCGCTTCTGTTGCATAGGATTTAGAGGTGTAGATTAGTTTGCATGCACCTATATAATATAGGGTACGAGAATAAAAAGATCTAGGGTTCTCAACAAAGAAGTGGTGCACTACAACCTCAAATGGATTGCCTAAGTCCATGAATCGATTGTGAACAAATCATTTACTTGCAAAGAACGTAAGACTTAGATTTTCCATGCAACTCCTAATGTAATCAAGTCATCTACAATGCAAGAGATAGTAAGCTAAAATGCTCATAGAGTATAATGCACGAAATAAAGATAGGTAAAAGTGAACTTGGAATATCATTAAATGAACAACAAATTCCAAATGAATTACATCATGTCACACTTGTAAGGGCGTTATTCTAACTGAGATGATATGTCAAGCACCAAAGAAGGTAAATAGGGACACTAAACATGGGAAAGAGCCAATTAGATAAGGTATCTAATTATGGGCAACTAAGATGACTCCGAAGAGAATTAAAAGGAAAAATGTTTTCAAAAAATTTTACATGATGAGAGGTGTAAATTTTGGAGATAAAATGATCTAATCAAAGGTAGGCACTTTGGGTGAAAGGACACATGGTATGAAGCAAGGTGCTAGTTTGCGTGGAGAGTATGAAAGATGCACTTTTATAATATAACTTTTTTTTTTCTTATAATGAATTGAAAGAAACACAATCCATGTATGTAAGAGGCTAAGGGTTTCATGAAAGCAAACTTGAATAACCTAAATTAATTTTGTGAAGTTTATAATTTCGTTTATACTTATTGGTTATTGTATGTATTATAATTTAGATTTTTTTTTATTCTTCCTATTTTTATTATAAGTTGCAAAGGAAACTTGTTGCTAAAAGAAGAGAAATCATTGTGTTAAAGAAGGTGATGTCGAAAACCATGAAGACTATATCAATGAACTTATTAGGAGGTTGCACTATGTTTTTAATGATTATGGTTTAGTGGTTTTGGTACCAACTTTTGTTCTTATGTTAGAATTAGATACTCTTGTTGAAATATTTTGATATAATTTACAAGTTTATGTGTAATTAATATATATAGGTAGTTACATTAATTATTAAACTAGGTTAATGTATATCAATATATGGAGATATTTTAACTAATAAAATTTGACTTTATTTTATTGGCTGTAATTGTTTTTTTAATTTAATTATATAAGAAATCAATTATTTTAATAACATAATAAAAATATTATTTTTTAATAAAAGATGTTTAAAGATGATACTTTTATAAGCGTCAGTGTTAACATGAAGCAATGATGACATTTTTTAAAGTGCCATTAATAAAATTAATTATATATGACACTTGTATAAGTGTCGAGATGGGTAATTTTATAAAAATTATTTCAACAAAAATTGTTTAAAGACGACGCTTTCACAAGTGTCATTGTTGACATCATTCAAGGATGACACTTCTTAAAGCGCTATTGAAAGCATTAATAAAAGATGACTCTTCCTGAAAGTGTCATTGTTGACTATAACATATAATGACAAGGCAAAAGATGACGCTTTGGAAAAGTGTGATCTTTTACCTTTCTTGACATTCAAAAAACATCACTGTTTCACTTTTTCTCTTATAGTAGCCAAGGATAGCATAGACAACCAAAGAAATGAAGTTTTGGGTAGTTTGGCTAAGATCCAAAAAGTTTTGCATACGAAGAGGAATGTGAAAAGTGGGAGTTGGCATGCAATTAACAAAATAGACAATAGTGACAAATGCATATGACTAATATGAGAAAGGCATGGAGGCATGAGAGAAGAGAGAGACCCGTTCCAATAATATGATGATGACGGTATTTAGAATGCCTATTATATTGTAATGTATGTAGAGGAATGGTAAGATGAGAAATACCATTAGTTGCAAAAAATGTGGATAGGGTTTGATATTCCCCGCCATTGTCAAAGTAGAGTATGATGATTTTTCAATTAAATTTTTTTTCGACAAGTGCTTTAAATTAAATAAAAATATAAGAGACATAAGATTTTCGCTTGAAAGGGTAAAACCAAATTTATTTTGTAAAGTGATTAACAAATGTAACATAGTATTTGAAATCATCAAACGAATTAACAAGAGAGGTCTACACATCAAAAGATATTGTTTCAAAAAGTTGAAAAGAAACAATTGAAGTAATAATATTATATATCATTGGATAAATAATATAGAATATTTTATATACTTTTATAATAATAATAAATTTAAGAAAATAAAATAAAGAAAATAAAAAGTTGTCTTTTTGAGGATTTTTAAATTAAAAGGATGGTCATTAAAGGAAATTTATCTATATCCTATGGTCACCCTTTTGGGTAATTTTTCCTAAAAAGAACCAATTGAACATAATAGGGTAGAAATGTGTCCATGTTCACATAGCAATGTCCTTTTTTTAGTACATAGGGGTTAATAAAACTTTACCTTAAGAATAGGTCTACCTTATAAATATAAGGTTGATTATTTTGTTTCCACATTTTGGTTGTGTGATTATTCATCTTAATCCTTTATTGTTAATTAAAAAATGAAAGTGGGAGAGACAAATTCTAATAAATAAGAGAAATAATAAAACAAAGGAAACTATAAAAGAAACAAATCAAGATGAATCAAATAATAGGTTGAGATCAAGGAGAAGCTTAAAAAGAGTGTTTGGTAAATCAAATTAATGACTTAATAACTTAATTGAAATCATTAAATAGATTAAGCATATTTGATCAAATAACTTAATATTATAATTTAAAGTTGTTTTTAACTTTAAGTATTAAGTCAAAATAGTTAACTTATTTTTCAATTTCAAATTATTTTTATTTCATTTATCTTAGAATTATGATTCAACATCCATGACTCTTTTTTCATAATAAATATTTTATGGTTATCTCTATAATACTTTAAATATGAATATTTTATAAATAAATTTATTGTTTAAAATTAATGAAATTATGAGTTAAAATCAATAAGAATAAATATATATTAGTTAAAATTAGGTAGGATAAATATGTCAATTAGATGATTTAAAATTAATTTTAAGCTATTTTTACTAGACAATCTTAATACTTAAAATAAAATATTTAAATTATTTTTTCTTAAATATAAAATTATGTTAAAAAAAAATTTGAGGTTGATATAAATTAAGTCATTAAGTCATTAAATTAATTTATCAAACATTCATTGAGATTCACTATTTATATTTCTAACCTAAAGCATAATAATTTTTTTTTCTTTGTCAGCCACCTTTGTCAAGATCTACACAAATAGTTACGACATTCATTTTGAAAAAAAAAAAAGTAAATAAAAAAAATAAGGAAAAGAGAAAAACGTTTATTTCAACTAAACAACCCATAAAGATGCATGGTATGAATACTAGGCAAACAATATGCAATATGAAGCAACTGAAGAAAGTGATAATTTATTGAGCGTAATATTTAATTACACAATTTATTTATTTTGTGAAGAAAAAGGAAGCAGTCCTTAGTCCTAACATGGATATTGGCAATTACAAAGGGATATGCCTCCAATAGTAGTACAAATCCCCACACCACCAGGATGCAATAAAACACACTTGGCATTGCAGTCGACGCCCCTGGCTGGACACTCATGTAGACCCTGATTGCATGTTTTTGACTTCGCCACCCCCACCATGCTACCAACTGCATGCAACACAACCATATATATTACTAATCAATCACAGGCTAAGGCTATTATTAAACAACCACAAATACTATTCCAATAGAAATATATATATATATAATGAGACACCAAGGTTTTCTTTTCCAATTATTTTTTAAAACAATTTTATGTTCTTCAAAACAAAACAACAAAAAAAACATGTTTGATAACTTAAAACAAAAACTTAGGCTCTATTTGGTAATTGTTTTCAAGAACAGTTTTATGTTCTCAAAACATGTTTGGCAAGTAAAAAATTATTTTCTATTTTTCATTTATAAAAATAGAAAATATAGTATTTTTAGAAAATATCTTTTAATTGCTTTCACTTGTTTTTTATGACTATTTTAAAAATAATTATACAAACATATAAAATGATTAAAAATAAAGCATTAAATATAATTTTTAAAACAAATTTATAAATATTAAAAATGGGTTAGAAACAGTTTCAAAACATATTTCTATTTTACAAAACATCAATTTCAAAAACCGTTTCATTTATAACAAAAAAAACAATTACCAAATAAGCCTAATATTTTCAAAAAAAACATATTTTTATCATTTTCAACTATTTCCACTAATTTTCTAAGAATTGTTTTAAAAATGATAATTATACAAATACATATAATGATGAAAAATAAAGCAATACATATAAGGTTATTTTTAAAATATAAAAAATAAATTAAAAACATTTTAGGTTCTAGACAGATATTTATTCTTCAAAACACCGAAGAATAATTTTTAAAAACTGTTCCTTAAAATTGTTTCAAAGAACTATTTCAAAAACAATTGGCAAGGCACAAATGCTTTGCCTGTGTTTCTTACCACAAGTCAGGACCAAGAGGAGGAGAATGCCAGAAGTTAGAGAGTCCTTCGCCATTGCTTACTCTTTACCTGTTGCCAGGCAAGGTCTACTGATTTATAGGGAATATTGGACTTGCCTGCATGGAAAAATATCTAATGCATTAGGTTCCAGAATCAGGCCCATTTATTGATAGAAGAAAAAATCTACAGCAAATTTTGACAGAATTAATGGAAATAAGTATCCACTGCCCTTAAATATCTATCTATATATTTCACATAGTGGAAATAAGTATTTTATATACCCACCAACATAATAATGATATTATTCTTATTATTCTATACAGGTAGGAAGTGTTTTATTTTATTTTATTTTTCTATATTAAAAATACCCTAAATCAATTTACCAAATATATATTAAAAAAATACCTTTAATCATTATATTAAGGTCTTTTATATTTCTTATATGCCAAAAACACTCTCAATCAATATATTGAAAAGGTATTATTATTTTATGCTTTTAAAAGAGGGAAATAGAAATTACCTTTTAAAATACAATATTGTGTTTCAATCCAAACAAATGGTACCGATTTGGAAATATTCAATTACCATATTTTGGGCAATATTTTTAAAAGATTCTGTATTTTAAATAAATAAAAAAATATTTTAGTTTTCTTTTATTTTTTCCTTTTAAAAAAAAAATCCGGGATTTTCTTGACCTTAAAGTGTCTGAATTAGGACAATACAAAGTACAAATGTGAGTGTTTTTTATATTGTCTCTAAATTTGGTTGGTTACAAATTGAGATTTTTTACTAATAGGGATATATTTCCATACAAAGTGGATGTGGCCCTTCTCAATAAATACATTGGCTAAACTGCCCACCATTATTCAAAGAGAATTGGAAGCATTGTATACTGCTTATTTCTAATCGATGGCAAAGGCGTATGTGACTTTTGGCTTTCTCCTCCTCATCTTGAGTTGTGGTAAGGAATTTTCTTTTCTTTTTTTTTTTGGTTCTCCTTGTACATCGTTTGAGTGCCCTTTTGGCCTGATTTAATAAACCTTGGGCTTTGGTCGATGTATGTTGCAGTTGGTAGCATTGTGGAGTCGAAAACATGCAATGAGGGACTGGGTGAGTGTTCGGGCAGGGCCGTGGACTGCGGCACCCAGTGTGCTCTAAAGCATCGTGGTGGAGTGGGGACTTGCGCCACCGTTGGGAATATAGCCCTTTGTAATTGCCAATATCCTTGTTAGAAGTCCTTCATTTTCATTATATATATATACCTTGTAAGAGCTCTTTGGACTCGGAGTCAGTCCACCTACATCTATATCTATAGCTTATTCCCAACCATACAATCAATAAATTAAGTTACGAGCTCTTCTTAACATTTTAAATGTATTTTGAACTGTGAGAGCTTTTTCGACTCAATATCTCTCCATTACACATTTGTATTCCAACTATATCTATATCTATAAGTTAATCTTAAAAACAATTTTGAAGAAGATTTTTCAAGAATAGTTTTTAAATTTTTTTACAACGAAAATTTGTCTGGAAAATTAGAATGTTTTCAATATATTTTTTATATTTTCAAATATTTTTTAGAATAAATTCTATGTACAATTGTTTATTTTTAATCATTATTTATATTTATACAATTGTTTTTTAAGATAGTTATAAAAAAGAGTGAAAGCAATTAAAAATATTTAAAACATGTTATGAGAAAACACCATTTTTTTTCAAAGTAATTCACAAAAATCTTATTTTAGAACAATTAATAAATAAATGTGTTTTCTTGGTTTTTTTGTTTTCAAGCAACAAAAAACCAATTTTAAGAATAGTTTTTAGGGAGAATTATGTTTTACACCCAATTAGGCTTTAAAATTGGCCCAAGATCCATATATATTTTATATTTAAGCCCAAGACCTAATGGAGGAATGAAAATTAAGTTGAAGGATATTACTTTTCAAAATTTCCTGAAATGCCATTTTTTTTCAAAAACGAAAAAACAACAATGCGCTTCCCGCTTCTCTCTCATTCTCTCTATCATGTAAATTAATTCCTAGTTAAGGAATTGTCACTATTTTCATCAATTATTTTTCTCTCAAAAAAATTAGAAATCAATGGTTAAAAATTATTATTACTACATTTTTTTAAGTAAATATCTTTTAAACACCTCATAAAATATTTTTTTTCCCAAACTTACAAAATATATAATAAATATTTTTTAAACACCTTAAAAATGGAATTATTCTTTTTTAACTAATATATATATATATATATATATATATATATATATATATATATATATATATATATATATATATAAGTCATTTTTTATATAAATATCTTTAAGGTTATAGACAATTATTTGAATATTTTCTCTATTTTATGGATAATACATAGATATTGTCTTAATATATTCTTTTGTAACATGGTCATCTTTTAACTAATGGTGATAATTAATTTTTAATTGAATAATGTATTATAATTTAATAATTTGAAAAATATTAAAATACCCTTTTAAATATGGAATAGATGTGAACTTGACATGGTTTAAATTATTAAAACACGATGTCATTAAGTCAAGCAAATGTATCATAATTTTCTCTTTTTTTTTTTTTCCCTCGTACATGATTTCACAAAAAAGTTAGTACCTAAATATTGTGGCTAATTTTCCTTTATATGGGATGTAAATGTACTAAAAAAAATTGTTAAAACTACTCAAACAAAATATGCAATTACAAATTTTGGATGATGAAATTTAAAAATTCAAATTGTAACAATTTTTAAGTGAAGGAGTGTGTGAGGGAAAAGTGTCTAATCCTTAGGTGACAAGAAAAAAAATGGTTCAAAATTGATTGAAATCTTGCATAGAAAGTACCCTTGTACACCCCTTGTATAGTTAGTATTTTTGTCTTATACCGTTAGTACATTTGCTTTGTATAGTGAGTGTAACACTCTTGTATAGTAGTGTAAATTTCATATATAATTCGTAAGTGACAAGAAAAATAAAGAAGTAATTCAAAATCGATTAAAATCTTTCATAAATGGTAACTTTGTACACCCTTGTACACTTAGTACATATCTCTTGTACAGTTAGTGTAACATCATTGTACAATGATGTAATATATCCCTCTTAAGTTATGTATCCACGTAGGTATGTTAACCATATTTCTAATGGTTTGGCTGAGAAAATGATGGATGAATTAGGGCTAATTTTTTTCCCCAAACATTATTACTAAGGAAAGTATCGGAATTTCCATGTGGAAGTTAAATAAAGTGCATGACATGGGTATGTAATCCGTGGGTAACAAGGAAAATAAAGAAGTGATTCAGAATTGATTAAAATCTTTCAAACAAATGGTAGTCTTGTACACCCTTGTACACTTAGTACATTTCCCTTGTACAATTATTGTAATAATATTGTACAATGACGCAATATATCTCTCCTAAGTAATGTGTCCACGTACGTATGTTAACCATATTTCTAATGATTTAGCTGAGAAAATGGTGGATGAATTAGGGTTAAATTTTTTTCCTCAAACATCATTACTGGGAAAAGTATCAGAATTTTTATGTGAGAGTTAAATAAAGTGCATGATATGGGTATGCAATTCATGGGTGACAAGGAAGATAAATAAGTGGTTTAGAATCGATTAAAATCTTTTACAAATGGTAATCTTTTAACCCCCTTGTACATTTAGTGCATTTTCCTTGTACAATGATACAAATTAAATATGATTTCAATAGTTTGATTAAGAAAAAGAGCGAAAAACTTAAATCCAATTTTTTTTTGTGAACATATTATATTTTTGCGAAAAAAAAATATACAATTAACCGATTCATTTATTTAATTGTGAACATATTATATTTTTTATTTTATTATTAAAATAAATAACAGAAAAAATAAAAAAGAATAATCAATAAATAAAATTTAATTCTTTTTATTATTTTCATACAAAAAAAATAGTATTAAACAAGGTATTCAATTTTCATTTTAAAAAATAAATTTATTTTTTAATTAAACATATTTTAAAAAAGAGATAACATAGAAAATAAAAATTATTTTTAAAAATAAAAGAAGTAAAAACTAAAAAAATATTTTAAAACCAAACTCAAACATAATCTATACAATTTTTAACTACTGTTTTCATTTAAAATTGATAAATATACCATTCAACCATTTTATATGAGAAAAATCCAATCTCTATTATACTATATATTAATATAATCCATTTCTAAATATGAAAACATTTTAATTGGATATTTAAAATAAAAACTCTTCATCCATCCTTTTTTTTTATTTCAATAAATTTTCACTTAAGTCAAATTATTAAGAAAATTCCTTAATAAACAAATTTGCAACATTTCATATAACTTATTAATTACCAAAAGTCTATGTTCAAAAAATTATTAAAATAAAGAAGGAAAAAGATAAAAGAAAAAAAAATAGTAAATATATTTATTTTAAATAGTGTTTTAATCATTAAATTATTTACTTGTAAAATATAAAAGATAATTTTTATTTATTTAAATTAATTTTTTTTTTCAAAATAGTTTTTGAATCATTAATATAATTTTTTTTATAGAAAATAATGTCGATTTTTCAATTATTTTTAAAAGAGTTTAAAAAAACAATAAAAAAAATTAAATAATGGAGAATTTTATGGAAATGACATATAAAGAGTGACGGTATAAAGACAAAAATGATGGGTGTAAGTCAAAAAGATATTTTTGTCTATTCCTATCTCATATCCTTGTAATCAATTATGGGTGTTTGAAGGACTTTTTATTAATTATCAAAGTCAAATGGGTCTAAAGCCCAATTCTCCCTAGTTTTTAAACATAGACAAAACTTCTATTATTTGGATTGGAAAAAATAAAAGGATTGGAAAAACATCGAACATAAAAAGGATTGCCATTTTAAGGTTTGGTTTTTTAATATATTTCACATAATTCCTCTAGAGCAAGTTCATTCATTCTAATAACTCACATTGGTGTTGAACTAATCATCTTAGTGTGATTTTGACAACCCCACAAACAAGTCCAACTATATGTAAAAATGTATAGGAACTTTATCCTTCTCACCTATAAATTAAATTCACATATTTTGGTATCAAGAGACTCTTCTTCATTGGCATAGTTTTAATGAAAAAAAAATTAGTGGGTGTTTTAGTAAACCAACTTAGTAACTTAATAATTTAATTTAAATCATTAAGCAAATTAATGTTTGGTAAAATAACTTAATAGTATAACTTAAAGTCAAAAATAACTTTAAGTAATAAGTAAAAATAATTAACTTATTCTTAAGTTCATACCTTTATTTTATTTTTTTACCAGAATTGCCTTAATTATGTTCTAGAATAAATTTTTAAGTTAACTTTATCAAACAATTTTAATACTTAAAGTTAAAATTAAGTAATAAGTTTTAAATCAACAACTTAAGTATAATTTAACTTAAAGTCAACTTAAGTCATTAGGTAATAAATATTAAGTTTTATCAAGACACCCCTTTAATAACCTCTTCATTGGCATAGTTTTAATTATTAAATTATTTGTGTCTTTAATATTTTATTTGAGTATTAAGAAGTAAAAAAAATAATAAATTCACTTTAATTATGATGATTTTCTTTTAGCATTTAAAAAAAATTAGATAAAAATTTGAAACTAAGTTGCTTTCAAATTGTGGGTACTACTACATACGTCAAAGGGTTCACTAATAGACTATAGTGAAGCAGGATAATATAAATAACAAAAAAATCCTATAATTGTGGCCAAATTTAATAGTGATTTAAGATTGTGAAGCTATGGTTGCAATCAAAATTTTCAATGACTAAATATACACTATACAAATTTTTAGATATAGTATTTATAATATTTTAGGACGGCTAAATGTTTGATCATTGAACCTAGATGATTTAACTAATTAATAATAAATTGGTAGGATCTAGTATAAGATATGATAAGATAGATAATAATATATCTTATTCCATGTTTAGTTGGTAATAGGATAAAATAAATTAACGTAACCTATGTTCCACCCATAAATGGTAGAATATATTATATAGTTAATATATCTCATGTATCATAAATTTATTTTTGATAGGGTAAATTATCCATCATCCTTTTTATATCTTTTGTTAATTGTAAGTTAAGATGTATATATATATACTATTAAATGTAGGAAAAAGTCCATATTTTTTCAAAAATAAAAATATTGGAATGCAATATGATATTGGATATACTATATTTAAATATAGTATCCATTGAATTTAATATTTAAGGATATCATATCCTATTAGAAATTATCTCCCAAGATATACATTTCCTATCCAATGAAATATGATATCTAAGGATATATATATCATATCTTATCTTATCCTGTCAACCAAACATAACCTTTGTAATTTAGAAAAATGGTACAATCATCAATCAATAGCCAATTGATCAACAATTCAAACATATGCATCATTTCCTTATCTTAACATAATTAGCCTAAAAATTTTAAATGCACAAAACTTTTGAAGCTTTTTCTTTTATGCAAAGACATTCAATGAAGTTTCAATCATTCTTCATAAATTAAATGAATGACAGTGAGTTCTTGATTTATGGAAATTATCAAAGGATGAATGAGTAATTCAATTTTATAGTTCCAATTTATTAAGTCCAATTTTTTTATTCAAATTTAATTTTTTAAGAATTTTTTTGGATATAGTTCCTAATTTTTATTTTTTAAAATAGAAAATAATAATAACTTGTATATAAATTACAAAAAAAAAAATTAAAAGCTTATATTAAAAATGTCATAATTTTAAAAAATTGAGATATTTTTATAGAGTTTTTAGTTTTTATTAATAGTTATTATTACTTTTTATTTTTAAAAATAAAGAATAGAAAGTATATTCAAGCACACTAATTTTTTAATTTTTAAAACTTCCGTATTCAATTTCAACAAATTTAAAAATATGAATTTTTGATTGATCATAAATTTAACTTCTTGATGATGATGATGATGATAATAATGAATAACAACAACAACAACAACAATAACAATAACAACAACAATAATAATAGTAAGGGTTACATACATTTTACCCCTCAACTTTTGGTATGTTTTATACTTTGCCCCCTAAACTCATTAAATATTAACATTTTCCACCAATTACAAATCCTTCATAAAATTATAACAAAAAATGATCTTTTTCGTACTTTGGTTTGAATAATAGTTTGAAATCCGATAAAATCAACTTTGAATTAACAACCTTGAAGTGAAATTTCTCAAATACTTTAAAATATAATAACTATCAATTTTGATTTTTTTTTAATCTAGGGATATGTTTGTCTAACTATTCATGATTTTTGCATGCAGATGTGAAGTGTGACAACTTTGAACTTGGGTACTAGGTGTTTTTTCTTTGCATTTCAATCATTTTTCTTTACATAAAGAAAATGAAATCCACATAGTTACACACACGTTCTTTGTCATTCAACAAGTTCATTTGAGAAAAAAGTCATTTTAGACCCTTAATTGATCTTCAAATCCAAGAAAACACTTTTGTAATTGTTCTTCAAATTGAGATCAAAACGAAAGAATTAGTGGAAAAATATTTTTTTTGTAAAAAATATTATATTTGAGATTATACCCCACAAATATAATTTAACTATAAATTTTTGTTTGCATTATTTTTCTATAGTTTTGCTTGTTATATAGGACTTATACAAATTGTGCGTACAAACTCTATAATACTTTAAATATGAATGTTTTATAAATAAATTTATTGTTTAAAATTAATAAAAATAAATATGAATTAAAATCAATAAGAATAAATATTAGTTAAAATTAGGAAAGGTAAATATGTCAATTAGATAATTTAAAATTAATTTTAAGTTATTTTTACTAAATAACCTTAATACTTAAAATAAAATAAACTTATTCTTACTTAAATCTAAAATTATATTAACAAAAAAAATTTTGAGATTGATCTAAATTAAGTCATTAAGTCACTTTAAGTCATTAAATTGATTTATCAAACACCCTTTTAATAATTTAAGAATAATAAACTTATTCTTACTTAAATCTAAAATTATGTTAACAAAAAAAAAATTGAGATTGATATAAATTAAGTCATTAAGTCACTTTAAGTCATTAAATTGATTCATCAAACACCCTCTTAATAATTTAAGAATAATAAACTTATTCTTACTTAAATCTAAAATTATGTTAACAAAAAAAATTTGAGATTGATATAAATTAAATCATTAAGTCACTTTAATTCATTAAATTGATTACCATAGACCCTCTTAATAATTTAAGAATAATATAATTTAAAGTCAACTTAAGTAATAAGTATTAAATTTTATCAAATACCCATTAATCTTAAATTTTTTTTTTTTTTTTTATCCTAGAGCATTATATTTTTTCTTTGTCAGCCAACTTTCTCAAGATCTACACAAATAGTTATGACATTCATTTTGAAACCAAAATTAAAAAATTTTAAAAATAAATAAAAATAAAAATGAAAAACGTCTATTTTAACTAAATAGCCCATAAAGATGGTATGAATACTAGGCTAACAAAATACGATATGAAACAACTGAAGAAAGTGATAATTCATTGAGTGTAATGTTTAATTGCACAATTTTTTTGACTCCGCCATCCTCACCATGCTGCCAATTGCATGCAACACAACCATATATATCACTAATCAACCACAGGCTAAAGCTATTATTAAACAACCACAAAAACTATTCCAACAAAAATATATATAAAATGATACACCAAGGGTCTCTTTGCCGACTGCTTTGTTCTTCAAAACAAAACAATCGGAAAACAAATTTCGTAACCTTAGCAACTGCTTTCAATAGCAATTTTTTGTTCTCCAAAATAAAATAAAAAATAAAAAAACAAAATATACAAATTATTTAAAAAAAATGATTATACAAATTATAGAATGGTAAAAAAAAATAATTCAATTCATATAAAATTATTTTTAAAATATATTTAAAAATATTGAAAATAAATTAAAAATATTTTGAGTTTGTAAACAGATATTTGTTCTTCGAAATATCAGACAATAATTTTTAAAAATAGTTCTTAAAAATTGTTTTTTATAATTATTTTAAAAAATAATTACCAAATAAGGCATAATGCCATTGCTTACCAAGGGTGAGGACGAGTAGAGGGAGAATGTCAAAAGTTACAGAGTCCTTTGCCATTGCTTACTCTTTACCTGTTGCCAGGCAAGGTCCATTAATTTATAGGGAATATTGGACTTGCCCATATGGAAAAATATTTCATTCATTGGATCCATAAGTAGTATCCACTGCCCCCTCTATATGTATATTTGATAGAGTTAATGGAAATAAGTGTTTTATCTACCTATAATAATAATATTATTCTTACTATTCTATATACTTAGGAAGTGTTTTATTTTATTTTTTCCTATATTAAAAATACCCTAAATCAACTTACCAAATATATATATATTGTGGACCCCGCATTTCGATGCTCAATGCGTTTCCCACCCGATGGCGAAAACTCGCTTTTTGATTTGAAAAATTGATTGATATTGATTATTTGAAAATGACTTGGAGTCGCCACTTATTTTTGTTTTATTTTTAAAGGGTAAACAAAATAAGAAAGAAAAACCCTAAGTGTGACTCCTTGTTTTGGAAAAGGTTGGTCTACGAAAAACCGGATCAGGTTCGGGGGTCAGGTTACTTATCGGGAAGGTACGGTAAAGACCGTAGCACCCCTCTAAGTCCCTAAAGTCGGGTCTCTACTAATGAAATGAGGCTGACATGGCAATAGATGAATAAAATCAATGAATATCCACATCAATCATGCATGTATGAGAATCAGAATATATAAAATGAACTATCAGAACGAGTGAATGCGTACCTGGGCAGCAATCTCGAACGCGCTATCATGAAAGGGGTTAGTGAATAAACACAGAATGACTATATGTATATCAAGGAACAGAGGAAATCAATCACACATGGTAGATAAGTCAACCAACCAGTCAATCAGTCAATTATAATCACATATGTGGGGTCCCCACCAAAGCCCGTTTATTTTTGCATGAATTAATTCCATAAATTCCATTATTCGGAATTACGGAACTTAAATTCATGTTTATTTTAAAACGTTTTAAAATCATGAAAAATTCGAAAGTGGCTCGCCGAAAAAGAAAATGACGACCAAATTTTATTGAAAAACGGGTTTTTGGAACCTAAACAAAAAAAAAACTATGGATGAAAAATTAAAGAGATGAAATTATTTAAAAAAAAGGAATTTGAAAAAAAAAAAATATTTACAAACTAGAGCTTAGGAATCTATTTTTAAAAATAAAAGATGAAGAAATAAAATAATAAAAAAAAAAAATAAGTAAATAAATAAACAAAAGGAAGAGAGGACGTATGGCTTAAAGGTGGCCATGCAGACCATGCAAAAGTGGGTCCCCCAGAGGTGCAACTGTATGAAACTGTAAGATATCCATAGAGAGACCAGCCACAAACTCCTCAACGAGACCCTTTTTTCTGACAACCTTCAGTTCCTCCACCAAAGAATTCATCTCAAAGGCTATGTCCATCAAATCATCTCTGAGTTGCTTGATTTTGGCCATGTCAACTTGCCTCTTCTTCTCTAAAAGCCTTTGCCGTGATGTTAAAGACATCCTAGGTGTAAGGAACCAATTTCCCATAGTAAGTCGAAGAAATAGAAACCAAGCACTCAAAAGCAGCCTGCCAAATCTTGACTTCAGGAGACAGAGTTGCTACAGAGACAACTCTCATGATATAATTACGCTCCATATCATCGGTAAAGTTTGCTTGAGCAAAGCCAAAAGCATTATTCAGTGCACGGGTAGCAGCGAGCCTAACATCATTGTTCCCTTCAGATGAATTCATGCCCTGAACAACAGCTGTGAGTATTTTATTTACTTGGTCCCGGTTAACAACGTCTGGGGATACTTCCTCATACAAATACCCAAGAGTCTCTAACGTGGCTTGCTTAGCATGAGCAGGAAGCTGATGAATATTTGACAACAGTGGCCTAATCAGCTCAGGCCACTGTTTCTGAGGTAGCTCAATGCCTGCGAACTTCGCAATTACTTGTGAATCAGTTGACCGGGCATCAGGGACAAGAGATGAGAGGGTCTGCAACAAGCAGGTCTTGGTCTGGGTCTTTACAGCAGCATCCAACTGAAGACCAAAACGCCCGCCTCTACCACTCGGTGGTAGATCAGAATTCAGGGACCTTCAAATGATCCATAGCAAATTGTCAAATTGGCACTTTGAACAATGACCCATGCGCTGTCCACAATTGCTTGGGGAAAGGTTAGATCAGCTTCGTCAGCTGCTCAAGGTATATCCCATATCTTTTGTCAGCATAATTCCTCTTGATTGGAATAAACCACAGCAGTTCTACTGAAGAGTTCCATAATTTTACTCGGTAACCGCCATGGATTACAGGAGGAGGGTAAGAGCAAAGCCACCTTCCAGCTTCACCAGCTCCAGCTTCCTTGAATGAGACACTGCCCAGGTGTTCTTTGACTTCATTAAACATTCAGTCCTGAAAATGCACTAGATGTCTTCCCACATTAGGTCCTGTCAAAAGAAACAATGATTTCATATCAACTATATTATGCACAGCACTGCCTGGTGCCATGTCCAACCAATATGGTGATAAACCAGTTGTCTTCATCCAATTAGCTCCATCCAGAGGTTCCGAAATCAAGCATTTCAATGAGTAAATCCCCAATCTCAAGTTCAGCAACTTTGAAAGAAAAGGCGGTCATTCTAGAGACAAAGAACCCAACTGATCCTGCCTTGGTGGCCTACTGCTACTGAACCGCATTCCTCTGAACCTCCATAGCATCTGCAACCTTGGCTTTCAGAGCATCAGGGGACTCGAGCAAGTGCAAGACCTGATTACAACATCGGAGGATTCCACTATCTTCACGGCATCGCCGCGGGCGCGAACAATGAAGGAACCGTCAAAGACGGCAGCCAATGACCCACATGCAGTTTGAGTGAACCTTCTTTTAATAATGGAGCAGCTGCACTCTTTTCGATATTCTTGATTGAAGAAGCAACCAGCTCAGGTATGTGTTCTACCCCAACTGCACAACCCCGTGGTCCAACCATCAGTGCAAAGCATGCTGTCAAATACCCCGTTCCAGAACCAACATCTAGAGCATGCATTCCAGGCTGCAAATCTTCCTGCAACAGCTTGAGGCATGTGGCATGCATCATCATTGGACATAACTGGGATCATGGGAGTTCTGATTTCTGTAGATGCCACCGCTACCGCCGCCGCTGCTGCTGCTACCAATGCCGAACCTGTTGGGACCATCACCAGCATCCAGGGAGCGTAAGAACCAGCACCAAGAGTGGCTCAGTTCATTCTCAGTCAAGTTCAGCTTTGTGATAAGCTGCCTTACTGCTATACAAGCAGCTAAAGCAGGGGCTGCTTCAGCTGTTATATTCATTTCTAGCCATCTCCAAGACTTTCGATGCCGAAGCGAATTCCTTGAGAACATTGGCTACAGCAACCGCATCCTCATCTTCCAAGTTCAAGTAGCTTAGGCAAGCCTCGGTAAGATTTGCAGTCATGGTGTGGTTATTCCGAAACTTCTCACTATAGAAATCCTTGACCAAATGATCAACTCGGTAACGTATCCCAGTTTTCCTTTTGCGGTATATTCGTTGTTACCTTGTTCACCTTCAGGAAGACACCATTAAATATCTGTCTCAAGCGCAAAGTTTGCAAAGTATTCTTGGTCTTCAGGGGGGTAATTGATGGAACGGATGAAGGAGGGTGGTGAGATGAGAGGGTTTAATAGATTTAGGAAGAATGGAAAGAGTAGGTATGGTGATGAAGCGAGCTACTGGCAGTGGGCGTAATATATGAGCGAGAAGATTAGGGGTTGCCATTGGTGGGGACAAGCAATGAAGGGTAGTGGTAGTGAGAGAAGCGGGTGAGTGCAGGGTGTTTGCATGGGGATGAAGACACGTGGTGTTAAAGAGGAATATGGTATACATGGGGCCATGAAGCAAGGGCTTAGGTGGAAATGGGTATGAATGGTGATGGGAAATGGGTTAGGTATAAGTATAGAGAGATGATCAGTGGGTATGAAAAGAAAGGGTATGAAGACACGTGGTATTAAAAAGAAATATGACATGCATGGGGCAAGAGTGGGTCTCAGGTAGGTGCCATTACACCATCAATAAGAATGCGTAGTTCATTATTCCCCACATGAGAATTTACAGCTAATCTCAAGTCATTGATCAACCACTGATATTCATCAAACTAGCGAGCATAATCCACGTCAAATGCTAAAGCCTCATTTCCACCCATGGAATGAATCTGATCCCCAGAAAATCCAATCGCAATAAAAACACCTTAATGGCGTGCTCGCTCAAGCTTTTGCTCTAACTGCGTAAGCTTGAGTTGGCTACACTCCAGCTGCTGGACATATGCCTATCCAGAACCAAAAATTTTTTTTCCTCAGCCGAATCTTCTTTGCAGCCCCTCGATTCTAAGCTAGCCCACGAAATGTCTTCTAGTCTCCAGTTTTTCCCTTGGATTGATCCATGGGATCCACAGCTACAAATGCTCCATGTTGGACTCCATGATACTAGTTTTTATCATCAGTGTCAACATCTGTGGAAGTGTCAGTCTATTGGCTATTATCAGCCATGTCAGACTCACCCTAGTTCTCAAAGTGTCCATTTCCCAAAGAAGCTATCGTCGCCGTCGCCGCCATCGTGTCCGCCATGCATCCAAACTGCTGCTTATCATGGAGAGCGCCAAAGAATCCTGTTGTTCCTCTGCCAAACCCAGATAGGATCATTTCCTTAATTTTATTTCTTTTTACTGTCTGAGGACCACCTTTGAAGCATGGGAAACCGAAATCCTGCAACAACAAAAGGAATGACGTGCCCTTCTTTATTTCACATGATATGCACGACCCACCAAAAAAACGTCAGATACCATTTCTCTAACCCTCTAAAGGATACTCCCGAACACACCAGCATTGAAAGACGATGTCCGCGATCTCAAGGTCAACATCTGTAAAGTTTTCTGCTCTAACACGCCATGGTTTATCAGAGTCTCGAGGCTTGGCCCTATTTGATCAGAAAACTTGAGCACCCCAAAGAGCGGCAACGTAGCCCTCTAAACCACAACAAGAGCCTAGTTCCCCAGTCTACTACCACTTAGACTGCCTAAGCAAAACCCATATGCTTTCCTTGTCCAGCTCCAAAAGACTCGGATGCCGATCTCCTTCAGAAACCTTTCAATCCAGACGACTAGCACAAACGGGATACCCATTCCAAAAGTACCAGGAACAGAGAGGAAAATGAAGAGAAATAGAGTGTGTACAAGAGCAGATAATGACATTAAACAAGCTTCATTTCCTGGAAACCAAAGAGCTTAAAAAAAAAACTGGTGGGACAGTATGAGTGGTTTCCACATGTAAGGAGATAGCATAAACATCATGTAACTAGCACAGGAATAAATGGAGAATCCAACAAGCAAAGATGAGAAACCAGCTTAAAGATTTAGACAGTAAAAAATGAACATCCCAAACATCGGAAATGGTTAAAATATGACTGTAAAAAGTGAAGAAACCTCAAATGGGAGATGATCAAACCTGAATGCCTCCCTTGAAGACGAAACACTTGGTTCTCCCGGAGCTGTAAATCCTAAAGGATGGCAGTCAAGCTTCTTCTCCACAGCAGAGAAAGCACACCCTCTCTAACAGCAATGGAATCCTCAGAAAAATATCTCTCTCCCTCAGCTCAAACTCCCAAAACTCTCAAAAAGCTCTCCAGAATTTCTCACAGTCCATGGGGTCCTTCCTCACCCTCTCTCATACGCTCCTCTCTTTTTTCAAATCCCCCCCTCTCTAACTTCCTTCTCTAGCTCTGCAGCTTTTTCTAACAGAATCCGCTCCCCTCAGCTTGCAAGCCTCCACTACCCCCATGCAGCTGGCAGCCTCTGCTCCTCTAACGGCCCAGCAGATTCTCCTCCTAGAACCTTCCTAATAGGTGTAGCCCCCTCATAGGTTCTCTCAAGTCACTACCATGATTCCCTAGCAAGCCCTCAAGAGTCGACACGTGGCTAGCCAAGGCTCTTCCACGTGGCAAAAATCAGCTGCAGCAAAACAAGCCCCACATGGGGGTCTACATATATATATATATATATATATATATATAAAACTTTAATCATTATACTAAGGTCTTTTATATTTCTTGTAAGCCAAAAACACTCTCAATCAATATATCAAATATTGAAAAGGTATTGTTGGTGCATGGTAAGTTTTGTAAAGGCCTTTTTTTTTTTTAGGTCTCTTTAATAGTTAAGAAATTATTTTTTATTTGGAAATTATATATATCTATATATATTGACTAATTAAATAATTATATAAAACATTCTTATGTAATTTTTTTTTAAAAAAAAAATATTTACTTTCTTAAAAAAAGGGGGGGGGGGGGGGGGGGGGTGAGATACTAATATACATTATTTAATAAAATATTTGATATATATACATACATATATATATATATATATATATATATATATATATATATATATATATATATATATATATATATATACAATTTATATTTATATATTAGATAACATTAAATAACTTTTTATTTATCAATTAATAATTTTCAAATAATACTAATATATATATATATATATATATCGCAAAACATCTTTCATTGAATATTACTCAAAAATATTATATCCTATTTAAAATAATATTTTAAGATATACCAATCATATCCAACCAACCAAACATAATGTTATCATATATGTGTTTTTTACCTTATAAACTAAAAATACACTCAACCAACGTACTAAATAGGTTTTTTATGTCAAATAAAAAATCCTATTGTAAAATTTTCTTATATAAATAAGCACTTTTAATAATTAAGCAATTAGTTTCTTGCATAAAAGTAACTTATTTTAGTCTTTCCTTTCTACATTTTTACATTTTTCTTCCACTTAAGACATAATTTTTGGTTTCTAATTTCCTTTTCTTAGATATAAATATTGAATAAAGTACTATGGGTATAGCATAATGTCTTAGCAAATATTTATCATGAATTTTTGTATTTTTTTTTATTGTAACATAAATTCAAGATATACCTTGATATGAGTTTCTTGTAAGGCATCACCAACAAACCATCATTCCTATTATTTCATATTATCTTATCCTATTTTTTAATTATTAAAAAATAAAATTTATATATATATAAATAAAGAATATAGAAGGAACACAAAGGATAAAAAATATGAATGTTTCAATATGTTTAGAGATTTTCTTGCAATTATCATTTCTGTATCCTTTATACTTTTTTACTTTGAAGGTGCAGTTGAATAATTTTTATAAAAATATCATATTAAAATAATTCATTGTAAAATAAATTTATTATTTTGGATAACTTAATATCTAGTTAATTTTTTATGATGTTTTCAATTGGAAATTTTTGTAATATTTTACCTTTGAATATAATTTTATTTAACTTTTTATGGGGTTCTAAGACAACAAATAAATTATAGTTAATAATTAAAATACCAATCATATTTATTTTCTCATTGGTCTCCATCTTGTTATGTAACATCGCACTTAGATTTTTAATTGATAAAATAATAAAAATGATTTAAAAGGAAAACATTAGAATAGAGGATGTTATTAATATTTTATATTTTGATGTATATAGAAAAATATTAATTAGATATTTTATACTTAAATTAATAAAAATGATAAATAGATATTCTATAAAAATGTAAACACAATGTACATCCTCGTGCTAGGAACATCAATTACTCCATACCCATGCGTTGGATTATATAGGGAGCATGCTATCTACCCTAAGCTTCTCTAAAAAGAAATCTAAGCAGAAACATGGCTTTAAAAACCACTTAGATTAAAAAAAAAAACACACACACACACACACACACACTAGAGAAGAGGCAACATACACTTGGATTCCCAGATCAATTGCAGTCATCATAGATCTCATCTACCCACTAATCTTCCACTCGATCTCACCTCACACATAGCTAAACATGAGTCAAGTATAGGTTTTTCTCTCAAAAGGATGTCTAGGGTTTCTCTTTATAAGCTCTTTTGGAAGATGATAGGAAAAACGAAAACCCTAACCCTTAATAGGAGTATAAGTGACTTAAGCCTAAAATGGACTTAGGTCACCTAATTTAACCTAACTAGGTCCTAATTAATTAATTTTCCCTAATGAGCTCGAATTAATTAAGTAGCCCATACTAGAAAGACAAATCATAAGATCTAATGCAACCTTATGTTTTTACCAAAAACACCCTTGTGCACACTTATGAACCATAAACCCAAATGCCTCAAAACAAATGTGCCTCCATGTAACAGGAGCTCGAACAAAGAACATTGGGACCCATAGGAAAATACTGATTCCCTCAAAATTGAAATTGACTCAACACTCCACTAATGAGAATCAATTGCACTCTAGTATCCTATAAAATTATAATAAGCATAATTCAAATTCATACCCTACTATCTATTACATGCAAACTCCCTATGAACAAGTATTCGTAAACTACTAAGGTAGTGTTATCAACAATCAAAATTATCTCATTATCTCTCAAATCCTTGAGTTACAGATCTTTCTTATTATGTGATCAATTGACGTACACTAACTCCAAGGAACATATGTCAAATTTCACTAAGTGAAATGTTATGCTCATACTATCTTAAGGGAACACACTATATCAACACCATGAGATATCATGGTACCTCTATTGAGAATGTCTGTTATCATCACCCTCCATCAACAATGACCTAATCCATATGGATATATGATCACTTTAGTGTTAGAATATAGCTCTTAAAAGTATGACATGATGTAATAAACTTTTGGATTTTATTATTTATTAATAAATTTTTTGTTCACTTTTATCTATCCTAATTCCATGCATTATACCTTGTAAGCATTCTAGCTTACATTTTATACATTGTATGTGACTTGGGTATATTAAGAGTTGCATGGAAGATCCAAGTCACAGGTTCCTTGTAAATAGCTGACTTGTTCATAACCAATTCATGGGTCAAGGCAACCCATTTAAGGTTTTAGTGCACCTATCTCCTAATCAGAAGGATGACTATCCTTGGCCATCAAGATGAGTTTCCCATTGTGAGTACACTAATTTGTATGGTTACACATTATACAGGACCTACAGTGAGTCATGAATTAAGGTTATTAAGTAGTCATGACTTCACCAAGTTGTTACATTGTGTTATCTCTCAACCTTGAGAGAATATTGAACTTGTGCTAAAGTTAGTAATGACTTTAACCTATAGTTGAGATTGTAATATGATCATATGTTCTCTATGGATTAGGTCTGAACTTGTGCTAAAGTTAGCAATGACTTTAACCTATAATTGAGATTACAATATGATCATATATTCCCTATGGATTAGGTCTCTATTGATGGAAGCTGGAAACAATAAGTATTCTTAATAGAAGCATCATGATATCTCATGAGATTGAGACAAAGTGTCTCATTAGGCAATCTTAAAGAGATGTACTCATGTAAACTATGGTCATAATAGTTCCTTAAGTGGAACTTGACATAGGCACTTTGAGAGTTAAAACATGTTAGTTGAATACACAATATGATGATCTGTAACTCAAGGATAGTATAAATAGTCTTGACAGATTAATAGTTTTTACCTTGTTAGATTTTAAACGTCCATTCATGGGAAGACTGAACACAATGGATAGCAGGACATGGACCCAAACATATAGTGTCTTATTGTTACTTACATAAGGTACTAGAATATAGTTGATTTTCTATAATGAGATGTTGAATCAACATTAAAATTGGATTCTGAGGAAGCCAATACTGTCCTATGGGTCGTAGTGGTCTCTGCTTGAATTCATATACCTTGATGGCATGGTCTATGAGGGTTGGATTGGCTCTAGGTTCACTATTGTGCATAAGGGTATTTTGGTAATTACATAAGGTTGCATAGGGGTTAGTGAACAAGGTCTCTAGATTGGCCTAATTAATTTTCTAATAGGTCATATTGGATTAATTAATCAATTAAGACTCATTTTAAGCTACATTAAGTGACCCAAGCTCTTAGTAGGCTTAAGTCACTTAAGCCCAATTAAGAAGCCCTATAAATACCCTATTTTCAAGAGAGTTGTATTCCACCTCCAAAGAAAAAGAAAGTCATAAACTCCACCCTCTCACCCCACTAGACATGTGTCAAGATCAAGAAATAGTCATCGAGCAAAAGATCTTAGGTTTACGACTTCCTACGACAACGATTTTCATCTTCACCATGAGGAATAGATTTGGGAACATCCAAATCTCACGTATCATTTTTTATAACACTAATATCTAAATCTTTTTTTTTTATATAAAAAAAATGCAATTTTTCTGTTGTGCATAGGATTTAGAAAGCCCTAAGAAGATTTGCATGTACCTAACCTAGTCCTATGATAGGGAACAAAGAGATTTAAGGTTCTCTACATTTAAGGTCTCACCCATATCTTCCTGTTGATTTTGGCATAGACCCAATACTCTTTCAAGGTTGAGAGTAAATCATGACAACAAATAGTCTTACATCATGTTTCACCATCCTATATGCACCACATACACTAGTGCACTCATCATGGGATAACCATCCCAATGACCAAGACAAGTCATCCCTCCAATTAGAAGGTGGTGCACCACATTATTAAATAGATTGCCCAAAATCCATAAAGCAATAGTGGATTACTCATCACTTTGCAAAGAACCCGCTCAAACAAGGGTCGGGAACTAGTTTTGATCTCCATACAGTAATAAATAAAAATGAAAACAAATGCATCATTTACAAAACGCGTCAACAAGCCATGAACCTTGATTAACTAATGATTGAAACCACTTTCAATCTACATGCATGTAGTCAATGTCAACCACAGACCTTGTTAACATCAAAGTAGAAAAAACCATTTGTAATTTAAGAACTTGTCAAAAACACAAGTTATGGATGTATATATATTGACTCATCCACTTTTGAAAGGACTCTAATGCTTCTTTAAAGGATGGACGCAAAGGATCAAATAGAGATAATGATCTTCCAATAAATATAAAGAAACATCAAGAAAGAATGAGAAAATAAAGATATCAATAAAATATCAAGTATTTAAGATATTTAAATCAAAATTCTAAATATTTAGATCAAATAATTTCATAAAAAATTTATTCAATTCATAATGAATAAATTTATTAAAAAAATTTCAAACAAAACCAAACAACTTAAACCTAAACCTATTGATAGTGAACTTGATAGTAGTTAAATTCAGTTTTTTCTTATTAAAATATTACTTCAAATCTTGGACTACGACCTTATAGAAAAAAATTGAAACTTCAATTCCATAAAAAAAATGTATTCAATTACATTACCAACTCATCACAAATAAAATAAAATAAAACAAAAAAAACAAAAATTTCTATTAGAAAATTAATGTTTATCGATTCAATTGATTTGTTCACTTTTTTTGTTGGTGAAGAAGGGTTTTTAAAGTATCGTTTTCTCTCAGTTCCCTTTCTTACTAGGATTTTACACATCTTTGATTTGATATTCTTCATCAATGAATCTTCTTCCTCTATTTTTCATAAACTAAGTCAACTTACAATATCAATAAGATGAAAAATCAAGTTTGATTTTAAAAAATAAAAGGAACTAAAACAGGGCACTTAGGGTTTCTTTTCACTCCAATCTATTGAAGTACATGAAAGTTCATTTTTAAAGTTCAGAGGAACTGAGATGGAAGGACACAAAAAACTTACTTTGCATTTTCCCTCTTGTTGATTTCTTGCTCTCTTATTGGCCTCCCATTCTCTTGGAATGAATAGAAGCATGCTCTATGTTTTCTTTTCTAAAGGGTAACAAATGAGGTTGAAAGGTAAGGAATGAGCATAGAGTGAGACGTGGGTTAGAGGGAAAATTGGCCGAAGGTGTATTTTTATCCAAAACGAGTTATTTTTTTAAGCCATTAAGAGTGAGAGGTTAGATTTCATGGTAATTTCCTCTTTTAATCAATAATCCCATAATTAAAATTAATAGAAGATATTTTTATCTAAAAATGATTATATTTCATATTTTCAAAAGATGAAGGTTATTCTTCCAAATATACAAGAATTTCATCCCTTTTAATCATGGTTTTAAAAAAGGGACTGGATCGGCTAGTCACCATTCTGGTTCGATTCGGTCATTTGAACTGGCCTCGAATTATCCGAATCGAACGGTTCACGATTTTTATTTTTTCCATTAAAACGATGTCATTTTGATGCATCTAATATTGAAACGATGTTGTTTTGATATGTACATAAACCCTTTTTTAACCCTTCCCCTCTTCTCCTGCCTACTTCATCTCCACCTAGCACACCCGTTACTACATTCCAAATCTGAAATCTCCCATTTGGAGTTGTACTTTGGAATCTTTAAATTTTTTTTAATATTTAATATTTTATAATTTTGTTCCAAATTGATTTATTGAATTAGAATCTCAATATTCATTGAAATTTCATTTGAATAATTATATCATTTATTTACATTTTATATATTTGCTTATTTTCATTTTATTTATTTTGATTTCTAAAATATCTTATTTGAGTTTAAATGAATTAATAAAATCATTAAAAACATTAGAAATTAAAATAAATTTTTGGAAATAATCAATAAATCAAACATTGTGATCCCATCTTTAAATAAATTTAAAAAATTTTATTTTTAAAAAAAAATTCTGATTTTTAAATTTTAAATAAACTTTTTATTTTAAAGTAAACAATTTTGACACTCATCTTTTCACTTCCCTCATTCTTTCTGTGGTATTTCAAGAAAGCTTAATATTGTTCTAATGAAGATGAATTTTTCTACATGAGATATATTATCTACAATTCTGATTTCTGGAATGTTACAAGAATAATCACAAAATTTCCCATAACACTGAAAAAATATGAGAAGTGGCAAAAAAATTTACACTCATCTCAACTGGGAACATCTTTTCAGCTCTCCCTTGTAGTTGATATCCTTCAAGGAAACATTTAATCTGCCAGCCTGCTCCTCAACCTTCTCAATAAGAAGCCTCAACAGTGGTACTTTAGAGAGGGTTCTAAATGAACCTACCATGATTAACTTCCTCTGCAGAAAACAAAATTCAAGCTGATGATCAAACTGACATGGAATTTTGAGGATATTTAATTTTTCTCTATTTTTCACTTCGAGATAGTTACTTGAGCATAGGAATACTTACTAACATCAGATTTTTTTTTTTTTTTTTTTTTTTCACATGTATTGCTTATATGGTCAGTGCATAGAAATAAAATCATGGATGTAAATTTTCAATTTCCAAGTCAACTGTTATTGCAAATAAAATAAAAAATGCAAAAAAAATTAAACAGCATGGTTCTAATGATCCCTACCTTGGCACGTGTAAGCGCCACGTTAATCCTATGCCAGTCACCAAGCAGCGATGAAGTACAATTCCTTGGATTTTCACTGGACCTTACAAATGATACCAGAATGCAGTCCTTATCCCTTCCCTGAAGAGTTTAAAGGAAAAATGGGGCCTGTGAAAGGTGATTATGTGGCTTTTGTGATCTTGACATTAACTAGGAAATATAATTTGAATACTACAATTCAGAGAAAAAATTGATTACAAGAAGCTTAATTGATGGTTGAGAAACATCATAGGTTAGGAACACTTAACACTGTTCAAAATTTGGCACAAGCTAAGTGCCATTTGAAATCTTAAGGTTCACATGTGAGTGCAACACACAAAAAGGACTGAGCACTAAAGCTTAGCAATGTGATTCGCATTTCAAATAATTTTGCCCCTAAAGTTATTCCATAAAATTTATGGGTCATTATATTAACTTCCAAAAAGTAAAAAATAAGCATTTAAGAATCATTTTAGAAGATACGTATGCTTGAGCATGACCTGGTATTTATCAATAGTATTTATCTCCACAGAGGTTGTGGAAACAGTATGTCGGATGAGATTTGCCTGTGAGTTATAGGGTGTAATGATGCCAATATCTTCCCCTTCAATGCCATTGTTGACCAATTTTTCTGCCACCTATGTAATAACAAAAAAATAAATAAAATAAAATAAGAGGAATGAACGACAACCAGTAATGCTCCCACCTAATCAACCACATCACAAAACAAGAAATCAAAGGGAAACTTGTGTTAATTTTGAACAGAACTATCGATAGAACGTTCATGTGACAATCATACCTCTGAAATGATGCAAGCTTCAACTGGGTTATTAACAGTCTTGTGATCCTTTGCCTCAAAAGCTGACAACATATCTAAGTTGGAAACATAATTTGGTCAGAATACCAAGCTATGTAACTATCTTCAATGGCGCAAATTAAAAAGAGATCAACATTTAACAAACCTGTATTAATAAATATAACCGGTCTTTCAGGATCCAAAGCCTGCACCAGTTAATACCATTAGGGTTTAAACTTGACTTGGCTAAAATTTGTCATTCGAAAAGTAGATTCAAATTTTATATTGACATCCCCTTAAAACTTTTGCTACTCCACATAAAAATACAGTTGCTAAACTTTACCAGCAAGAAGACATGTGGAGAATATGTATAGTTCCAACTAAGGGGTATTAGCGACAGAGGAAAATAAGATTTAATGATCCAAGAATTCTGACCCATCTGCAGAATATCAGTTAATTTGAATGACAGGCTTTCCAAAGATACTCCAAAAATTTGCTAGTGAATTTTCATCCAGTAGAGCACTCCCTTATTACTTCATTTATAATGACATTTTTAGAAGTTAGGAGGATAACCAACAGTATAGAAACAGCTTGAGGGATTTTAAAAATTAAGCAAAATCGTATTAGTTTTACAAACCCATGAACCAAGGCTTTGTAATCAACTATAAGGTGCATGACTAGTCTGATCAATCTTTTATTTATTTATTTATTTAATAAGAAGACATGTTTCTTCAATTATTTGGTTATATTTCAAATTTTTTTTTAGCCAAGTTTTCTTTTTTATTTAACCGTCTCTCTGATGAACCTGAAGCTGTCGTTTCAGTATTCAATAATAAACTCATTTAATATTAAATTTAATCCATAATGGAATATTAACCATGTCTTAATATTTCTAAATATTTATAAATATATTTCAATATTTCTCAAGTTCCTTGGTGCATGTAATGTTTTCTTTCATTTCTATGTTTCAAGTTATTTTCACATACATTTTAAGTGTATCAGAAAAAAAAAAAAAAAAAAAGTTTTAATAAATAATAGTCAGTTCAGTTCAATTTATTTTCAATTTTGAAATGGAAAACTACAAACAGAACCAATTCCATTCAGTTTTAAATTTATAAACCTGAAATCATGAAAAATTATGTAAAACCAATCATTTCAGTTCAGTTCAGTTTGGACAGGTTTTTTGAGCCACTTGGATTTTTACATAACCCTAAGTCTAGGGGATTTTCTCCTACTTTGTTCCATTTTTTATTGCAACTGAACACAACATTTCACAAAATGTGAGAAAATTTTCCCTTAATTTTAACCTGTAACCAACCTAAAATCAGTCTCATTCTTACCTAGATCCCATAATCAACAGTCCCCTACATATATGGGCAACCTTATTTTAATATCTTAAGACTTGACCTACATTATTATCAACTACCAAGGCAGGCATCAGATGAATGTATAAAGGCCTCAACAAAATGGAAGATAAAAGTAAATCACCATAGGCCTTTTACATGAATGAAAATGGAAAAAAGAAAAAGAAAAAAACATTAACTACAGCCAAGACAAAAGAAAACTAAATAATTGATATTAAAATTACTGAACTTTTCTGACCTCCTTTAGCCATGATGAAATAGAATTTGAACTTGAAAACTTGAGTCTTGCATTCGCTATTTGTGAGGAACCACAACGCAGTCTGTTACCATATATCAAGGCATTTGACAGTGCCATAATGCTTTGACACATGCGATACTGTTTACATAATTATTACTTAGTATATAACTATGTTATGGAAAGATCAGTAAAAAAGAGGCAAGCCATAAAAATTCAATTTGATTAACCTGGCTTTGCAATGCCGAAATTGCTTGAGGGTGTGCTTCTGAGAGCCTGCAAAACAGGCTTATTCCCATTCCATTTTCCCGAGCCTCAGCACTCTAGAAATTAATTAGGAATATAGACACTTTTGTTCACTCATAAGTCATGGCAGGGAAAGTTTGAGCAATTAGAACAAAAAAACATAAGATATATATACCTGAACAAGTGGAGGTAGTTGATAATGATCTCCAACAAGGACAAATATTGAAGCAAACATCAAGGGCCCCAAGGATACCTGAAGAGATACTGAAATCACTAATAGACCAACTATGAAGCTTGATAGAACTAACTGCTTTAATTAAATCATTCAAGACCAATACTTTAAGTACATGAACCGCAATTTTCATAAGGACTAAGTTACAATCTTGTAAATAAAAGTAAAGCACAAGAAGAAATATGTTTAGTCTTTTATATAAAAAGCAAAATCCAGGGAACAGCATTAGATGTATGCATGCAACAGTTAATTTTAATAAAAGAGCGGTTAAAGTAGAATGAAGAATTTATTTTCAGTGAGAAGGAGCTCCTAGCTCAGCTGCATTCATTTCTTGAAATATTTTGTAGCTCCACATTTTAATTAAAGGTAACTTTTCTTTGCTTTTGTAGTTAGTATATACTCTTCAAAAAGAAAAAGAAGTGATAAGGAAATAAAAACAAGGATATGATCTAACATAAAAGCATTGTATACATGTTTTTAAAGTATAGTATCGTTTATTTAATGGTTTCAATGCTGGATGGAGAGGCCAAGTGTGGGAGGAGATTTTGGATGTACTCTCTACAAATGAATCTCTTCTCTTTTTTAATGCTTATCATGAGCCACTCATGTATTTGAGGTGGATTGTTAATGATTTGAGGTGGTTTCCAAAATGAAAATCAATTATTAGAAGAGTGAGTGTATTCTGGTGGGCAAGGTTTTCGAATGTAAGGCATGCCAGTTGCTTTCTACATACTCGGGTTTTTGCTTTATAAATATTTAGGCCTCTCCCTCGGAGCCCTAAATAAATCTTCAGCAGTATGAAATGTGTTTGAGGAGAGGTTCAGGGAAAGCTTGCTTCCCCAAAAAGGAAACCCTTGATGAGAAGGGAAGGTTGAATATGTTAAAAAGCACTTTATCCAGTTTCACGTCTACTTTAGATCCTTATTCATGCTTCCTAGCAACACAACTCAGACCAGAGATGGTCTAGGCTCAATTCCTTTGACCAAAAGCCTCTTGAGAAGATGGACCGAATGGGATGGTGAACAATTTTTTCAGATAAAATGAAGGGTGTTTTGGATCATCATAGTATGTCAATTCTTAATAAAACTCCTCTTGCCTCTAGATAAATAGTTGAGGAGATTTGCAATGGAGCACAACTTTTGGAAAAGGGTTATTTTTTGGTAAATTTGGAGAAAAGCTTAGGATTCAGTGCTCTTAGGAGAGGAGGAAAGGGTGGTTTGGAGTTGGTGCTTAGTAAGCCATCTGTGGAAATTTTTGCTCCTCAAGGACTAGTTTGGTTGTGGGTGATGACCTCATAATGAAGCTTTGACTGGGCATTTGATATGGGATTTCACTATTAAGAATTCCTTTCCCTCTTTGTTAGCATAGTTTTGAACACAAATACTTGGGTGGTTGATATTTAGAACTTGCCATGTGGCAGCAAACACTAGAGTCCTTATTTTATGAAGAGTTTTAAGATTCAAGTTTGAGGGTGTGTTGCAATCCTACAATGGGTTCAATCGATAGAAGTGAGTAGAGGTCATGAGGATCAGTCATAGGAGTACATTAAGAATAATTTTTTTAGCCATTAATCCTTTTTTAGGCCCTTGGACTGCTGATTCAGAGGCTTTTTCCCTAGAATGGAGGTACAGGTTCAAACTGTCATTCTAAAGTGAGTTTAGTAGCATGGGAGGTGGTATGAGATAAAATTCAACAATTGATCAGCTTAAGAAGAAAATTAGGCGATCAGCTTAAGAAGAAAGTTTGGCATTTAGTTTATCGTTCTTATATGTTAAAGCTTCATCAGGAATTGGTGAATCACATTCTAATCTATCATAGTTTAAAACAGATTTTGTGGAGCTCTTGGTTCTCTTTTTTAGGTCTTTTAGGCCCTTCATCCGTAAAAGAGGTTAGACTTGGTTGCCGTGTGAGTTGTGTCAGCAAGAAGCTTGAGAACATATGGAGAATAAACTCATTGTGCCTGTTTTGGTCATTTGGATATAGGGGAACGTAGAAATTTTTTATTACAATGAGAGTCCAGTTGAGTCTTTAAAAAAGCTTCTCTAAGAGATTTATGTGTGGACAGGAACTCACTAGGGTTGCTAAATGCCTCATTGATTATCCACCCAAGCTGTTAGCTTTTTTGTGTTTCTTTTTTCTTTTAGAATAGCGCCCTTTGATGAACTTATTTTGCCTATCAGAAAATAACTATTGGTCCCTTGGTGTTGCCTATTTTATAGATTCAATGCTCTTAGTGCCACAAGTGGCCCAGTGGGTGAAAAGAATATAATGGACAATGTGTGAAATTTTTTTATCCTTCGCTGCTAAATTTGAAGAGGAAATATACAAAAGCTAGGAATAGGCAAAACTCGTATTGACAAGATTTGCCACCGCCTGTTCACTTTGAAAGATATATTGGCCTAAAAGATTGGATTTAGGGTCACATTTGCATTAAAAGAGTGACTAAAGCTAAGTGATACAATGCATGTCTAAAAATTGTTTCAAGTGATGACAACTTTTGGCAAGGATTAAGTTTTTGCTTAAAACATGTCCTTCCTCTTTATTTTCTAAGGCTTGTGGATAGGGATGTAAAACCGGAACAAGATCTATCTCTAAAACAAAAAATAGAGAAAAAAAATTGGAAGAAATTCAATTTTGTGAAGAGTACATATTTAACTAAAAAGAGATTCTATTGTTCTCTTCTTCGTGTCACTTTATTTCCTTAAAAGAAATCCCTTGTACATAACAAGCTTAACATGATGTTTCTTGAAGAAAAAGATAATTGTTAACCCCAATGTGTACAACTACTTTCATGCATAAACCTTAACAGTTTGTATTAGCATAATCCCAACCCAACCTTGAGTTTTTAGCTTAGAAGTGATATTGGTATAATTTATACAAAATCAAATTTAATTTAGGTTACTTTCTAGGAGTTCTTACCTATTAAAGGCATTAGGGCTAAAAGCTGAATGAGCTTCATACATTATTGACTCGTTACCCAAGAGCTTAAACTTTTAGGAGAATTGGTTGTTCAACATAACATGAAAAAACTCTTTTAGTAGAATGTCATGGGTTCAAACGTCACCCTATTGTTTATCCCCTCAATTTATTGAGCCCACATGCAAGCCTAAAGAAGACTATCCAAGAGGTTGGGTGCTACAGCTAAAGCCCAAACAATCTTGATATATATTATTGGCCTGCTACTCATTAGGTAAGGTGTTTAGGCTAAAGCTTGAATGAGCTTAATATACATTGTTGACTTACCACCTTCAGCTTAAGCTTCTAGGAAAATTGATCATACAACAAAAATATTTAGCTAGTTAAAACAATCTTTGCATTTAGACCTTTCAAAGGGCATCTAGATCATTTCAAAGGTAGTTTATGGCCATAATGAGACTAAAGGGGTGCATATTGATCTAATTTGGCATCCCATATATTTGATATGTTTTAATGAATTTGAGATGGCATTTTGCGCATTGAAAGTGACAAACTTCTTGTAGGTTCTGTTGTGCAAATCATTGTTTTAGGGAATGTACTTCATTCTGATGTTGATGTTTGTTACTCCTTTGCTATGCGAAGTTTGGCCAATTTATTTCGTGTTGTAGTTTCTTTATTTTTATTAGGTATCAAACGGTCCCAGATATCCTTGTTCTTTGGTAGCATGGTGATGGCTCCTTGTGCTCTATGTTAAGATGATGATCATTGTGTATAATCAAATAACTAACCATTACTAATTTGATTCCATGTAACATAAATCTATCAAAATACCATTAATAGTAGCAGCTTAGGGTTTCTACATTATCGTTTCCTTTTTTCCATGATTAAACTTCGAAGATGCACCCACATCAAGGTTGAAATGAGTTAGCATCTAGAATGAGAATCCCACCTAGCAATATTACAAATGTTGGGAACATCACTTGGAAGCAATCAACATTATTTTATTAAGAGTGAGTGAACTCAAGACAGGTCACACTCAAATGGTACAAATAACCAATCAATGAATTTGAATCAATGATGGGAAGCCAAGAACTCAATAATGGATTTATCATTTTGTAGAATGCTGAAGGAATCTGGGATACTCTAGCTCAGATATGTTTGCATGACAGCATGAGGAATATCTCACCGACCTTTCAGTTAAAAAATCAAATCCATGGGACAACATCTCAGTATTTACTTCTCAATTTTGAAGCAAAGTGAGTGGAAACACACTACTATTAGAATAGTTTGCCAATGATGCTGCTAAGTTGCAAGAGTTACTGGCACTAGTGATGCTTTTGAGTTTGTAGCAGACTAAACCCAAAATATAATCATGTTCTTACACTGTTGCACACGTCCTAGGTAGAAAGCAATTCCCTCTTCAAGATTATGCTCATACTAGAGAGAGAGTGAGAGAGAGAGAAGTACATGGCAAGCAATCTTAGTATTACCTTTGAGGGAGAAATCTGCTCTTTATGTGCAGTGAGAGAGGGAAGAAGCATCGCAGAAGTAAGGTTAGTAGGATATTGGGAGATGAGAAGGATAAGCTAAAACGTGATTATCACAAGAAGGCTCATTGTACCTAGGAAGTTTCTTTAGCTTGTGAGTTCAAACCCCACCACTTGTTAGTTTCCACCATTAATTGAGCCCACTTGCAAGTACCAAATAAGGCTGCCTGTGAAGCAAGGTGTTATGATTGCAACCCAAATAAGCTTGATGTACATTGTTGGTTAGCCCATTACATAACAATTTAAAGTTTTAGGTCAATTGGTTGCTTAACAAGAACCATTATCAAGACTCTGAATTATTCCTCGCATCATGCCTTCCAATGACAAGGAATGAAGTAGATGATTGACAACAACTGTAATAAGAATAGATTGCAATTTCTTTGACACAAAGCCGAAAACCTTGCACAATCTCATTAGTCCAACAACCAGAGTGGCTCTCAAAATTATCAATCAGTTTAATGGCTTCAAAGATTAGCCCATACTCCCCTTTATCTTAGAAGTACATTTCTTCCCTCGTAAAAAAGTTCATTTTAGACTGGAGTCAAGTACATATGCAAACTGAGTCAGGTCATTAATGATAGGTGGTCTTCTTCTAATTACTGAACATTTCAAGGGAATTCCAGTAACCTGAAAGGTAAGAAACACTCTAGGTGCAAAATGAACATATTGAAGTTGATTAATATACAGTGAATGCAGGCTTGATTTGCATCCTTCCATTTGCAAATCAGACTGTTAACATTCTAGCTAAGAGAGAGTACAAATTGCCAAATTTGTACTATTTTGGGTAAGATAGATATTATTAGTTGTTTTTCCTATTTTTCATTATACTTTATGGTAACAACATTTCAAGTCATTTCTTTCTTTGTTATCTTCTATTCTTCCTTTTTCTCTATTTCACAATTAAATCCTAGTAAGTAACATGTTCAAATCCATTTTGTATCTTCTTGCATGCACAAGTAACACCAATAAAAGCATTTTCCAGTTGCAATCGCACATTTATAAAGGAACATAAATTAACAAGAAAGCGTACTGGGAGGGTGGTCTGCCCAGCTTCATCCATGATGCATATGTCAAACCTCTTGTTAGCAAGCAAGGGATTAGTTATCCCCAAACAAGTAACTGCAACAACGCTGACTTGGTCTAATCTTAGTTTAATGTCTTTAACACTATGTATGTCCATTCCTGCAATAGAAACTTCAATACTAAAAGAAAAAGTACATACACAAAAGAAAAAGAAAGATCTTAGTATATGAATTCCCACCTGAAAAGCAATGCCCTTGAATTTCTTCATGCACCACTTCATGTCTTCCAATACGCACAAAATCTATGTTCTGCAATTGTCTATCTTTCAATGTCGTAAACAATAGTAACATAATTGGAACTGCATGGTATACTACGATAATAAAGATAATTGAAAAATAAAGCTAAAAAACAAAAATATAAGCTGCAGTTATAATTCATCCATAAGTGTTCCTGTAAAAACCACATGAGCATTGCAGCCCCTGAGTCGAACTACATTAAGTCCCATTTTAATGTTAATTTTGGCAGGCCTAAGGTTGAGGATCTCAACAAGAACTTGGATCTCAGATGATATCTGCCATTGCACACACAGACAAACGCCCCTGTCCTTGGAAACTTTTTGCCCTTGTTAATATTCAAGCATAAATACCATGCTTTTTGAATATTTGCTTTAAGGGAGGTTAATCCAAATATTGCTTTCTCCAACATGCACTGATTGTTTGATGGTGTTCCAATCTCTTTAATAAAAATTCCAGAGAATGGGAATTGGTAGTCCTAGAGACATTACTTTAAGGATTTAAATTTTAATGGCCATTGTTTCCCCAGTCATTATTTCTATGTACAACTTCAATTCAACTGATCCAAAATATAAGCCCTTCCCTGAGATTTAGAACCATATCAGAACTTCATATTTCAAGCATGATAATAATGTTAAATAAAAAAAAAAAAAATTATGAAGTACAACTATATTTTCTTTAGACATTGAAAGTGCAATTACAATTTTTTTTTTTTTGATAAGTTGAAAGTACTACATTACAATTATTAACATTAATAGTTACCGTCACTTTTCTTATTTTTATACAAGGATTAAAATAAGGGAAATTGTCAAAATATCGGTGGTTGATTTTACAGAAATATCAGGAAATATTAAAAATATCGGATAAAATTTTTTTTTTTAAATATCGATAGGATAATAATTGATCAAAATTATAGAAATATTGAAAAAATTACAAGCAACAATAAATAATAATATATATATTGGAATTGTTTTATTGAAGAAAATAATATAATTATGATAAAACGTATGAGGTTATAACAATAAAATAATGTTTACTAATAAGCAATATGAATTTTGAAAATATATACTAGGTTAAAATTCTTTTAAACTAATTTTTTTATAAAATAATATACGTATCAAAAAATTAATAGCAATGGTCAAGCATAAATTCATATTAGTGTGGAGAAAAAATTCATTTTATTGAAAAAAGAAGTTACATTTCAATATTTAAAATCAAAACATATTACAATTATAAAATAGTAGAAATTTTATGCAAAAAATATTTATACTAAAAAATCTAACATAAAACTAATCAAATTTTTATTACTTATTTCATATTTTAATCTAATTTTCTACTAGACTTATCTTAAATTCTTTTATTATTTTTAAAAAGTTAAAAACTACCAATAAAATTATTAATTTTAGTAAAAAACTTTATTACATTTTGAATAAAAAATTAAACCATTCAAAAATTTTCAATAAGATTTTTTACAAGTTTATTTTGAAAGTTTCATTAACAAATTTGTTTGACATTTTTTTGTTGTAAATATATTTAAATTATTAAAATTATTGAAAGTTGTAGTCATAATTCATCTTAGAAAATTAAATATTATTTAATATTTATATTTTATGAAATATGAAAAAAAAATTATTTTTAGTAATTGTTTTACTAATTTAGTTATTTGCCCAATACTTTTATCTTTTAATATTCTAAAATTAAAAATTAAAAATTAAAAATTAATAATTATAATTATAATTATTTAAATTAAGAATTAATGTGATAAATATGAAAAAAAATTGAAAGGATTATATAAAGTAAAAGGATAATATAAAATAAAAATAAAAAGATGATTAGGTCAATTTTTTTCCAAAATACTCACATATTCCACAATGTATTAACATGGCATGCATCTAACCACTTGTTCTTTCTTGTCATCAATATTTTTCCAATTTTTTGCCAAAATAGACAATTTCCAATCCCATGGCGTTTCCCCTTGCCTTTTTCTTTCAATTGTTATTGATAACTAATTATATCGATGATATTTCCCTGTCTTTCACCGAATTTTTAAACCTTCTTTTTATCTAAGCTCTTTTTATTGGTCCACATGCCAAAAAGAAAGAGAAGAGTTGTGGCACATTAAGTGCCCCTACACCTTTTTTATTAGGTGCTTCTATATATATGTACTTTTATACTGCTTATATATATAGGATTAGCTATTCTCACTTTTGATTTATTAGTAATCAACCATACATCTTTTAAGATAAAAATATTCTTTATTAGACAAATTAAGACATGTCATTTCATCTTTTACCAAGTGCTAGATTCTTTCATAGTATCCAATTGTTTTTCACTATATCAATATCATTATACTTTCCTAATTAACATAAAAGCATACCAAATTAACTCCAATCAATTGATTTTACCTCAAAATTTGGCCTTTTCTCAACTATCAAGTAAAAGATCCTATTCCAAATTCATAACCCACCAATTCAAGCAAAATCATCAAAAGAAGATTGTGATCCCCTTTTTGAGTCCTTTTTCAAGACAACTTGATTCTTTGCACGTGGGGGAAAATTTTCCATTATTCATGCTACTAAACCTGATTTAGTTTTACAAATCAGTCATTTTCAGACTTTCATTTTATGTAATTACCACCCAAGGCTTTTTGTGGATGCTTGTGGCTGAACCATTCTGTCAAAAACTTGTTATGACAAAACCAATAGGGTGATATTACTTTAAGAAACCACACACCATGCCCATGCTTTGAATAGTTATATGAATTCCTTACATAGATTACTAAATTTGTATGATGACATGAAACTTTATGTGGCAATACATAGAAATTTGAGTGTTGTATTCCAAAATAAAACTGGGTGTCAAATTCAGCAACTTCTTAAAATTTAGACACAAGGACATGGCTGCATATGTATCCATTTGAGAATTGATCAGATTGAACATACATGCTAATATCTGAGTTTGGAGGCACATGAAAGAAATTACATAGAATAAGATAATCATAGAAGTCACAACCTTGGGCATTAAAATGATCAAAAAGTAATCAGGAGAGAAATGGGTGCTCTCATACTTCCAAAACCACATTTATCAAATGCCGTCTCTTTCTTTTATCACCATAAAATTCTCTTTCTCTATATTCAGCAATTAAATTATTCTTTTTTCACAAACAACTCTAGTTCAAGTGGACAAACTTCAAGATATTGAACAATAGAAGCAACTAACATTCTGTTAATAAGATGGATGAGGGGCAGATATTACCTGAGCTTTTAATTTGATTAGTAAATTATCAACAGCTGAGTTTGTGTAGGACGTAAGCAAAATGGATGCACCTCTCATCAACAAGGCCTTCACAGCATGCACCATAGTGGATGTCTTGCCTGTTCCAGGCATTCCTAAAATTAGAGCATAATCCTTTGCTGTGAGTATCTGAAACAGTGAGTAATAAAGGCATTTGAGGACAGTTAGATTCCAATTAAAAATAGGTAAAGATTAAATGAGAAAACCAGAAGAAACTTGTTTAAGAAATCATGGGACCCCTGCATGAGGATCAAAAATGTACAGGTACCTTGAGTATGGCTTGGCGTTGATCATTATTCAAACTCTTTTCAGAACGTATATAAGATATTGCTGGATCTTGACTGAATATGCAGCCACCATCAAATTTAGGAACCTACAAGAAATCACCAATGGGCATATGAATAGAAAACGGCCACCATGGTTAGTAAAACCACTGAGTTTAGAATTCAGGTTAGCAAGACATCTTCACCTCAAGGTCAACAATCATCTTCCTAAGATGAGAACCTTGCATGCTTTGTAGAAAGAGTTGTATAAGGTTGAACCTTCAAAAAAAACAATCATGAACTTAGGCTACACTGCTCAGATGATTCAAACCAACCAATGCTACAAGTGAAAACGTTCCACAATGATGGTTAATATGATTTTGTGTCCAGTAATTACCTCATAACTGCAAATGAAGTAACAATCTCATCCTTGTCGATCCGAAAGACCTCACCAAGGAGATCCTGTTCCTCTGAAGATCGTTTGCTCCAAGGAAGCCTTAAGCGTTTGGAAAAACAAACCTACAAGTTTTTCAAATGATGGTAAATAACACAACTCAACAATCTTATTGATTAGAAAATGACCCTAAAAAACAGTTTGTACTAGTTACGTTCCTTGGCTATAAAGTCAGGCATGAATTTGGATGCAGGGGAAACTACTTCTAAGCAGGTCATCTGGCTCAAAAAAAGATGCATCCATGAACGGGAAATTCTGCAAATCTGTTACTTACATAGACATGGAAGCGACTGATATCTGTTATGACTCCGCTTGCAAGTGCTAGATGTCCAGATTCAGTGCTAAGTATCTATAGATAAAAAAATTTAAAAAAAAATAAAAAATTAAATGATAAAATTAAAAAAATAATAATAAACAAGCGGCCAAATACTAATTAAAATAAACAACATGCTCCGTGAGTAGAAACTATTGTAGCAAATTGTTCAAGGAATGCTAGGACGTGTAAATGTAGGTAAAACTACTGCACATACAAATTGTTAGAATGGAAACTTTAGAAATCATGTTCTGCAACTATTATTCACAAACATACAGCTGCATTACATTGAAAAAATGCATATCCTGGGCATGTATGTATTTAAACAACTAAGGATATTAGACCAAGTCATTCAGAAAACCATAACACCTCTGAAATATCACACGTAATACCCTAATATGATGCATCCAAACTCTACAACTAAGATTACTAAACTAGTCGCAATAGTATTTGAGACCTGAACAAAGTGATATCTAGAGTGAGCACTGAAGAGTAACATGTCTGTAAACTGACAAAATGTGAATCAACATGTGGAGGACACCAGATGTTCAGTAATAGCTTTAGAAGTTTCATCAGAATGGACCGATCATCGGATCTCCTAATTATCAAGTTTTGAACTTGACCATAGAAACAGTACAAGTGGGGATAGCAGCCCAGAAGCATTGCTTCTTGAGATTTTATATGCTCGCAAGCCCCATTTAAGATCAAATCTTTTGCTTGGTTAGTGGCACTCAAGAAGGTAAACACCAATGACATGCTACAACTAAGAAGATTCTACAAAGCCCTTAGTCTTTATGTTTGTCTATTATGTATCGAGAGTGGCAAAACGGTAGATCACATCTTTTTACATTGACCATTGAGTTTGGGGCTATGGCACAGACTATTCAGCTTGGTTCATGTGGATTGGGTTCCTCCCAAAAGTATATGTGACATGATGAGTATTTCATATAGAGGATTGGGAAAAACCAGTAGAGGCAAGGTGTTGTGGAAGCTCACTTGTCTTGCTCTGATGTGGGTAGTGTGGCGGGAGAGAAATGCAAGGATCTTTGAGGATAAGGCAAGATCCTCAAAGGGTCTTTGGGACATGATCTTTTTCTTAGCCTCCTTTTGGGCATCTTGCTCCACTACTTTTAAGGGTGTTCCCCTTAATTTGATCCAACTTGATTGGATGTTGGTGCGTAACTCCAAAGGAGTGGGCTAGCAAGGATAGATTATTTTTGTATATTCCCACATGGGACATAGGTTGTGGAACCTCATAGCTGTATAGATTCTTAAAATTGAAGGTTCTTGTTTTCTTTTTGTGTACTTTTTGGAGGATCTCTCATCCTTCTTTGTTCTTTTTTTTTTTTACTTACTTCAATATACTATGCTGTTGTTTCTCATAAAAACAAAAAACAAGAAAAAAAACAAAAAGAAAAGAAAAAACGAAAAAAAAAACAAAAAAAAAACACAAAAAACAAAAAAGAAATGAAAAAAACAAAAATACTGATAGGTGAATAAATAATAAGCATCAATAACTCTAAGCAAGACATTGAACAATAAAAAATTCTTAATTTCCACCATTAAAGTTAACTTGCAGGTTGTTAGTCATCTGTTCCAATTATCTAGAGAACATAATGGAGGAGAAATGTTGCATATGCTTTATCCAACAGGACAGTTTCAGATGAAAGGAGAACAAGTTTGTGGTAATGAAGAAACGAAGAATCTCATTCAGTTCCTCTCAATTATTGGGAAGGCTTTGCTCACATAACTCTACCTTCTCAACTATTTTCCATTGAGGTTTGTTCTTGGTTGCCATGCACAATTTTTCACATCATGCACATATTTTTCCTTTGTGAATTGTTCCAACATTAACTTCTTAACCATGTGACTAACTACAAACCAAACAATCAACAATCTGAGATGAAGAATTTGTACCAAAACTGATGGTTAATTCCATGTTTTTTTGTCTTTAAAACTCACATTTTTTTCTTCACCCACCAACATCACATCACACACACAATGCATGTGCTTTGAAGACTAGTTTAGACAACATGACTGGTTCTTAAAAACTTATCTTTAACCATGATCTAGTGTGCATATGCAACATACTCTCAATGAGATTATCAAATGGCATACATGTTATAAAGAAATACAATAAAATAAAATAAAATAAAACTGATAATACAAGTAATGGTCTCAAGGGCATCAACACACACACACACATTAATTCCTAAACCTGAGTAGAAACTCACTAAGAATATTACACTGTATCCCTCATGGAAGCCAGCAGGTGACTGCATTGGAAAGCTAAGGTTTTGAGACTGATTGGTGAGATAGGAATGAACCCCAATGGAATAGGATAGAATACAAACGATGGGATCACAAGCTCAACAAACTCGATGTAATAATCATCATTCTACAAAATGTTGCAAATTTTCTACTCGTTTTTGCAAATAGCATAGTTGTCAGATAAAATACATCAAGATTTATTTTTGGCTAGGAAATAATTGTCTTCAATCTAGAGGGGACCATTGAGCTTTTAATATGCACAAAAGACCAAAATAATAAAAGTAAAATCCAAGGATTGAACTATTATCATCCTAATCTCTTCAGGAGGGTTCAAGTCAAAAGGCATATATAAGGAGAAAAGCTAGATAACTACTCCTTGAATGATAAGAGGGGAAGCCATAGGTTTGTTTTCTAGCCCCAACCCCCACCCCTCTCCCAGTCCAATATAAGAAGCCAGCATATTAGAGGCTGGGGGACTGAACAGATTTGAGATTAAAGGGCACATTCAAGATCAAGATCTTGTAGCTCTTGAAATTTTTAGGTTTTTCTTAGAAATTAATTAGGATGGCTCATTGTTCTTACCTTTTCTAAGTATAGCACATCACTGATTAGGGAATTATTTATTGGAATGAAATAGAGAATCACTAATTATATATTATGTAAAAAAATTGAGAATTATACAGATGACCTTCAGGAACAAAGGATAGAAGTGAAATCGGATACCAGCATTAAAAGTTCCCAGTTATTCAATGGTCAATACATGGAGGGCACTGATTAAACATAATCAGAATGCATGGAAAAGATGTATGTCCGCATACACATAAGTATTCAAGGTAGTAAAGAAACAGCAAACCTAAGATCTATACAAATAACAACCCTCAGCAAGAACCAACAACATGACTTTTAAGTAACAAACCATGCCAAATATACTTTTTCTTTTTTCTTTTTTTTTGATAGGCAAAAAGCGAATATATATTAAAGACGCCTAAGCAAAAGGGGCAGCAACATATACAGAGTGTATACATGAACATCTTCAAATTCTCCTAATGGTCTATACTGCAAAATATAAAGGGGAATCTAAATGAAATGCATCCAGATACACTATCAACATAGTTTAACACATACTAAAAGATAAATATGAGCATACTCAACATGTAAAAATGTATTCACTGGAACACACACTAAACATATCCTTAGATTCAAAATAATCGTGTACCAGAATTCTATTCCAAGTGAAGAGAAATTCAGACAAAATCACATCCACACTAGGGCAAAAGAGAAAAAATAAATACATAGATAAGAACAAGTCAAATTAAATGAGAAAATTATACCACATAATCCCCGTTTCTAAGTGTGCAATCCAAATCATTTGCAGGAGAAGAGACAGAAGGCAAAGAATCTTCATTGTGCTCTTTCACATGAAAACTAGGTACATTTTGACGCACAAATCGGTAAATGAATTTGTTGTCCTTAAACGAGTTTTTCTGTGGGTGGTTATTTGAAGTATCAAGAACAATAGAAGATAAGCAACTAGTTGAGGGATCTCTTTTTAAACTATGCGAACGCCAAATGCCTTTCTTCATGACCTGGCATAGTGAAAAACATCAAATCTCAATTAATCATGTATTAAATTGCTGGATACAAACTATGCTACACATATATGATTTAAGATGGTACCTCCATCTCTTTAGCTTCTAAGTCGATTAACCAATCCCAATGACGAAGGAAAGCAAAATGAGAAGTTGTCAAGTGGTTAATATTTGAATCAAACAAATCCCCCAGTCCGCTGCTCTCCATGCTTCCCCCATGTGCCTGCAAAGCATACAAAATATCCAAGATAAAACAATCATAAAACGTTTCTCCAGACGGCACAAAAATGTCATGCCTTAATTTAAGTTTAACTCACTTTATTTTTATTGGTGTATGTTGAAAGTTTGGGTCCTATAATTTAGGATTTTTCTCCTTTTCAGACTCTTCTTATACAACTGTAAATTAGCTAGGACTTTTCTCCTTTTAGAACTCTTCGTGTAGAGCTGTAAATTAGCTACTAGGAGATCTAAATTGATTTGAATTATTGCGTATATCAGGAATTATCCTTTCCTACATATATATATTCTAGTGTATCTCTTGATTTTTGTGAATAAGAATAATTCAGAATTTCACATGGTATCAAAGCTAACTCTAGGTCCTCAACGTGCATGGTGAAAACTTTGAGTGGTATGGTATTTTGATTCCTCGACCTTCACTGCCGATTTCTTTCTGATTTGTTCCATCTACGTTCATCATTACTATCATATCTAAAATGTTAGACCATAGTCCTACCACCAATTCTATTTAGGTGACATTCAAGGTGCCACTAAACCAAACCATAGGAGAATTGCAAAACCTCCAAGCAGCTTACCCCCTTACCTGAGAAGAACTATCTTTAATGGTCTCCGTTGGTACAACCCTTCCTAAAGGGCAAAGGAAAACTAAGTCACTTAATCAGCACAGGACCAAAGCCTGGAGATCTAAAATTTCAGAGTTGTGATAAAGAGGATTCCATGATCATGTCTTGGTTATGGAATTCAATGACCCTAAAATTAGCAAAATATGTATGTTTTTACGATGATTGGGGAGATTTGGGAAGCCATCTAACAAACCTATTCAAAAGTACAAGATTATGCTCAAATTTTTTAAATCAGGGTGAAGATTTCGACCACAAAACAAGGAACCCATTATGTAACTGAATATGCCAATATCATTAAGGATTTGTGGCAGGAAATTGACTACTAGCAGAACATTCAAATGAAATGCGATGAAGATGCAATAATGCTCAAAAATTTTTAGAAAGAGAACGAAATTTTGAATTTCTTGTTGGGCTCAATGTGGAGTTTGATCAAGTGCGAGTCCAAGCTCTAGAAAAAGAGGAACTTCTAGCATGAATGAAGTCATCTCCTTCATTTGTACTAAAGAAAGTCGAAGAGGTGTGATGCTCGAACCATCTTCTATTAATGGTTCTGCCATGGTTTTTGCGAAGCCAAACAAATTCAGCCTAAATCTTTTTGGAGAAACTGAGTGTTCTAATGGTTCAAAGAATCCTAACCGTGAAGAACTTTGGTGTACATATTGCAAGAAGCCCCAACACACCAAAGAGTAGTATTGAAAGCTTTATGAAAAACCTCACAACCTAAATCGAAATAGGAGAAATAAAGCATACCAACAACACAAACAAGAATATATGGCAAACTATGAAGGAGGCTCCAACAGCAAAGAATTTGAAGAATTAAACAAGGAAGAGATAGAAAGTTTGAGAAATTTTGTAAGTAATCTTGATAAACAATTAGGTATGTGTTCTTTGGCACAAACAAGTAAATCTTCCATTTCTCATACTATAAGGGCCTCATATTTGCCCTTCACTATCACTTAGGTCATTGGCTCAAGAGCCACAAGCCATATGATCCACTTTTCTCATTGTTTCTCTTCATATAATCCTTGCCCCAATAACAAAAATATTTTTATTGTTTATGGTTCCTTCACCACGGTTACTAGTCAAGGAAAAATTAATCCCACCTAATCTATTGTTTTACAAGATTTGTTCCTTGGACCTAAACTTTCAGATTACCTTGTGTCAATCAATAAATTAACCGAAGAACTAAATTGTTGTGTAACCTATTTCCAAAATTATTGTGTTTAAGGACAAAGTGACGGGGAAGACAATTGGGCATTCTAAGGTAAAGGACGGGCTTCATTACCTTGAAAAAACTAGTGGGTGTGCTAGCAAAAAGAAAACCCAATCTTCTCTATCCTTCTTAACCGAAATTACACCTTCCAAAAAAGGGCAAATTTGTCTGCATCACCTTCATCTTGGGCATTTCTCATTTAGAGTTCTTTAAACTATATTTCCTTCGCTATTTAAATCTATGGATGTAAACAACTTCCATTCTAGCATTTGTGAATTTGTTGAGTATCAACATGTTTTGTCTCCCTTTAATAATACAAAATCTTCCTTCCCATTTACTTTGGTGCATAGTGATATTCACGATCCTTCTCAAGTTTCAAATGCTTCTAGTGCTAAATAGTTTGTGTCATTCATTGATGACTATACAAGGGTAACATGGAATTTTTTGTTAAAACAAAAGTTTGAAGTAAGCAATATATTTCCCATCTTTCATTTCATGATTAAAATTCAATTTTAGATTTGTTTAAAAAGGGTTAGAATTGATAATGCAAGGGACTACTTCATCAAATCTCGTCCCCATGCTTCCAAAAAGAGGAGATAATTCATGAATCATCCTATGTTAATACATCCTAACAAAATGAGGTTGTTGAAAGGAAAAATGGTCATTTTACAAGGGTTAGTCGAGCATTATTGTTCCAAAAACATGTGTCAAAACCTTATTGGGGGGAAGTTGTTTTAACTGCTACCCATTTTATAAACCAGGTCTCATCTAGAGTCTGAGGATTCAAAAGTCCCATGGAAGTATTTGCTAAATTCTTTCCTAATTGTCATACCTCCTATAAATTGAGTTTAAAGGTTTTGGGCGTGCGTCACTTGTTCATATTTATGCATATAAAGTAACAAGTTAGATCCAAGGGCTTTAAGATGTGCCTTTGTGGGGTATTCACCTACACAAAAGGGCTAAAAATGTTTCCATCCTCCTAGAAAGTTTTATGTATCTATGGGTGTAACCTTTGCAGAAAAAGAAAATTATTTTTCATGTTCTTATCTTCAGGGGGAGACATTACCTTCAAAAGAAAAAGAACCGTCGTCCCCATAGCTTGACTTTTGTGCGTTGCCTATCAATTCTATCCCTTCAAATCCTAATCCAACCCTTGTTGTCGTTAACAATTCTATCTATAATATTCCAAATGAGCCTAAATTAGACCCATCTTCATAAAACAATGAACTAGATCCCTCTACTAACACTAGTACAAAAACTATTGCTACGAAATCATTGCAAGTTTACTCAACAAGAAGAGCAACAGCCATTGAACCCATGCAAACTCAAGAGTCTAAACTGAGGTCAAGTAATAATTCTATCTCTCCTACTACAAAATAATGATCTTAATTTAACCATTTCTATTAGGAAAGGTACAAGACAATGAACTCAACATCCATTGTCATTATTTCTGTCATTAGATAACTTCTCCTAGTCCCACAAAAGTTCTCACTCATTTGTACGCCATAACCACTTCAAAAAACCTTGTTAAGGCACTTAAAAATGAGAATTGGAGACAAGCCATGAGGATTGATATAGAGGCCTTGGAAAAAATCGAACATGGAAAATAATAAAGCTGCCTAAGGGGAAGAAACCAATTGGGTGTAATTGGTATATACAGTCGAGTACAAAGTTGGTGGGTCCCTAGAAAGATATAATGTTAGATTGGTTGTTCAAGGCTACACACAAACCTATGGGGTTGATCACTAAGAAACCCTTGATGTCGTAACTAAGATGAATACCGTGAGGGTGTTATTATCGTTGACGGCTAATTTTAGTTGGAGCTTAGAACAATTTGATGTAAAAAAATACATTTTTACATGGGGACTTAGAAGAAGAGATCTATATAGAACAATTTGACATAAAAAAATGCATTCTTCTCGACGCATTGTGTATTTCAAGACCAAGCTATAGTTAAGATGATCGTGTATGCTAAAGAATGGGAAGGACTCTACCTTCTTGAAGCTTGTTGTGGAAATAGTGATGGATTACCACTCTCCTACCTCTATAAAAAACTTTCATCCAATAAGGACCAGATTTGGTTGTGTCATCGAAGATTGGAACATCCATTCTTTCTTTTGCTAAAAAAAAAATGTTTTCTCTGCTATTTGAGAACTTAGATGTCAATATAGTCCATTGTGAAGTCTGTGAGTTGGCTAAGCACCATCAAACCCCGTGTCCATTAAATGATAAAAAATCTTTTCATCCATTTACTTTGATTCATATTGATGCATGGGGTCCTTCAAGAATTCCAAATATTGTTGGTTCTAGATGGTTTATATCATTCATAGGTGATTACACTAGGGCCATTGGCTTTATCTATTTAAAAATAGGTCTAATGTGAGTAATGTATTCCCTATATTTCACAAAATGATTGAAAATTAGTTTAGAGTGAGAATAAAAGTTGTCAAGTTAAACAATCAGAGGGAATACTTTAATTAGGTTCTATCACCTTTTTTTTGGTATTATCCATTAATCCTCTTACATTAATACCCCACAACAAAATGGGGTTGAAGAAAGAAAAGATAGGCATTTGCTAGAAGTCACAAGAGCCCTACTATTCCAAAATAATGTGCCTAAGTCCTACAAGGAGAAGTTGTTCTAACAGCAACAAATTTGATAAACACAATGCCTTATAAGGTCATGGATCATCAATCTCCAATGGTTGTCCTCTCACAATCTTTTCCTGATTTCAACGGATTCAACTAACTCCCTCCTAAAGTGTGTGGGTGTATCTCATATGTCCATATCCATGATCAAAACCGTAGCAAGCAAGATCCTAGAGCCCTTAAGCATATCTTTATTGGCTACTCTCCAACCAAGAAAGGGTATAAATGCTATCACTTATCTTCTAAAACATTCTTCACATCCATGGATGTTACCTTTGTCAAAAACCAGTCCTTCTAGCCTAAAACTTATCTTCAAGAGGAGCCTTTGTTAGAAGATAAGTCTCCCATTCTATTGGATCTGCCAAATCTTGACTTACTTGTGCCCTCTTCTATACCCGTTCACCCCCCTAGTATCTCTGAGACACCATTAGAAGAAAAAAGACTTTGCAATACTATCATTGCACCATTACAAGTCCATTCGAGAAGGAAGTCACCTCACCTTGGGCACCAACCGGTCCAATATTGGATCCCGTAATAGGAACTGAACTCTTTCCCTCTCATAATTCACGTTCTTCACCACACATTGACTAGCTTGTGGAAGAGCATGTGGACGAACTTGTCTTTAACTATCTAAATTCCCATATTGCCTAATTCTAACTTTGACTCCTTTGACAAATTGTCACCCTCACACAAAGCCAGCCTTAGTCACCTAAGGCCCTTAGAAATCCCAAAAACAGTTCAAAAGGCACTTAGGGATGAGAATTGGGGAAATGCCATAAGTGAAGAAATGAGAGCAATTGAGAAAAATCAAACATGGGACGGGAGGTTGTAAAACTTCCTAAGGGGAAAAAACCAGTGATGTAAGTGGGAATACATTGTGAAGTACAAAGCTAATGGGACTCTAAAAAGATACAAAGCTAGATTAGTAGCTAAAGGGTATATTCAAACTTATGGAGTGGATTGCCAAGAAACCTTTAAAACAGTAGCAAAGATGAACATTTTCGAGTCTTATTATCTTAGGTTACTAACCTTGGTTAGCCTTTGCAGCAATTTGATGTTAAAAATGTCTTCTTACATGGTGATTTGCAAGAGGAAGTCCACATGGAGGCTCCACCTGGATTTGATGGGAACTTTTGTAGTAATTATATGTGTAGACTAAAGAAAGCATTATATGGGCTTAAGCAATCTCCTAAGGTATGGTTTGAGAGATTTGCCAAAATTATGTTAAGGATGAAGTATGAACAAAATCCAGGAGACCATACTCTCTTTATTAAGCACTCAACATCTTGAATGGTCATGGTTCTAATCATTTATGTGGATGATATAGTTGTGATCGAGGATGATTTAGAAGAGATTGAACGGCTTAAAAAACATCTTGCTACAAAATTTGAGATTAAAGATCTAGGGAGGCTGAGGTACTTCTTGGGTATTGAGGTTACTCATTCGAATAAGAGCATCTTTATTTCACAACAAAAATATGTCCTTGATCTCTTAAAGGAAATTGAGATGTTGGGGCATAAGCCAACCAATATTCCCTTTGAACAGAATCATAAACTTATGAATGACAAGGATGAGGTAGTAGTAGACCATGGTACGTACCAAAGACCAATGAGAAAACTAATTTACTTGTCATATACTAAGGTGTTTTGTTTTTTGGCTAAATAGAAAAAATCAAAATATTTGACTTTTTCTATTCAGCTAAAAAAACTTATTTTTTATGAGAAACAATAGTAGTATATTGAAGTTAGTAAAATAAGTACAAAGAAGAATGAGAGATCCTCCAAAAAGTACACAAAAAGAAAGCAAGAACCTCCAATTTTAAGAATCTATACAGCTATGAGGCTTCACAACCTATGTCCCATGAGGGAATATACAAAATAATCTATCCTAGCTAGCCCACTCCCTTGGAGTTACCATCATCCAATCAAGTTGGATCAAATTAAGGGGAACACCCTTAAAAGTAGTGGAGCAAGATGCCCAAAAGGAGGTTAAGAAAAAAATCATGTCCTAAAGACCCTCTGAGGATCTCGCCTTATCCTCAAAGATCCTAGCATTTCTCTCTTGCCACACTACCCACATTAGAGCAAGACAAGCAAGCTTCCACAACACCTTGCCTCTACTGGTGTTTCCTAATCCTCTATATGAAATACTTATCATGTCACATATACTCTTAGGAGGAACCCAATCCACATGAACCAAGTTGAATAATCTGTGTCATAGCCCCAAACTCAATGGGCAATGTAAAAAAGATGTGATCCACCGTTTCGCCACTCTCCACACACAACAAACAAACATCCGAACTGAGGGCTTTGTCAGATCTTCTCAATTGTAGCATGTCATTTGTGTTAACCTTCTTGAATGTCACTAACCAAGCAAAAGATTTGACCTTAAATGGGGCTAACGAATACCAAACAAAATCAATAGGAAATGAAGGAGTTGGATCAATATGATTGGTCAAGATTGAAAAGAACGACTTAACTGTGAATAAACTTGAAGAAGATAGGGACCAAGCTCTCAAATCATGACCAAAAGGAGCAATGCAAATGTGAGGGAGAGGACATGAGTCTCAATATCTTCTATCTCAAGATCTGAAAGATTGCGACAGAAGTTTACATTCCAAGAGAAATGATGAGTGAACCCAAGACCTGGTGAGATAGTGAGGTTTTTAACAAAGACAATTCTTAATAGACCTGGGAATTGAGAGCACGAAGGATGATCCCCCCCACCACCACAAATCTTCCCAAAACCAAATTCTTATCCCATCTCCCACTACCAACCAAGTGTATCTTGAAATATTAGGAAAGACCTATGCAATGGCCTTCCAAGGGCAGCCATGTGACCACCTAACTACAATGTTGGCATCTCACCTGTTAGTACGTGTCCCATAAATGCCTAGGATATCCCAATACCAAAGAGCGTACTTTTCCTCAAAAAACCTTCAAAGTCATTTCCCTAATAGAGTTTGATTCCTTATAGAGATCTTCTCAAACCCTAATCTCCCTTCCTCCTTAGTCTTACACACTAAGTCCCAACTAACAAGATGGTCTCTCTTTTCCTCCCCAAACCCAGACATAAAAAATCCTTTTGCAGTTTCTCAATTTCCAACGCCACTAAAGAAGGAATTTTGAACATGGATAGAAAGTAGCTCAAAATATGAGATAGACACGATTAGATAAGAGTTATCCTCCCTCCTAAAGACAAATAGGCTTTTCTCCACCCATCTAATCTTCAAAAAACTCTCTCAATCACTGGATCCCAAAATCCTCTTGCCTTTGGATTTCCCCCCAATGGAAGTCCAAGTATGGAATAGGCCAATCTGACACTTTACAATCAAGGACCAATGTCATCCTATCGAGTTGATCCAAATCAACATTGATGCTAGAGAGAGTACTCTTCTCTAGATTGACTTTATGTCTAGAAACATGCCCAAACATATTTCTGGACTTAAAGCCAATCTAAAGAAGAGTACCCTCTCTGGCATCAATGCTAATATCAACCAATGTAACTAAACTGAACCTATTGAAATCAACCAAACATATTTCTGGACTTAAAGCCAATCTAGAGAAGAGTCGTCTCTAGCATCAATGTTGATATCAACCAATGTAACTAAACTGAACCTATTAATAAAAAGTTCATTTTAGTTATATTAGTTCATATTAACAAGTTACTTTTAGCTAAATAAAAAAAAGCCAAATATTTTGGTTTTTTTTATTCAGTCAAAAAACAAACACCACCTAAGCCTAATATAGCCTATATTATGAGTGTGGTTAGCCAGTTCCTGCATTCAACAAAAAATAGTCATCTAAAGGCAATCTATAGGTTTATCATATATTGGAAACTCACTTCTAGAAATATGGAGCTGAAGTTGGAACATATACTAATTGCCTAATTAGTACTCCCTATGTTTCAACAGAAAAACAAATAAGGGATATCCTGACTAAGGGACTTTTAAGTCAAATTTTTATGATGATTAATAGCAAGCTGGGAATGCAAAACATCTATTCACTAGCTTGAGGGGGAATGTCAATTAATCATCCTTTATGACCCTTATAAGGAAATAATGGTTGGTACTCAACCTCTTAATAGGAAAGTCGATGTATATAACAATTTAAATTAGGAAGTCGGAATTAGAATTTCCATGATTTTTGGGATAGATTTATAGGAGTTAATGTGTTTCCTTTTTCATTGTATAGCTATCTATAAGATGTACAATTTTTCCTCAAATCAATATATGATTATTCTCACATATTGCCTACAAGCATGTTTAAAGAGAAATCCAAATTCTGAAATATCTTGATAAAAGCCCTTCTATAAAAGCATCTCATTCCTAGCTTTAAAAACAGCAGCCCAACATCAAATACCTTCTAGTTTAAAATGTCTTAATGTGCAATCAAACACCATATAAAGCACTAGTAATAGTTTAAAATAGCTTTGGACCATCAAAACAGTGCACCCATTGGGACTTTAGTCTTAATTTGTATATTGATTTGATGGGTATTGAAGTGGAGAAAAATCATGAGAGGAATCTTACAACAACAAAAAATAATTAGCCTATCTTTTGAGACCAAAAAAATCCCCCCAGCCCATAGAATGATAAAAAATTTACCTTATGATAGATTGTACAAGCATTAAGATGGCGACAACTTTTGCACATGCTCGGACTCTACAACAGAAGGAAAAAAACAAAAAAAAAAGCAAATTCAAATGCCAATCCAGTGAAAAGTTGTCCAGAAATATAGGATGCAGAAGTTTCAGCAATGGGTGTACCTGCAACATTGGAGGCAGTTGCTGCATCATTGATGCCTTTAGAATATCTTTTGCAAGTTCATTGCGACGCATAATTAGACCAACCAAGTCTGATCTTTTAACTGCAATGCCCTTTACAAATTGGTAGACAATATACCCATACTGAATAAGGTGAAAGGATAGAGAAGAAAATGAAAAAAATGTATTTGATTCTACCTGTGTATGGTCTGTATTGAGATAATAGAGAAGTCCAGAATCAATAGGTTTCAGATACCTAAAAATACCAGAAGTAAAAGGTGAAGAAAAGCATGCTCCTTATAACAAATTTTCAATATAAAGGAGTACTACACAGGAAGAAATTAGCTAGGCCATACACACCTCTCAGACATAAGGAGAGTGTACAAGATCACCTGTGCAGTGTGTTCCATGGCTGACTGAACAAATAAAAAGTATGAGTGACAAGAACAATGACATCAAGGAGATAACACAGAATAGCGTATTACAAAACTTTCATAATCCAAATCCCATTTGGAAATTCCCCTGACACAGAATTTCAGTAAAGAAGATAGACTTGCCTGGCCTTTAGTTCCTTTCCCAGTTTTAAACTCTAAAGGCATGATTATCTCATTCACTTCCTTGGTGTTTGATTCAAATTTTATTCGAAGAGAAGCGTCAATCATCCCTTTCAAGCCATATTTTGGGGCCCATGCCATTTCCTCAATATCTATTACCTGCATTTTAGAAAGGATTTTTCATAAAACAATGCAAAGTCATCATGCAAGGGGAAAAAGTTATTGGCTTAGCTTAGAAGTACCAATTCAGTGAGTAAATGTGCCTATATCTGGACAAACGTTATTATAGAATTTTGTAATGAAAAGTATTGATTGACAAGAACAATGATCAAATGCCTACATGCTTGCCCTTAGTAACAAGACCAAGTGGGATACTTACCTCAGATACATTCACCCTTTTCAAGCCATCATCAGATCCAAAATCAACAGTAGCACCTCTATACTCCTGCCAACAACTTATAAATTCATTAGCCTCATATACAGGAATGTTAGAGCCACCTTACTATGTACAAGATGGCAATGTATGTAAGGTGGACAAACATGAGTTTCAGTGTCTCCGAAATGGATACAAGGTGTCTAGCAGACCCAACCCTAAAAGATATATTATTAGACTTCTAAACATAACCATGGATTTCACTTCAACCCAGATACCAGATGTTCAACAATGCAAAAGAAGGGAAAAAAGGAAATATAGGAAGAGCCCAGTCACATAGATAATATCCTATCTAAATATCGGCCAGAAATGACCTAAGTTCATTTAACAATAAAGTAATAATAGTAATAAAGCATTAATCATGTAATTATTGCTGTCTCACCCCCAATGGAAAAGACCTGAGATTTATTTCTGCAATCAACAAGGAAGCTAATTTCAAGTCCACATATAACACAATGGGTATGTTAATACTTCTTTAATCAGGTAACCAAGGCCACGCCCACCTTAATAGGACACACTTATGATATACAAAACTAGCTCAACAGCAGGTATGATGAAACTATGGGTCAGGCTTGATCTGGCTTAGGATTAGTCCTATCCCAAATTTGCCCTGTTGCATAACTAAATTAATAACAGTGTGACATTAGTGAAATTCAATAGCAGTCACCTGTGAATTCTTGAAGAGGATGATCCAGTTTAGTATTCTTGGAGTTGCCTCAATCAAAGTTTTATACATATCATCTTCATTTACTGCAAAATCCAGATAAGGACAATGTTAAATCTCAACAGGAAAAAAAATGAGTTTGTTGATCACATTTACAGCAAAAGGCTAAAAAGCAGAATAAATATGGGAAACTAAACTAATACAACTACATTTATACTTTCATAAGTCCAATATAACAATGAAGCTGGACGATTTTGCCAGTGTAAAGTGTGATATTTTAGGGAAATGATATTGTGTAAACTCTCCACCTCCACATGCATACAAGCTCTCAAGATTTTTCTGAACCACTATTCTTGCATACTCCTCCAAGAAAACTTTTGTAGGAATCTCTCTAATAAGTCCGGCCTACAGAGAAGGAATTGCATCCGACATTAGATACAGTGTACTTCAAAAGCTTGCTCATGACAAAAACAAAATCATATTTGACAATTTTGAAATGTAAACAAAGGGATTTTGAAACTATCACCTGAAAAATTTGGTGCAGCAAGGTACCTATCAATGCTGCAGTTGAATGTTCACTGCATTTTAGCCTCTCATCCAGGACAGTTCGTCTTGAGCAACTGAAACTAGCAGCTACCTAAAAGTTTTGTTGAATTTATTAAGAACAATTAGGGTAAAAGAAAGCACAAAGTGGGTTGAAGCAGTTAAACATTGTAAAAACCACAACAAACATTTTCATATGTGAAAAAGAACAAAGTGGATTTTTACATATTCATGATAGAGAGTGATGGCTGCTTTCTCGGAGGGGAGAGGAGTTCAGAAGGGGGGTGAGAGCTGGTTTGCGGTGGAATCAAAGACATTCAAAATCTCCATTGAAGAGATTCAAGGCAAACTGAGGGGGGTTATTCTGGAAAGGAGCAAAGGCTTCTCTTCTTGGATAAAATTTGGAGAAAAGAGCTTCAATTCTCTGTTGGAAGGGGTGGAAGACTGGTGTGGAGGAGAATCAAGCTCGAGGCGCCTTAGAGTTTGGAAAGAAGGAGGAAGAAAATATAGGCTAGAGTCGTTCAAATGATGCCGATAGGTATCTGTTATGCTCGGTGAGGGACTTGGAAGCGAAGAGGTTTTGTCTAGTTTTCCCAGAAGGTAAGGGCTTAGTAGGAGGGTGGTTTATGCTGGCTCAGAAGCTAAGAGCCCTTGGAATTACTAATCAAGCCATGAGGAACATTGTCCTGGGTACATCCACCTCTATAAAGGATGATTATAGAGGCAAAGGAAAGGAGAAAGGGAAAGGAGAAAGGGAAAGGATTTTATCCAGAAACCGTGAGAACGGAGGCAGGGGAATTAGGGGAAGCTTTATGGGTACATGTTAGTGAGCGAGACCTGATTAGTAGGGAAGAGCAGCTTAGTCGCTGCCTGGTAGGATGCTTTAGTGATAGTGTTGAGGCTGTTCCGTCTTTGTCCTTATTGAAGGAGTGGGCGTGTGAAAGGTGATCTCTCAAGGGAGGTTTAAACATCTCCAGTTTGGGTGGAGCCCTAGTGTTGTTCGAATTTGAAGATAAAGTGGAAGCGGACTGGGTCCTATTAAGGGGTGGTAGAAGTCTTCAGATGAGAGTTTTTCTTGCAGAAATGAGGACCTGAAGTGGGGTGTTGCAGAAATGGGAGCCACCCAAAGGAAGTGTGGGTGAAAGTAGTCGGACTACCACTTCACCTTTGGAGTAGAGAAGTGTTCAAGATTATAGGAGAGAGGTGCAGGGGATTCATAGTTGTAGATGAGGAAACCGCCTTCTTCTCCGAGTTGCAGTGGGCTCGTATTTTGGTGAGAGCCCCTGGGAAGGTTAAACCGGGTACGTTGCAGGTGGTAGCCGAGAATTTTTGTTGGACGGTGAGTCTCTGGTGGGAAAATCCTCCATGGTTTTCGGAGGTAGTAGCAAGATCAACCTGGTTTAAAGAGGAAAGGCAGGAGATCAGGGATGAGAGATGGGGGGATTCACGCACCAGTGGTTGCATGAAAGGGGTTCAAAATGGTCAAAGTGATTTGCAGGCTTGGGGGACAGGCAAGCAGTTTGTGTGTGGCAAAAGGCAAGGTGAGGCGGCAGGTGCAGTGGCGACAGAGGGGAGGAGGTCTTTTGCAGTTGATTTGGGCCCTTCTAATAGTGGATCTGGGCCTAGAAAAGAATAAGGGCAGGCTTTAAAAGGGAATGAAGACTTGGGCTTAAGTGAGGAAATGTTTTGGGCCAAAGGCCCATTGCTTGTTAGTTTTAAGAAGGCGGGCTAAGGGGGAGGGGGGGGCGCTTCTAAGCCCACTTCTGGTACGGGTTTTGTGGAGCAATCCTCCTCGGCTAGAGCTTTGTCAGTTCCCGCGGAGGTTGAAGGGGAGATGGAATCAGAGCTCTTGGCAGTCCAAGTTGAAGCCACCATCGAGTTGATTCCATGTCGATGGAGAGTCACCGACGAGGCTCTGATGGAGGAGGCTTCCAGGTATTACGCTGGTCCTATCTCTCCTTCTGATTTAGGGCATCAAGGATACTCTTCTTCTTCTTCTTTTTGGGGCAACGTCGAGGCTGTAGGGGTTTCGGAGGGGTTGGATTATGGAGCGGAAGGGGAGTTGGGTTGTTTTGAGCCTAGTGTGGGGAGAAACAGAGCCGCGTCGGCTTTCGGAGACTGGAGTGGACACTCTTAGGACTCGGGTGACGCTGAGAGAGGGAATGGGTTAGCTCTTGTACTAGTTGGGGAGGATTTTACGAGTCTTTGTGAGGAAAAGAGTGCCTGCCACATAGAAGAAGGGGAAAGTGGGGAAGGGTGGAGTTCAAGCAGCCTTGTGAGGTTCAGTCGATGCTTGGGGATGCCGACGGAAGGCTTCGAAGAGGAAATCTTATATTTCTTAAGGAGAATGAAGGGGAGAATTGAGCAAAAGGGTAAGGAAGGGGTGACTGGGAAGACGAGTTTAAAATCTTCAAAATCCAGTAGGGAACTCAAGAAGTTGGAGTGGACTGTTAGCTACAAAAAGGCAAAAATGGGTTCTAATGCGGGTATTTTCGGAGGGGCTTCAGGATCTGGGTGTAAATGAAGACAAAAATTCTGTCGTGGAATGTTAGAAGGGCTAATGATAGGGATAAAAAGAGGATTATCAAGTCAGTTATTAAATCCCAGAGAGTGGATGTGGTTTGTGTACAGGAAACTAAAATTAAAGAAATGACTACAAGGCTTGTTCGAAGTTTGGGGGTGGGAAGAAATAGAGTGGAGACCATTCAACTCTAGGGGTGCAGCTGGGGGTATTTTGGTGTTCTAGGACAATAGGCTGGTGGAGCTGGTGGGATGGGAAGAAGGGGTTTTCTCAATTTCGTGCCGGTTCAAAAATTGTGTGGATGGTGTTGTGTGGGTGTTCACTGGTGTGTATGGGCCGGTTTGCAGTGGAGATAGAGAGGAGTTATGGGAGGAACTTGGGTCAGTTAAAGGGTTATGGAGTGACCCTTGGTGTGTGGGAGGGGATTTCAATTTGGTAAGGTTTCCTGAGGAGCGTAGCAGGGGAGGTGGTCTTACAGCTTCAATGAGGAGATTCTCAAAAGTGTTAGAGGATTTGGAGCTCAGGGATTATCCTTTGAGGAGGAGGGCATTTACTTGGAGAGGAGGATTAAATAACCAGGTCCAGTCTACGCTGGATAGGTTCTTAGTGACGGATAATTGGGATAATCTATTCAATGGGGCTGTGCAGGGTATTTTCCCCAAACCCGTCTCAGATCACTTCCCGATCCTCCTAGAAGGAGAGGGCTGAAGAGGGGACCTTCCCCTTTCAGATTTGAGAACATGTGGTTGGAGGAGGAGGGTTTCAAAGACAAGATGAAGACGTGGTGGGGGGGTTTAAATTTTACAGGGTCACCCAGCTAAATTTTAGATGCTAAATTGAGGGCCCTTAAAAATATTCTGAAGATTTGGAATAAAAAAGAGTTTGGGTTAGTTAAGGCTAAAAAAGGTGAAGCTCTTAAGCAGGTTGAGTATTGGGATGAAAAGGAGAAATATGCGGCTTTAAATATGGAAGAATGTGAAGCAAGAAATGGAGCAACGGAGTCCTACAAGTCTTGGGTGATGAAGGAAGAGATTTTTTGGAGGCAGAAGTTTAGGGAGTTGTGGTTGAAGGAGGGAGACAATAATACCAGATTCTTTCATAGGATGGCGAATGCTCATAGTAGAAGAAATTGGTTGTCCAAGTTGAAAATTAATGGTTGTTGGCATTCAGAGGAAAATAACTTAAGAAACAGTGTGGTGGGAGCGTTTTAAGAGTTGTACCAAGAGGAAGAGGGGTGGCACCCTAGTGTTGACGAGATCTCTCTTATGAGGTTAGATAACAGTGAGGCTGAGGGGTTGGAGAACCCTTTCTTGGAGGAAGAGGTGTTTGCAGCTCTTACGGACCTAGGCAAAGACAAAGCCCCGGGGCCGGATGGCTTTACAATGGCGTTTTGGCTTTTTGGGTGGGATGTGGTGAAGTTTGAAATTATGAGCTTTTTTAGAGAATTCCATGAAAAGGGAAAATTTGTAAAATCTCTAAATGCAACCTTCTTGGTTTTAGTCCCTAAGAAGGGAGGTGCAGAATATTTGAAAGACTTCACACCGATTAGCCTTGTGGGGAGCCTTTACAAGTTGTTGGCCAAGGTGTTGGCAAATAGAATCAAGAAGGTAATGGGAAAAGTGATTTCGGAACCCCAAAATGCCTTTGTGGAGGGTAGACAAATCCTTGATGCAGTTTTGATTGCAAATGAGGTTGTGGATTCCAGATTGAAAAGCAATCAAGGGGGCGTGATGTGCAAGTCGGATATAGAGAAGGCCTATGATCATGTCGGCTAGAAATTCTTGTTGGCTGTGCTAAAGTAAATGGGATTTGGGAAGAGATGGATTAAGTGGATAGAGTGGTGTGTTTCAACTGTAAGATACTCTGTTCTTATAAATGGCTCTCCTTCCGGATTCTTCCAAAGCTCAAGGGGTTTAAGACAAGGAGACCCTCTATCCCCTTATCTGTTCATGATAGTTATGGAGGTGTTTAGTTGCTTAATGAGAAGGGCCATTAGTGGGGGCTTTTTGACTGGATGGAGGGTTAGAGGTAGGGGTGGAGAAGGGATTCTGATATCTCATTTGCTTTTTGCGGATGACACCTTGGTGTTTTGTGAGGAGTCTCAGGATCAGTTGACGTATCTAAGCTGGCTTCTCATGTGGTTTGAGGCTTGCTCAAGGTTGAAAGTTAACTTGGAGAAGAGTGAGCTTATTCCGATGGGGAAGGTGAATGATATAGAGGATTTGGCTTTGGAGTTGGGTCGTAAGGTGGGTGGTCTGCCTTCCAGTTATTTGGGATTGCCTTTGAGGGCACCTTTCAAATCAGAGGTGGTATGGGATAATGTTGAAGAGAGGTTTAGGAAAAGGTTGGCTATGTGGAAGAAATAGTATATTTCCAAAGGGGGAAGACTTACCCTAATTCGGAGCACTCTTCCAGTTTACCAGTCTACTTCATGTCTCTTTTCCTTTTGCCCAGAAGAGTAAGAATGAGGTTGAAGAAGATTCAGAGGGACTTCCTGTGGGGGGGAGGTGCTCTTGATCAAAGGCCTCATCTTGTTAGGTGGAATCTGGTTTGTCTGGAAAGAAAGAAAGGTGGTTTGGGGGTAAGAAACTTAGCGTTGATGAATAAAGCTCTCTTGGGTAAGTGGAATTGGCGTTTTGCCATTGAAAGTGAGGCTTTGTGGAAGCAAGTGATCAGTCACAAATATGGTGTAGAGGAGGGAGGTTGGTGTACTCGGGCCGAAAGTGGGAAGTATGGTGTAGGGCTTTGGAAAGCTATTAGAAAGGAGTGGTTGGGTATGTATAGCAGTTTAGCCTTCCGCGTGGGTAATGGTCGGAGAGTGAGATTCTGGAAGGATAAGTGGTGTGGAGATGAGCCTCTCTACGAGTCCTTCCCTTCTCTTTTTGCCATTTCCCAGGCTAAAGATGCCTGGGTATTGGATGTGTGGAACCCAGATGGTGTAGGGGATGGTTGGACCCCTTTTTTCTCAAGGGCGCTTAATGACTGGGAAATTGAGATGATGGAACAGTTTATGCTAAAAATCCAAGCATTTAGGGTGCAAAGGGAGAACGAGGATAAGATGGTTTGGACAACATCTAGAAGTGGTGTTTTCTCAGTCAAGTCGCTCTACTCTACTCTGGAGCCTGGTGGTTCTGCTCTGTTCCCTTATGTTGGTATTTGGAGAGCGTGTGTGCCTCCTAAGGTAGCTTTTTTCGCTTGGGAAGCTTCCTGGGGCAAAATCTTAACTTTGGACCAACTCCAGAGGAGGGGTTATTCTTTGGCAAATAGGTGTTTTCTTTGTCTTGCTGAAGCAGAAAGGGTGGATCACCTTTTACTCCATTATATTATGACAAGGGCATTGTGGAATCTTCTTTTTTTCTCTCTTTGGTGTGGAGTGGGTTCTCTCTGGTACAGTTAAGGAAACTCTCCTTGGGTGGCATGGAGCGTTTGTGGGGAAAATCCGTAAAAAGGCGTGGCAAATGCCCCCCTTATGTATATTTTGGTCAGTTTGGAAGGAAATAAATCTGTTGGCTTTTGGGAATGAGGTGTTGTCAATCCAAAGGTTGAAACATTCTTTTGTATGTAATTTGTAGTCTTGGGTTAGGGTGTCTATAGTTTTGAGCCCTCGGTCTCTTGTTAGCTTTTTTGAGTGGCTAGGCTTTAGTTATAGGTAGGGGTTTCGTCCCGCTACTTTGTTTAGAGTCGGTGGGCTGCTTTTGTATACTCCCAGTATACCTAAAGGGCACTAGTTTGCTGTCTCCTCTTTCTTTTTAATATACTTCTCTTTACTTATCAAAAAAAAAAAATGTGAAAAAGAAAAGGCCACAATATTCAAGCAAGCAGATAATAATTACCCGAGTGCCAGACACCAATATATCAGGGTGAACAATTAGAAAATTGTTGTTATGGTCTACATCACACTTTCCCTGGTCATCAAATTTACCGATTACATGTATAGTATCTCCAGGAGCAATGACGGAATAAAACCTGAAAAGGAAGATTTTCAGGAACAGTAGGACAATAATATGTGTAATGGAATTCAGTAACCCTATAAACAGTCAGATGAGAATAAGTTTCATATATAAAAGGGTTTTATGCAGAAGATTGAAGGCGCACATGATAATAATCAAAACAGAAAAGTAGATTGCATAACCATATGAAAAATCCAACTACTTAATGTTGAATGGATCCCCAAGAAACTAGGATGAATACTGATTAAAGATTAAACCAACAACAATGGCCAATTCTTTAGATTCAACAATGTAAAAGATGAATAGACCATTTTATTTGGATCCTGGAAGTTTGCCTATCAATGCTAATTCATTTTAAGGTAATCCTTCCAAACACACAAAACAAAAAGAGAAAAAAACAAAACAAAAAAAAAATCAAAAAAGAAAAAAACCAAAAAAGGGAGAGAGAAAGAGTTTATTTTTAATTTATAATGTCATATTCTACTACCAAAACAAGTAAAACACCAATTAACAGGGTTAACACTCCAAACAAACTTTCTTTTATAAGAAAGTCAAGAACATTTTCTATTGTTATTGCAGTAAGATCCAAGCTACTGAGGATTGAAGTCATGAGACCTCAACTAATAGCACAACAGTGTCACTGCCAGAGCAGAGAACCAATAGTCCTGATCTTGACAGTGCGTTAATAACATTCAAGGAATATTTCATAATCAAAAATTATCTAGAAACAAACAGGACAAAAAAAAACACATATGGCCAAAGCAAGGATGGAGAATGCTAACCACTCATCCCTCAAATACACAGCCTGCTCTTCTCCAGTTTTCTCATTCAGTAAGCGAAGTACCTGAAAAGAAATTGATCACCAGTACTAAGTTACCAATCCTATCAAGACAACAAAAAGATTTTTGTGATTAAAGTTTAATAAGAACCTTAGAAGGACACTGTGCACCAGATAAATCAGCATATTCCCGCTTCTCAGAAACCTATGACAAAGATATGATACAAAATAATCAACCTCTAACTCATCATTTCTGCATGGAAAGGTTCTAAATGTAATTTTTGCTAGAAGGATACCTCCAAGACAAGAAAAATAATGTTGGAACATTCCCCATTGACCTTTTCTGTTGGACCCATCTCTGGTATCTTTAATGCAGGATCAACTCTAAGAGGCATCTCATCACCATTTATGCACTGGACTTTGGATAAACATGCCTCTCCATCACTAGATACTGATTCTTCAACAGAAATGGCATCTTCTACTTGATCCAAAAGTTCAAGCAATGCCTAAGAAAATTAGCAAACAAAAACTATAGCTATCAGCCAGGACAATATGCTCCAAAAATTTATTTAACCATGTAATAGGGGCTCATGAGCTATTATTTGTGAACACTTAAATCAGAACACAAATTTTATAGCATGGCAATTCTCATTCATCTCGATATAGGGACTCAGTTATGGGTGTGCAATTTTACTAGTTCAATGCAAATTCAAGGTGTCAGACATAGGAATTGCAATGGGCAGGTAAATCAGGTAACCCACCCAAACTCTTCAGGTACAAGTTTTGTCCATTTGGAGTATCTTAAGTGGGATGAGATGGATTCATAAAAAGGAACATAAACTCAGATCAAATTTGGGGAAGGAAAGGGATTAGGAAATTCATCCCTGAAGATGCCCTGATTATGTTTTGTTGCAAATACCATAAAAATCTCAAATTTTATATATAATAACCAATGTATCTTATGCTTAATTGCTTATTAGGGCACCAAGTTATTAGGGACTTCAAAACAAGGCTAGCTAGACTTGATATTCAAAATTTGGCTAACTCATAACCATATCCTTCTCTCTCCCTCCCCCTCTCCCCCTCCCTCACTGGCTACATCCAGCCATAATCAGTGCATACATCAACAACCTCTATCAGGTATCAACCTCAAACCCACAATAAGTCATTTTTGACAGCTACCACAACAAACCCTTTTTGGTCTTTGTAATCCTAGCATGCAGCTCCATCAACTATCATCAGCTTCATTATCCACCAAGTTGCCAGCATCCACAAAAGCCATCATTGCCTGCACCTTACAAGTATCAGTACAACAGCACTCCTAAATGCCATAAACATGTTGATCTACCACCATCATGCTCAATACCACTGCAGCTCATCTTCTAGCATCAATCCAACTACATGTACTATTAATTATTTCCTATCTACCATGAAGGATAAAAATCAAATGTGAAGATCGATTTTGACATCATTATAGTTGTTTTCATCACTGCCAAACTGGACCCCACACAACCAATAGACTGGTCTCAGTTCGATGGCATATTCAGGAAGGAGTTCTCCTTTCACACAATCAATTTTTGCCTCTCCCAACCTCTATTTTTACACAGCAATTATTATCTAGACATAGGGCCCAACTATATGTGTTTCCTTGTAAACGTTTGCTAGTTTCAATACGGACAAGGAAGAAACAAAAGTTTCAAATTGAAACAATCACACATGAGTGTGAGTGTGAGTGTGTCTGCTTTCGAATTTAGTACACTGTTTATCTACACTGTTACAAACAAATAGGATTGGGCTCACACTTGACCTTGCCTCTCTGTTATCCTGCACCAGATTACTTTACAAATAACTGAACAAAGAACAAGGATAATTATGTACGAGTCCTGAAAAATATGTGCCACAGCTCTCAAATCTTTCCCTTACTCTCTGCCTTCTCCATATCATTCTAACATCTCAAACCACCTTCCCCGCTGCCCCAAACCCAAAATATATAACCTTTCTTAAGTTTTGGGTGTTATGCATAAACATCACATCACATGTGCTTTCTTAACTTCTTTGTGATATGCATACAGGTCATATGTGCCAGCAGAAATCAACAAAAAAGAGAAAAAATTATAACACGCTTACAAATTTAAAATTCTTGACAAATCAATGTGGAATTGTTGACTCGTTTTTAACGAAGGATAAAATCACTATGAAACTAGAACTGTATATTTCTGTATAGCTGTATTTTTTTCCTTCTTTCCTAAGTTGTTAGCATGTTAGTAGGTGAGTCCTGATTTCTAGGAACTAATACCCGATTTTGAGTTAAAGGTAGGTTCTTCTATAAATATTGTATTCTTCCTACCCATTAATAGTATTGAGATTCAATTTGTCCATGTTGTATCAGAGCTCTAGGGCTTATTCTTTCCGCAATCTCTCACCTTGGCCTTCGTTGCCATCAAACTGTTTCTGGTCTGTGCAGCCTTCATTGCTACAAAAGTATTTCCATCACTGCAACCTTTGTTGCAGCCTTAATTGCCATATTAAATCTAATCATCTGTTCCAGTTTTTTACCCTTATGATTCTTGCAATGCCAGAAGCCCTGGAAGTCTCCACTAGATTAACCTTGCAGCATCCCAAAACAGAAACCAAACCTTAGGAGAATATCAAAAAATTCATCCATCCTTTAGACTCAATGGTTGAGATTATCTAATCTGGTCACAACTTGTGAGTGCATTCCTATATGGGAATGGGAAACTTAGCCACCTTATTGGACCTATGCCTGGTGAAAGCAATCCTCAGTTTACCGCCTAGGATGAAGCTAACTCCTATGATAATGGTGTGGCTGAGGAACTCGATGCTACTAGAAATCAGTGGAACTTGTATATTCCTAGCCACTGCAAGAGATAGTTGGGAAACAGTAAGGCAAACATACTCCAAGGTTCAAGATGCCTCTCAAATCTATGAAATCAAGACCAAAATTCATTTAACCAAAAAAGGTACAATGTTAGTAACAAAATACTATTCCGTAACAAAAGGATTATGGCTTGAATTAGATTATTACCAAAATTTTAAAATGAAATATAGTGAAGATGCAATTATGTTACTAAACTTTGTTGAAAGGGAAAGAAATTTTTTAGCTTTCAGCTAGCCTTTCTGTTGAATATGATCAAGTACAGGTACAAGTGCTTGGGAAGGAATCTTTGCCTCACTTACATGAGGTATTCTCCATCATTCAGGCTGACGAAGGACGAAGGAATGTGATGTTGGACACCCTAGTAGAGGAAGGATCTCCTTTGGCTGTGGTGAAACCATCCTCTCTAAAAAAACTATGGTAGCCAAACTCTTAACTTCGAAAGCAGCAGAGGGGAGACATTCAAGCCATCGATCAATAAAGATGAACTTTGGTGTAATTACTGCGAGAAACCAAGATACACCAAGGAAACTTGCTGGAAACTGAGGGGAAAACAACTATTTGGCAGAAATAACAACTACACTCAAGAAACAATATATACCAAGAGGCAGTCAAGCAAACATGGCCCTTACTGAAGAGAAGTCAAGCCATGATTCTTCTCCTAGTAACCCAGAAATGGATAAATTGAGCAAAGAAGAAATTGAGAAGATTAGAAGCCTCCTCACCTCTATTGATAAACTAGTGGCTTCATGCTCATTGGCACACTCAGGTAAGTACCTCATAGCTCAAACCCTTAGTGCCTCACAGAACTGTAATCATAAAACCTGGATAATTGACTCGGATGCCATTGATCATATGATAAATTCCTCCCAACATTTCACTTCCTATATCACATGGCCTAGAAATAACAAAATCAAAGTTGCAAATCGCACATTGGCATCTGAAAAGGCACAATTCCCTCACTTCATGGTTCATATCTATCTTACTTCAGAATTTTTTTGCATGTTCTCAAACCATATGTGAACTTTTTGCCTATACAAAGATTACTAAAGATCTAAATTATCATGTGACATTTTTTTCCACATCATTGTGTCTTTCAGGACCCAGTTATAAGGAGGACAATCAAGTATGCTAAGGAATAGGAAGGACTCTACTTTCTTGATACAAGTAGGGACAATGACAATGGTTGCCTACTTTCTTGATACAAGTAAGCACTCTACCTCAGAATTTTTTTGCATGTTCCCAAACCATATGTGAACTTTTTGCCTATACACAAGATTACTAAAGATCTAAATTGTCATGTTACATTTTTTCCACATCATTGTGTCTTTCAGGACCCGGTTATAGGGAGGACAATCAAGTATGCTAAGAAATAGAAAGGACATTACTTTCTTGATACAAGTAGGGGCAAAGACAGTGGCTGCCTATCTCTCTCTCATTTTTCAAAAAAATAAAATAAAATACAATAAAGCTCAAATTTGGCTTCATCATTTTTGTTTAGGGCATCATTATTTCTTCTTGTTAAAGACTATGTTTCCTATTTTATTTCAAGACTTGTATGTTAGAACTTTTCATTGTGAAGACTATGAATTCGCAAACATCATCGGGTTTTGTTCCCTTTAAGTGATAATAAAACATCTCATCCTTTTTCCTTGGTGCATATCGATATCTGGGACCCTCTCAAATGCCAGATATTGGAGCTCAATGGTTTGTTTCTTTCATTGATGATTATACTCAGGTTAGTTAGTTGTTTCTTATGAACAATAAGTCTAATGTTAGCTCTCTAGAAGCATAAACGGATGGTGATTAGGCTTAAATTAGCAAATGATAGAAAATTGACATTAGATTATTGTTCTTAGGTGATAATCTAGTGTAACGACCCACTCCTAATCATGCAAATATTACCTAAAATGAGCCCAAACGAATCGTCACAGCTTTAAAACACATCTACATAGTTAAAAAGAGCTTATGCACATATAGCATCAAAAACTTTTTAACACATCAAATGAGGGATATAGACACGATGTTCTCATTGTATCCCATAGGATTGCAAGGTCAAACAAAACCCTCATACCAAGGTCGAAAATCGACTTTAATAACAATTGTATCAACTCACTCTCGACCGTATAAATATTGTCTGCTTTGAATTGAAAAGGTCTTCACAGCTTTAAAACGCATTTAGATGGTTAAAAGAAATCCATAATTATATAGTGCAAGAACTTTTTTTCCTCTATCTGATCTAGAATACCACAACCACCAACCCCATATGCAAACACTACGTCCTCATGTCCCACAAGATTGCAAAATCAAACAGACAAACACCACTTGGTGCAGCCAGACAAACACTCTTTAGTGGGGCCAAACAAACTCTCATACCAGAGTTAAGGATCCCCGACCCTAATGTAAGAGTTTGTTTGGTCCCATAAGGGGTGTATATCTATTTGACCTTACAATCCTATGGGACACAAAAAAAAATGAGTCTATACAAGGGGTGATTGTGACATCCCACATTGGATAAAAGAAAAAGTTTCTGACATTATATATATATATATACTCCTCTTAACAATGTAGATGTGTTTTAAAGCTATGAAGGCTCTTTTAACCAAACGTGGACAAAAATGACATGGTTAAGAGTGCTTCATTACATCTAGTAACATGGAGAAGCAAGAAACAAGTAATAGTAGGCAGATCAAGCACAGAAGCAAAGTTCAAAGCTATGGTACATGGGATTTTATGATTTATTATACCTAAAAATAATTCTTGCAGATTTGGGAGTAAAGCGGGCAAGAACCATGAAACTATGTTGTGACAACAAGTCTACAATCAACATTGCTAATAATTTGGTACAACATGATCGCACTAAGCATATGGAAGTAAACAAACACTTCATCAAAGAAAAGTTAGACGAATAGTCTATTTTATACTCCATATGTCTCAACAACTGGGCAGCTTGTAGATATTCTAACTAAAGGCTTGCCAACTCACTCATTTCAACATATTACAAGCAAGTTGGCAATGGACAACATCTACTCACCAGCTTGAGGGGGAGTGTTGACACATCACTATGGATTTGTTGACTCATTTTTAACAAAGGATAAAATCCCTATGAAACTGGAACTATTTACTTTTGTACAGATGTATTTTTTTTTCCTTCTTTCCCAAGTTGTTACCATGTTAGTTGGTGAGTCTTGATTTCCAGGAACTTTTCTGTAAAAAAAGTAGGTTCCTAAATTAGCTACACCTCTTCATATAAATGTTGTATTCTTTCTATTCATTAATAGTATCAAGATTCAATTTGTCCACAAACATGAACAAAAGTCAGAACTGTTACAAGTTTCCAAACTGGTGTTGGTCACAGGACAAGAATCTAGGTATCTGACACACCAAAGATTGATCATCTACATTACCAAGGTATCCTAAGAGAATAAAAAGGAGGAACCAATAGCGTCACTAGAAAAGCATGTAAATCAGTTACTATTACAAACCTTTTTGTGTTGCCTTAAGCCCATCTGGTCAGATACCAATTTGCAATCAACACCATCAATATTCTGCACTTTTAAGTATGCATAAATCATCAGAAAAAGAAAAATCCCAAAGGTACATTGTAAATGTGCTCATTTACCTTCTCGTGGCAATATGATAAAGATGGTGGAGTTCGAAAAGGACTTTGTCTTTTTCTTACCACACCTGGGTCAGTCATATCAATTTCATTTCCATTGGAATCCATGACTTGACCCAGTTTCACCCTTTTTAAGCTAACCCTATTCGAGAATACCACAGATTTTTCAGAAGCTTTCATTGTTGGGGAACAAAGCCACTTCTCGAGTTTGCCTTCTGAATCAGGAGAAGTCTGCACAATGGACCATTTATCGGCCATCATAAGATACAAATAACAGAAACTAAATATAAACCAAAATTAAATTAGAAACATACCTTATTCTGCGAGCATTGTCTAAAATTCAATGAGATCAACCTAGAAGCATCTCCCAACACTCTCATCACCTCTGGGCCATGCTTCTTCGTCATTGCTTGAAGCCGCTCATTCACAGGAGAGATCTTCCATGTCACCTCGTCACCTCCATCATCCTGGCTTTGCTTTATCAACTACCAATCAACCCATCCACATTAAAAAAATGCTCAACTGGAAAAAAATTGAAAAAAAAAAAAAAAATCATTTACCATTCCAGGCGAGAACTTGAACCGCTTAAGTGCCATGGACTTGGAAACCTCAGGTGACACCTGAGAAGGGTTCTCCTCAACATCCATAGCCATTGCTGGAATATTCCCAGGAGGCGTACTCTGGGAGGGGTTATTCGGATCAGTTTTCCGTGAATTTGATGTCGACGCACTTGGGAAAGCATTTCTAGGGTTCTTCCAGGTAGAAACTGCATTGTTTGAATCCGCTGTTCCTGAATTCAGGGCATTTCCAAAGTTTGAAACAGATTCAATTCGACCAGCATTGCTAGGGTTTTGGGAGGTTGAAAGGCCATTCTTTGGATCAGTACTCTCCAAATTCAGAGCTTTCCGAGGGTTCCCAGAGGCTGAAACGGCATCGTTTTCATCAGCAACTCCCAAACTCGGAGCAGTTTTAGGGTTTTGAAGTGCTAAACCAGATTCCAACGGTGGAGGTTTTGGGGCTGAAACGGCGTTGCTTCGTGCAGCAGTTGCTGAAATAAGAACATTTTCAGGACAAGCAGCTGTAGGATTTTGAAGGGGTGGAGCAGACTGTGATGGTGGATTAGGGCCAGGGGTGCAAACAGCGTCGTTGGGGGGGGAGGTGGAAGATTGGGAGTGGCGCAGGAAGAAGTGTTGGATGCCGAACTTGGAAGGCTGAGAGTGAAGTTGGTTTTGGTTTGATTTGGAGCTGGGTTTCTTCCTGGGAGCCATTTTTTTGAAGGCAAGACTAGAGCTAAGGCTACAGCTTCATCGCCATGAAAGAAGCTTCAAGATTTGCAAGGCGCTTTATACATTTACAGTAGGAATTTGTTTTCCCGCCCAAAACGAATGGCAAATGGATCGAACTGTTCCAGAAGGGCCTGTTTTTGGGCTAGGCCCATATAGTTTCCAACCCATGAACGTTTCTTAAGCCCACATTTTGGGCTGCCTCTTCGTCCGAGTCAAAGCCCAAGATATTAAGAAATTAGAGCTGTTTTTGGTGGTTGAAAAAACCAGGTTTGAGAGTAGGGATAATAATGAGATAGGTTTTTTCAAGAACCCTGCCCTTAATAATATGGATTTGGGATAACGATAAATGGGTTAGGGGCAAGTTAGCGATTTTTTTCCAAAAACCAAGGCAAGTTTCAATATTATTTTCTCTCACCCAATTAAAATATATAATTAATATAAAAAAATATTTTAATTCAAATTGTTTCATTTTAGCAATGGGGAAGATTATCGATGCTTCAACTTAAAGAAGCCTCATGTATGTCATGCTATGCACTAGATTAGTTAGATATTTGTTCTACTATGATGGTTAATTGTTATCAATTTGCTAAGGCTCAACAATTAGAGGGTAACTAAGTACTTGAGGAGGATTCAAGATTACATGCTCATCTTTACTAGTGATGAGATGGTTTTGATAGATTTTGTTCACGGTCAAAATATGGTTTTTGGGGGTGGAATTTGTGGTGTCAACCTATAGGGTTTATCGTTTTTTATTAAAGGATGAGCCATTAATAGGAGGAGTGTGAAGTTATCATGCATTGCAAAGTCTAATGGGGGGTTGGACATGTTGCTTTTATAGTAGCTAAGGAAGTTATATGGGTTCAAAAAATTCTCATAGATCTAAGTGTTGTTGCAGAAGCGAGGTTTACCATGGTTTTTATTGGGACAATAGTGGAACAGTTGCTCAGTAAAGAAACCTAAGAATTATAAGAGAAAGAAATATCACCTCATTATGAAATTTGTAGGGAGATGTGTTATTGTTATGGCCAGGATTATTTTAGCAAAGAATCTAGTAGACTCTTTCACTACAACCCTTGTAGGAGTGTTTGATTACGAAAATGAGGGATTAGGAAGACTATGAAATAGGACTTCAAGTGTAAGTAGGAATTTATTGGTATTGTGCTTACTTTTTGGAATTGTATTCTTATTGTAGATTAGTCCCAAAGATGAAGGACTTTAAATTTACAGAACCCAACCAAAAATCAAGTAGTTGAACCCAAAGGAAGTGATAGAAACTAGTTCAGAAAGAGATTGAAGGGAAGGTTTTTTTTTTTTTTCTTTTTATTTTACTTTTAGTGGTGAATTGTTAAGGTATGAGAACTGAAAAGTTAGGAAATTAATAGTCTATTTGGGAAGTGTTTCCAAAAACAATTTTAAGAACAATTTTTTATTTTTTCAAAAACAAAATTATGTTTGGAAACTAAATTCTAAAAAAAGGTTTTTTGTTCTTAAAACCAAAAAAAAAAAAAAACACATGTTTGGTTGAATTAGTAAAAAAATATTATAAATAGGGCTACAAGGGAAAAATGCTTTGGTAAAACCTAAACCTTAATCATTTTTTGTTTGTTTCAGACCTATTTGGAATGTGTTTCCTTAAATTGTTTTCTGTTTTTGATAATAAAAAATACTTAAAAACATGTTTAACAATTGTTCTTTGTGTTCTCAAAGTTGTTTTTTGTGCTTTCAAATTGATACCCTCAAACTCTCAAATCAAACAAATTGAATCAAATCCCAAATCCACACACAAAAAACAAACTCACAAACTTTCAACTTAAATAAAAAAATTATATCCATTTTTAAAATAATTTTAAAATTAAAAGAAATTATTCCATTTTATATAAAAATTGTTTTTTTATCATTTTTTTTTCCTTTTTCTTTTTTTTTTTCTTAAACCTTTTGCATTAGTCACCTCACCCCCAAATATTTTTTTCCTCTAAACCCCTCTCTTCCTTTTAAGATCTTAATCACAATCTCTTTTCATATCTCTTCTTATCATCGCTACTTCCACACTTTTCTCTCTCTCTTTCTCTTCTTGTCATCTTCATTTCCCCACTCCTACATATTTTCTCATCTAAATATAGTTCACGATCGTACCCACCCACCATTGCCCCATCCATGTGAAGTTCAGATTGCAGCGTTGCCACCATCCTCCATGACCAATATTCCCACCGGTCTATTCTTTCCTTTGGAGAAGGGAATGAGAAAAAAAAATTAAAAACACAAATTTAAAAGTTTGTGAGTTTGTTTTTTGTGTGTGGATTTGGGATTTGATTCAATTTGTTTGATTTGAGGGTTTGTGAGTTTGTGGATTTCGTTCAATTTTTTTTCTATTCTCCATTTTTTTTTTTATGTTTTTTATTATTTAGTCACCAGTTTAGAAAATAGAGAAAACATCTTCAAATTGTTCCCCAAAAATATCAATTTGAAAACACAAAAAACAACTTTGAGAACACAGAGAACAATTGTCAAACATGTTTTTAAGTATTTTTTTTATTGTCAAAAACAAAAACAGTTTATGGAAACACATTCCAAATAGGCCTTAAACAAACAAAAAATGGTTAAGGTTTAGGTTTTACCAAGGCATTTTTCCCTTGTAGCCCTATTTTAAATACATGTCATACTGTTGAGCTTTCATTTTATGCCCATTTTCTCTTCAAGACATGAAAAACTAATTTGAGTCAAGCTTTGTATTTACAAAGTTTGTGACCCATGTCTATAATTGGTACCACTAGAAGAGTTTTTACCAATGTTTTTATAATTAAACAAGTCATTGAATTGAAAAAATTATTGGTTCATGATTCAATAGTCGGATCAGTAATTGAACCACGATCGAACTGTGCATCGTAAATATATAATTTATATATTAATAAAAAATCTAAAATGATTATACAAAAATTTTAAAATCTACATAAATAAATTAAAAATCAATAATATTTATTTTTTTGTCATTGATATTATCGATTAAATCATACACAAGTATAACTGTATATTTTTTTAAATGTTATTAAATAAAATATGTATAATATTTAAATGTGAATATATTGAAAATTAAAGAAAAATAAATTATTTAATTTTAAATATATATTAAATTTTATCTATATATATATATATATATTAGAATTTAAAAAAATATTATTGTGAAACTAAGCTTTGGTTAATCTTGATTTTGATAATAATGAAACAATGTTTGAATTTAATGTTTTATCTTAAGTATGTTTAAGTAAGAAGATTTCCAAAGTGACAATTGTAAAGACAAAACCAAGCTAGAAATCAAGAAGAAGAAGAAAACCTCAAAGAGAAGTGCTTTTAAAGATCTAAGTTTTATTGAATTCCAACGGCTAGTCAAATTGGTTAAATCGAAGCTCGACTAGATAAACCCCTAACGATTAGTTTGACCTATCTTTTTTATAAAAAAAAATAAAAATAAAAATAAAAATAAAAAAAAAAAAAAAAAAAAAAGCTCCAAACTTGATTGTTTATATAAGTTTAACATTTCTAAACTTTTCTTAAATATATTTGAGCCTTAGGGAGTATTTTTAGTGTACCTTGGTCTAACACTTGTAGATCATTAGTGCACCATTCAATCTTAATTTATCTTGTATCATTGGAGTCTAAATTTTGTATTAGGATTTTGTGAGAATATTTCTTATCTTTATTTGTAAATCTTTGAGCGGAAAAATATAAATGTGAGGTATCACTTAGGGATTCTCAGATGTAAGGTATCACTTAAAGGGTTGTTCAAGAATGAGGTATCTCTTGAGAATATTAAAATGTTCTTAGAGCCAAAAGTCTAAGAGGGTTAATTGGAACCATAATACAATTATATTACTTGAAGGCTTGGTTTGAAAGTCTTGAATTAGTAACATTAATCTTAGGATTAAAGTTAGAGGAGAGTGGACGTAGGCTAGGTGTGTCGAATCATTATAAAATCTTGTGTTTGCATTCTCTCTTCCCTAGTCTTTTATTTTATATGCAATTATCTTTATATATTTGTATACAATTGTCTCTTGCATTCACATAATTTAAATTTTCAAAAAATGAGACCATCACCCTATTCATCTTCCCTCTAGAATGATTACCTTAAGTTGAATTAGCTAATTTTTCTAGCAATTATATTACATAAATATAAATATTATAATTATATTTAACTTTTATTTGCAATGTAAATCATAGAATAAAACTATTATAGTGGTGCATGTCTCATGCCTTGAGCTTAAAGTCCATGTTCATGTCCCAATATGTGTTTTCTATGAGGAATGCTTAACTCAATATGACATACCACATCAAATATAGATTATAATAAAATGACCTTTATATTCCTTGTTCATTCATGCACAATTATGGTGTCATGTGGGCTTTAATGGCAAGTCTGAAATGAGGAACTAATGGGTTGTGACTAAATGTTTCGACTTCAAAAAATTTAAAGAGAGAAAGACCATCAAGTCATCAACCTAGACCTGTTCCTATCGGTTCAATTTTAGTTCAATAACTATACTGGCTCAAAGCCTAAGCCAAATTAGATTAGTTTTTGGTGGGCAATTTGACCTGTCGAACAGATCAGTGCAGTCCAATTTTTAAAACATTGGTTTTTACCCCCTTAGTTAATCCAGTAATACAAGATTGATCAAGTCTTTGTAAGGAACTCTAAATTACTATGTTCCCAAACTCTAGATCTCGAAAGGTGCATGCAATTATTCTTAAGATTACTACATCCTATGCACAATAGAAACAATACCATTTAAAACTTTATTAAGATCTAGATCTACAAGTTTTGATTTTCGTACCTAGATCTAGATATTCCAAGATTGATTCCTTGTGGTGAAGATCATCATAGAAAACCATGGTAGTCATTGGAAATCTCACAAACCACTAACCTTCGCTTAATGACTCTTCCTTAAAGCTACATAGTTAAATGGTGGAAATCTAGAGTGGTAAATAGTATAAGAAAATATGAAGCCTTAACACTTAAGAGAATATTTATAAGCTTCTTACTAGGCTTAACTGATTTGAACTTACCTTAGGTCTGAGTAACTTAATATATCTAAAAAATGATCCTAATTGGTTAATTAACTCAACAAGACTCAAATTGATCAATTAGCTCAGTCCAAAGATATCGTTTACTAACCCTTATGCAACCTTATATAATTACCAAAATACCCTATGCACATAAGTGAACCAAAAACCCTCAACCCTCATAAATTGTGTTATCAAGGTATATGAGCTTAAGCAGGTACCATTGGGACCCAAAGAATAGTACTAGCTTTTTCAGTATCCGATTTTGAAGTTGAAATAGTGTTCATAATCTACCAAGATGAAGATTATTAGCTTCTCAAGAGTAATTCTAGCATCCTTAAGTTACGGATCTTCCTATTGTGTAATGAATTGACATGTCCTGACTCATAAAAAGCTTATGCCAAGTTCCACTTAAGGAAATATTATGTTACCTAAACACATATTCTTGGGATTATCAAAGGAGACACAATCTCAAAGTCCATGAGATATCATAATGCGTCTATTGAAAATACTTGTTGCTACTAACTTCCATCAATAATGACTCAATCCATAGGGAATATATAACCACTTCACAATCTCACCCATAGGTAAAAATCAGTGCTAACTTTGACACCAATTCAGAATTCTCTCAAGGTTGAGAGATAGTATAACATAATAGCTTGGTGAAGTCATGACAACCCAATAAACTTACGTCTTGACTTACCATATGTCATGTCCAATGTGTAACCATACACGTTAGTGCACTCACCATAGGATTTCCATCCCAATGGTCAAGACCAATCATCTATCTAATTAGGAAGTAGTGCACTATAACCTCTAATGGATTACCTAGGTTCACGTATTAATTATGAACAAATCATTAGCTTGTAAGGAACCCACAACTTGGATCTTTCGTGCAACTCCTAATACACCTAAGTTATGTATAATGTAAGAGATGTAAGTCAAAATGCTCACAAGAATATAATGCATGGAATAAGGATACATAAAAGTAAACCTAAAATATTATTAAATAATAAATAATAAATCCGCATTTGTTACATCATCCCATGTTTTTAAAAGTTCTATCCTAACAATCTCATAAAGGCTTTACACCTTGGTCATCACTCCAATTATTATCTATTTAGGACATTTTCAAACAATGTCATTGCATGGTGACGACAATAAAGATGTTGATCCGTATCCCAACTTAAATTAACTAAGCTTTAATAAATTGAATAAGGGCTTAACTCATCCTCACCTTAAACTAAAAATCACACACTTATGGTACCATGAAGAAAGGATAAAAAATTGAAAATTAAACATTGAAACACAAATAGAAAATACAATATTGCAATTTTAGAAGAAGAATATGTTTATATTTATATATATATATATATATATATATATATATATATATATATATATATATATTGACCACTCTACTTCGTACTTCATTTATTTTTCATTATTTTTTTTTATTGTTGGCTATTTATATAGAAGAGAAAAAATGAGTCAAAGTGGTTGTCATCTAGAGGGAAAATTGTAATGTTTCTTCACTTGTCAACCTTAATCAATTATAATATGAGGTGACTAACCATCCAAGTAGTACATGCAAGGTGTCATGCATGTCATGATAGTTGGGACCATGGTGGCTTGTTTCTTTTGCTTACAATGGTGTTGCTATTGAAGTAGCAAGGCTTACTAGAAAGAGATGAGAAGATGAAAGTTGTAAGTTAAAAATGATCAAAGTGGAGGTTTGCAAGCTCAAATCTTCTATTAGAAAGGTGAAGAGAGAGAGAGAGAGATGTCTAGGTAGCTGGTGGGGACATTTGAATTATAAAAAAAACTTAAAAAATTGCAAAAACAAGTCATTTGGTTGTTAAAATCTAACTTAATGAACTCAATGTTTGCCAATTTAGGCTAACATGCAGCTAACGATTAGCCTAATATAACCTAGCAAGCTTGACTTTTTTTTCACATTTTTTAATGGTTTTTGAAGGGGAATCAAAGAATTGAATTGAGACATCTTCCTTGTAAGGTTATTAACCCTTTTAAAGTGTCTCATTTTAATCGTCTTTTACTTATGCCCTTACAAATTAAATTCACACAAATGACTTAAGGCACCTTATATCGATAAAACATGATAAATCAAATACTTTTGTGCTTGTAATGTCATGAGTTTGTATGATTTAAGTATGATGAGAATGAACAATTTTACACTGCTCAAATTGTATGTTGTAAAAGTCATTTTTTAGACATTTTATCTAATTAATAAAGTTATTTATTATGAATTTCATGACATATCATAGAATAGTTTGTATTTCTTTTAATACATAAGTACTATATTAATATGTCTAGAGCTTAGATTGTAGATAATCATAGCACATGGTATTAAACATTCGTATATATTATGGTTTTTAGTTTTTTTTTCCAACTGAAACCTTTTCTTTACAATAGGAAATAAAGTTAGTGTAATCAGTTTAATTTATTGCATTAATAAACAATTGTTACTTTAATGGTATGGTTTGACTTGGTTGTATGGATGGTCGAGTTACAATACGTGCACTAGGTTTATTGAATAGAGATTTTGGACTAGATATATAATAATTAGGTATTTCAAGCCACATGAGAATTGTGAATTTAAAAATTTTCTAGCAAACTTATGGTTAAAAAGTTAAAAAGGCAAAATTAAGAATACGTATTAGATTTGGATAAGATATAATTTAGTTCAAATAAATGAGTTGAATTTGTGTCATATTAGTTTTATTATAGAAATTTCTTAGGTAATTGGGTAAGCCTATGATTAAAATTAATAATTTTGGTTTTAAAGAATTAATTATGTTGGTAAAAATATGGGTATAAGATTGTATATTTTAGAAATCAAATTTTATTGAGAAATGAGAATTTTAATTTTTAAAAATGCAATAGTTAGACAAATATATTTATAATGAAAAAAAAAATCAATTTTGAAAAATTGAAATATGATTGAGGGTTTTGCTAAAAACTAAAAAATAGGGAGGAAGAGAAAAAAAATGATTAAAAGTGGTTGTAAGCCACTACCTAAGTAATAAAAAAAGAAATAAAGAAAATTTATTAATAAGTGGTATGTAAAAAAGAGGAAAAAAAATGAACTAAATACAAGTGATGTCTAGTTTATCTAAATTCTCAAATTAGAAAAGAGTCTATCTATTATTTATCAAGAATATATTCTTCATAGTTTTGATCTAGAGTATCAATCATGGACAATCTTGCATCACATTCATTTGTACCGATACTTTGAACCAATGAAAATTAAAATGACTAAAAAAAATGTCAAAGTCAATTTTTATCATCTATATTTTTGCAATTATCTTCTTATTTTTTATGACTAGTAACACAAACTTCATTTTGAATATTTATGTTATCTTCATCTAAAAACATGTCTTCTACTCAATAAATTCCTAAAAAAATTATTACATAAAATGCATTTACCATGGTGACATCATACCATCTTTAGAGATTAATTTTAATGTTACCTTTGCTTGTGTTAGAAATTTTATACTTGTTTCCAAAAGTGATTTCTCCACATATTTATTCATCTAGATGCAAAAAATATTCTTTTCCTTACAAGAAATTTCTCATTTGCTACAGTATTTTTGGGCACGAATAGTATTTTATGAAAAAGAAAAAAAAATAGACTTTTGTGATAATTTTTTTTTTTTAAAAAAAAATTATGGTAAAAAAATTTCTTTTAGGGATAAAATTTTTATTTATGGTAAAAAATCATGTTTAACCACATAATATATTTATGGCAAAAAAAATTCATAATATTTTAGTATAAAACTTATATTCATAATAAAAAAATAAATGTAATCACAATATCAATTTTAAATGAATAATTTCTACAAAATCTTGTTACAAATTTTTATTCATGACAGATAATTTTTACTAGATAAGCATTTAACAAATATATTTTTTTAATGAATTTATATTTCATAATTTTAAATTCAATATGGTAAAAAATGAATAATTTTTATATTTATAAATTTAAATTCAACATGGTAAAAAATGAACAATTTTAATATCATGAATAAATAAATTTTAATTTATTTATTATAGACTAGTTAGTAATATATATATATATATATATATAAAATATAATACATTTTTATTTATTTTTAAAAATAAAATATAAGCATGATATAACATATCACATTGAATCAGGTGCATTATTTTTTTCTATTATAATAATTAGAAAATTCAAAAAATGGAATTAGTCAAATGAATTAAGAGGTCATAATAAAAACATGGAAGAAAATACTATATAATAAAAATCAAATTTGATTGAATAATGATAAAATGAGGATATCATTGCAAATAAGGACGGTTATGAGAGCAAAACTTGAGAAGTAACAACAAAACTTGAAAAACAAATCCAAAAAAATAACATGAAGCTCTTTCAAGGACCCTACCCATTTCCCTTTTCTTGCATTTTACCGACAACCAAACACAAGCAAGCACCACTACTCTAGTGCCTAATGATCTTATTTCTAACCTTAGCCTACGATTATGGGAGTCAATCGATCTCTTATTTTCTTTTTTTTTTCTTTGTTAGCCTCTATTGATTGTTCTCTTAATTTGATTTAGATCTAGAGATTTTTTTATTTTATTTTTATCATTTTTGAAGTATTTTGGGTTTTTGTTTCGATAAATTAAAGTAATTTTTTTTCAGATTTTAATATGAATATCATTTATTGCATTTGTGTTGATTTCAATATAAATATCATAATACCTCTGTTTTTCTCATGTTCATCCCATTATTAGGCTCAATTTGTTTGAAGAAATGCATATTACAACTAAAAAAGAAATTGCTAAATACATATTGCAAAATCCATCTTTTAAATAATCCACATCAAAGGTCTCCTAAAGCTTATTTTAGTTGCCAAGAAAGCCTTATGATCCCCGATAAGTACCTTGACAACAAAAGTTGTTAAAATTTTTCAATGAGTTTGATTGCAGCATTTCTATTACCCGCCATTTGATTGATTGTGTTGTTTAGCACCAAAATTACTAATGAATGTATTGGATAAGTGTAGTTGAATCATGTTTCTTTTAATCTCATAATGCAGTTGTTTTTATTAATTTATTACTAAAGAAATGTGTTGTACAAGAAAAGGTTTTTTAGGGAAGAGGTTGTGGTTTGTGGGCTACCTTATATTCTAGAAATTTGATTACCATAAATAACAAAGGAATAGATTGTTTTAAATGACATAACAATTATATCGTCCAATTAATGTTTCTAGATGTGTCGTAGATGATTTGAAGTTGTTAGGACTTAGAAGAGGTGCAAATTAAACAATAAAAACCTTCTCTAATTGATGTTTTAGTAAACACTTTTTTTAAAATGTTCAATCAAAGCACCAATATACTTCTAGTTATAGGATGCCTAATGAGTAAAAATAAATTGTTAAAACTAAATCAATTATCCTAAACTTAGTATACATGTGATACATGTCCCAAATTACCAATGGAATGCAAGGACTAGTACCAAAACAAGATGAGTACCTCAACACCTATTGCTTTGTTGCTTAGGCCTTGTCCAAGTATGTATGGCCGTCAATTTTCTTGCTTGATGTCTATGTAGGTAGCAGATGGTCCAAACTAGTAAAGCAATTATCTATTTTATGAGTTGAATATATTACTTTTTTCCCCTCCATTAAGTAGTAAGAGAATTCTAAAAATATTTCCTACCTATACCTTTTCATTGACCATATCTTGTGGTCTTATTCATGTTATTTTGCTTTACTCAAGTAATAGTGGGGCTACAATCATATATGGTATCAAATTTTTAGAATGTAAATTAATCCATTAGATAGCAAAAAGCTCTTATCCAAGTGTTTGAGGATCTTTCTTGCCATCTTATGTTGTACCTTTTGTAGTTATGAAATTAAATAGTTGACCATCCAGCCAAAAAGTCATAGGTGTGAAACATAAAAGTCATTTGGATACGAGTGATTTTGTCATGAAAGCTATAGAACTCCTGAAAGCTTACTAGTATGCATGTTTTTTAATTCCAATTTTGCAATTTTCTTTCAAAATTTTAATTGAACTTATGTCATTAATTGGCATGATTTTATAATGCAATCGGCAAAAAATTACAGTTGCAATCTTAAGAAACAACTAATAAATTATCAAAGAGTCCATAAAAAATAGAAATAAGTGAATTTTGACGATGATCATACCTCAAATGAATGAATGTTTACCATGGCATATGAAATGTTCGACCATTTTTGTAAAAAAACATGTATTTCAGCTGGTGAGTAGTAGGACAATAAATATAACATTTAATTTAATCTAGTGAAAAATGATATCATGATTAGTCACAAGCACTTAGAAACACTTTAGGATAGCTTGTTAGGACTTCATGATCATTGAGAGCGTTCTCATTCTTAGAACCATGAGAACTGTCTTACAAATTCAGGATTATTACAAGCACTTTGATATTATTTGGTTTCAAATCAATAAATATTTGGCCTGAAAATGGAGAAAAAAAACCCCTCAATTTAAGGTGCAAAAACATAGAGTTAGGTCTATCTTGCCAACATTGGTACAAGCCACAGAGGTGCAATTTTTATGTGCAAGAGAAGCACAAAGTGGAAGCCACCAATTTAGATTTTTAGTGGATGACTCTCACTTATATTTCCCTAAGGTAAATAGAAAAATATCATATAATAATATTGCAGATTAGATGGTTGGATGAGATTACCGATGAACATCAATGCATTGTGATATCATTGAACTTCAAATTACCCAAGCTTAGCAAACTAATGTTGCAGGTCATAAAAGCAAAGATGTCATCATATGTGGCATCTTTTTCATGCTAAGTTGATTTTTTTAGTTATTTTTTCATTTTTTTTCTAACTTTTTAAAATGTAATAAGGGTGTTATTTATAAAAATGAATATGAATTGATACTTAAGAAAGAAACAATAGTCGTGGATACTCAATTATGTTTGATTTTGTTTGGTTATGTTTCAAGATAGAATTGATTGTATAAGGATAGGCGACCATGGCATGTTTTAACTTCAATGTTTAATTTATGTTTTTTACAAGTAAATATTTGATCTATACAAAGGTTTCTATTGTTTAGAAAGTTAGTGTTGAGTAAGAAAATGTTTCTATCAATCATTTCATTTGAAATTTTACTATTAAATTTATTAAAAATGATATTTGAAACTGAAACAAAGGAGATAAACTAAAGGTGAAGCATGTGAGATGCATAAAAATAATTTTCTTGTAGTAAAATATATTTCACCAAAAAAATTATATATCATGGTAAAAGGGTGATATTTTACCATGAATTTTTTTATGGAAAAAAAATGACCTTTTACCATGATCATTTTTATGAAAAATGACATGTTGCCGCAAATTTTATTTTATAGTGAAAAGTAACATGTTGCCACAAATTTATTTTGTGGTGAAAAGTGACATGTTGCCATAAATTTTATTTTGTGAAAAATTATTTGTTTTGTTATAAAATTAAATTTTTTTGTTTAAAAACAATCACTCATGGACTTATAGAAATAAATTCACCACAATTAAATTTTTTGTGGTAAAAATTCTTCTACCACAGAATACTCATTTTTAACCACAAATTAATTTTAGGCAAAAGTTCATAATTGTTGCAGTGTTTTTACCTTATATGTAGTTGTTACATCCTACATCAAGGTATCAAATATCTTTATGCCTAATATCAATTTTTGCATTACAATCTAACACCACATTTTGTTATATTTTGATTGTGTTTGCATGCTTTGGTTATTTATTTTACACTTTGGTTCAATATTCAAACTTGCAATGCATATATTTTTTACATTTTAAATACTAAGGTTACATTTGGTTTTGAAAAAAATTGAGGAAAAATATGAGAAAAAAATTGAGAGAAAAAGTGAAAGAAAATTAAAAAAAAAAATTAAAATCAATAAATTACTTTTATATGTTATTTCAAACTTACTTGACTTATATAACTCTTTGATATAAAAATTAAAGAATTTTAAAATATATAAATTTCTAATTAATCTTAATTATATTTGATTTTCTTTGACATTTTTGTAAAATAACCAAATATGAGAAAATCATTTTTTTTAATCATTTTTTCCTTTCCTTATTAATTTCCAAGAACCAAATATAACCTAAACATAGGACTTGTTTTTAGATCCAATAGTGTTGTTTATTTGTTTAGGAAGATATCTATCACAATTTTCATTCTTATTGGTGGATTCATGATATCCTCTTTTACTTCAACAACGAATATGATCATTTCCTCCTTATTGACTATCGTGACCTTTGGTAAAGGTCCTACTTCGTAAAACCTACTTTGAATTAGAGAAATTTATAAGAATACAATTATGTCACTTTTAAGCTTGAGAATGTGGCACCCTAATGATATTGATGCTAAATGTTATTAAAGAATTGACCTAACCTTCATTAGACATCAATTACTTTTCAAATGAGATAATAAAAATTTAATCCAAGAATCATTATTAGAACCAATGGTTGTAAGTTTAAGTCATGAGGGAATGAGGGATTGAGGGAATGGTATTGTTGGGATGCAACAACATTTCTTTTATGTTTGAGGATGGATTACCTAAATGACAACAATGTCAAATACCTAATGAACTCCTCAAATTTTCAACTATTGGAGTGAATATATCATTTCTTTCCTTCATTTTCATGACAAAATAATTAAATTTTATAATCAAATATCACACAATCTTCTCTACAACTCTCTTATCATCCAAGTTTCCTTTACCATTATACCACATTTGGTTCGATTGTCCTTTGTTTTGATCTAATTAACATGGTCTTCATCTTAGTAAGATTTTTTTAGTTTATTTTATTACTCTATATTTTCTTCCTCCAAAATGATTTGGAATATAAATTCATCTATAGTGGTACCATTTTTTTTGTATCATTCTTTCAATAGTTTTTCAACAAATCTTTCTTCTCCATTGGAAGTGTTTTGAGCAGTTATCCAAATTAGCTAGTGTGACATTTTCCTTCTTAAACCTAAAACTATCAGTATCTACATAAAATTTCCATTAAAATGTATTAATTATCGAAATTGTCACCTTTGAACTCAAGAATTTGGTTAGATCGAGCTATTTCTTTTTTTTTTTTTACATGCATGACTCTATTAAAAAATTTGCACATTATGTGATCTTCTTAATACCACTTGTTTGAATCCAAAAATATAAAAATAAAATAAAATAATAACGTTTGTCAATGACATTTTAGTAAACTAAAATTTAATTACTCTTTCTAATGTCACATGAATAAGAAACATATATTTGTAACAAAAATGATATTAATCTACCTCTTAGATAAATTTAGAACCCTAAATAAACAAAAATCCTAGTATTTCTAAAATGTCATCTAATTCCAAATGCTTTCAATTTATCCTAAATAATTTCAACATACACACATGTTAAATTTATCCTTATATAAAAATAATTTTTTGACTTCAGTAAATTTAAGGGCTATTTGATTAAAAGAGTCAGTAGAAACCCAATTTTGACAATCTAACCCTTCATCATTTTTTGGTCTCATTTTGATAAAAATACACTTATTGTTAAAAATAAGAAATATTTAGTTAAAATGGACAAAATAATCTTCATATTGTGAATCTAACACTTCCCATGTTTTTTCTTGAAAAGTAATTCATTTTTGACATAAATGCTCTTTACCATTCCAAGTCTTTACATGTAGTTTTAAAAAAGATAGTTGTTTTTACAAGAAAATAATATGGGTATTTTTGTCCAAATGAGGTCAAAAAAATGATGAGATGTTAAATTTAAAAAATTATGTTTTCAAATATCCTTTTAATCAAATAATTCTAAAAATAACCCAATTTTTTAAAACATACTATAAATACTTGAAATAATTAAAGACATTTATGTCAAAAATAAGTTACTCTTCAAGTAAAGACATGAGAGGGAATAAATTCACAAATATAGGAAGTATTTCAACCCTTTTAACCAATTATTTCTAAATTTAATTCCATTTTTATTCAATTTGAGAAATATTTTTATATGAGACTACTATTTTTTATTTTTAAGAACTAAAAAGAAAAAGTGTATCCAACTAGAGTGCTTCCTAGGGTTATTTGATTACAAGATCCATTAAAAAATCAATTTTGAAAATTTAACCCTCTATTTTTTTTGCTTCTTTTAATAAAAATACCTTTATTATTTTTTTTTTTATAAAAATAACATTTCTTTTAAAATCTACGTGTAAATACTTGAAATGATAAAAGACATTTACATAAAAAAATTTATTATTTTCAAGTAACAACATAAAAATGGTTAATTTATCAAATTCAGGTGGATTAGTTCATTTTTATTAACAAATTAATTCTAATTCCTATTACCTTTTTTAGAATAATATTGCTATACTTCAATTTTCTCTCTCTTTCTTTCAACAAGATTCCAAAATAGGCCATGATTTTTCTTATTTATTTTTGGGACAATTGTGTTTTGTACCTAGTTGGGTTCAAAAATTAAGTTTTGGTCCATATAAGTTTACCATTTAAGTTCAAGACTTAGAGGAAATGTGAAAATTGTGAAGAAGGATATGAATTTTTTATCTTTCAAAAAATGACCTTTATTGACTATGAAAAAAAATGAGTAGAAAAACATTAATTTTAATTTTATTCATTTTGTAAACCTCAATAAAATTTAATTTAATTTAGTGATTTGGAAAAAAATACACCATTTTCCAAAAAAATAAAAATAAATTATTATTATCATTATTATTATTTAAAAATCAAACATCTTGAAAAATATATATTTTTAAAATTATGTATGTAAAAAATAACTAAAAATATGTCAAAATTATTTTTTTTAAATGATATATTTTTTAAAAAAATTAGTTTTCTAAAAATAATAAATTTTCATAATAATTATTAAAAAAAATTTAAGAACAAAAAGTTTGTCAAACATTGTGGTAAAAAATACTCAAAATAGTTTTGAATGGTATATTGATCTCTTTATATTTTATATCATTTCCATCAATTATACAACTTTTATAGGTCAAATCTTAATTTTTGAACCCAACTGGATCCAAAACACAATTGTCCTTTTATTATTTTTTTTCAAGCATTATGGAAAAAATTACTTCAAACAAAAAGAAGTATGTTTGCTACTTTCATTTTTTTTTATCTTTTATAAAAGGGAAAAAGGATATTTTTGCCTTTTCCTTCTCCAATCTAATCAGTATAATATTATCACCTATATTCCTTGACTTTTAGAAATTTAACTCTTCAATAAAATTAAAATTAAGAGTAAAGTGAATAAATTAATAAAAATTTTTGCATAACTACTGATTTTTTTTCTTACATTTATTTATTTATTTATTTAAATTATCCATTTGACAAGGGGAAAAGGATGTGTTAGATTTGAAGATTGAGGTTTCATTGGGCCAGGCTCATCCATTAGGCCATCTGAATTTTTGGGCCTCTAGCCCATGGTTGTTGTGCACTCGGAGCTTTTACATGGATTACTGCTGCCTCTTTCTTTTTTCTTTTAAAAATGAAATTTGAAATATGAATATGTATTAACTAATGATATATTCATTATTAAAAAGTAAAAAAAAAAAAGTCATTTTTATAAATTAAAATTAGGTAGACCGTTCCAAAAAGTTTGAAGGAAAATATAAGAGGAAAAAGATAAAAAAAATTAAATAAATAAATTATTTTTATATATTATTTTAAATTATTTATTTAATAATTTTATATAAAAATTAAATAATTTAAAAATATACTAATCGTTTAATAATTTTAATTATATTTAATTTTTTTTTTCTATAAAAACCATAAGAAAATCAATTATTTTATTTCTTTCCCGGTATGGGAACCAAACAAAGTCGTAATAAAAAGCTGATTTGACATGTGGGAACATGTAAAACCAAAGTCTTACACATCACATGATGGATAGCGACTCTCATATGTACTCTTAATCCCAATGATAATTGTTGGAACTTGAAAGACAAGATTTGAAATTTTGAACCATTGAAGATTTCATTGTTTCTGATCACATACAATATATATTTGAAGTGGAATATAAGTTTATACTTCATAATAATTTATAAGCATGTAAGCCTATTTAAGAACTCTCTGCATTGAAAAAATTAAAAGTGTTTTTTAAGTTATGTTTGGTCCCATAAAATACTAAAAATAGAAATAAAAAATATTATGGAAAAAAGGTTTTCTTGTGTTTGGTTATACTATAGAAAATAAAATAAAATATAATTAAAATAAGTTAAAAACTTATATATTTAAATTATTTAATAGTAAAAATAAGTTTAAAGTAATAAATAAAAATAATTTATTGATTTTAAAGCTATCGAATGAAAAAAAAAAAAGAAAGGAAAAATAAAAAGAAAATAAAAAATGGATTTGAATTTAATAAATTATTTTTATATGTTTATTTAAACTCCTTTTATTTATTTCTTTCTATTATAACAAGATTAAATAATTTAAAAATATATAAATTTTAAAATAACTTTAATTATATTTTAGTTTCTTTTACAATGAAACCAGAAAACCATTTTCCTTAAACTCAATGAGTAGTTGCCGTACATATTGTCGATTCTAAACCAAATAAGTCTTTGTGACTTTAAAATAAATTTATATAATTAAGAGAAGTTTATACATATATATAGGTATTTATATATATAATACCATAAACTTTTTTTTTATTCGATGTGAGATATCCCGTTAGGAGTTGAAACTAAAATCACAATTTTTAAAACATAATATTTACATGTTTTATAAATATGAAAGGATTTTTTTTATAAGTCAAAATAGAGTTTTTATAAGTAATATTTTCCTAACTTTTATGTGGACTTTTATATTGAACTCTTTTTTAAACCATAAGCATTTTGAATAAAATTAATAAACTTTTTCTTAAAAAAAAAAAAAAAGAAGTCTTTAGCTTTTTAGATATCGATCCAAACAAGGCCTAAAACGTTTTCTAATGCTCGTAGATTTTTTATTTTTTCTAATAGAAGCTGAACTACTCGTAAAATTTCAAAAAATCACTTTGAAAAATTTTAAAATAATAATAATAAATTGAACTAACAGCTAGATATATGTACTTTTTTGAAAAGCATTATTGAAAGGCCCTAAACTTTACAGGTAGGGGGGTGCTAAATTTATATACAAAGGCACAAAACACCCGTACATAAATCTTGAAAAGATTTTGCCACACAAACGTACATGTGGAAGTCTGATGAATTGTCCTCCAACCGCTGTTAACATGAAAAAGGAAAAGTAGGCCAAATATACGTCTTCGCATATGGTTGCCAAGTACAAACAAACAAGCAAACTTTGCTCTGGGAAGAATATAAAGATAAGATGCCTTTGAATTTTGATTCCATCTCTCTTTCGAAGTCCTCACAGTTTAGCTCTTTTGTCACCCACTTTGCAACAGATGCAATGAATCTCTCTCCTTTTTTTCTTTCTTTTTCTTTTTTCTCTCATACTTTCTCCCGTTTCTTTCTTCTCCCACTTTTGGTACAACCAGTAAAAGTGAGTGAATAAAGTTTTTATTATTACAAAGTTTAGTCAAAAAATGACAAAAGGAATATAACGTGATTTGACAATTTGTCTATATCCAATAATTTTTTATTATTACAAAGTTTAGTCAAAAAATGACAAAAGGGATATAACGTGATTTGACAATTTGTCTATATCCAATAATTTTTTATTATTACAAAGTTTAGTCAAAAAATGACTTTAAAATAAATATAAGATGCTATCACCCTTTGGGTAAGTCATAATTATCAAAATTTTAAAATAAAAATAATCAAAAGAGATAAATCTTTCTAAATCAACCATTGAATAAGAAACAAATATTCAGTTTTGGATTTTACTTATTTGGAAATATGATTAAGTCTTCTCTTCATCTTAATCTTAATACAACCCTTTTTTAAAAAAATTAAATATAATAATTTAAATAATATTTTTAAATTTATAATCATCCGGTAAAAAATTATATTTTCAAAGATAACTTCAATTAAATTTTGAATTTATCTTTTAAAATGACAGCTTTAATCATTAAAATAAAATTACTTTTTGAAAAGGTAATTTTCAATGATCTTACAAAGCACCATAAATTTTAAAAAGGATTCTCAAAGCTGTTGAAAAGTCATTTTTGAGGGCCATAGAAGGAAAGATACATTTTGAGATGGGAAAGCGAACCACTTTTCAATAATATATGCTTGGTGTCTCTTTGTTCCTTTTGTTCATCATTAGTAACCTCCTCTTTTAAACCTTTCTTCATCAATTCACAAAGATTGTTTTTTTTTTTTTCTTTTTTTCTTTTTGCATTTTCTTTCATTAAAGATTAAAATCATAATTTTCAAACCATAATTTTAACATTATAAAAGTTTGATCAAATATAAGGATTTTCTAAATTATTTCATGTAAGAATTATTTTGAATAAATCACTTCACGTGACCTTATAAATTTTTGAAGTGATTTTCAAAGGTTTATTAAGAGTTTGTGTTATAGTGATTTAAGAAAATATTTTTAATTTAAAAAGTGTTTTTGAAAAAAGAAAAAAAGAAAAAGGGAATTATTTGATAACTATTTTAAAAAATAATTCATAAAAATAGTTTTTTACAATAGTTTTTAAAAACTATTATTTGATTTTTGCAAAATAAAAGTTTCTTTGAAAATATAAAATGTTTTTGCAGTGTTTTTAATATTTTTAAATATGTTTTAAAAATAATTTTTATATTTAGTATTTATTCTTTATGTTTACATAATTATTTTTTAAAATAACTCTTAGAAAACAAGTGAAAACAATAAAAAAAAATAACTAAAAAGATTTTATGTTCTTAAGAACAAAAACATAAATAATTTTTTATTGTCAAATATGTTTTCTATGTTTTTTGTTACAAAGAACATAAAATTGTTCTAAAAAATGTTCAAAAAATGTTCTAATTTGTAGTATTGAAAAATAAAAAAATCAGTGTTTTTTGAAAAAATTCTTGTGATTATTTTAAAAATATTTTTAAAGTAAACATTTTCATTAAAAAAACTTTGAATAGAAACATGTTTTCAAAGGTACTTTAAATATCTCATTTTTTCTAACATTTTCAAACTAAATTTTCAAAATCATTTTTATATGTAGTTTTTTACTACTCAAAAACAAATTCAAATAAGACAGACACCCAAGAATTCAAATAAGGTAGAATCCTCCTTATTATATAGAAAAGCATGAGTATAACATAAAATTTTAATATAGAAAAGCAAGGGTGTAAGATAGAATTTTCCTTATAATACAGAAAAGCATACGTGGAGCGATGACACAACACGTGAAGATGATCACATATTCTATATTTGGGAGACGACTACACAAAAACTAACTTATCTTGGTCTACGATTCAAGCATATATTGTGGACTCTATTATTTTTCTTGCGTACCTACCCGCATAACGTCAAATTGATGAGCTTGGATCAATACAATCCTCATTAATTAATGATTCCGCATAATCAGTCCAGAGTGCATGAATCTGTGTTGAATCTATGCTGGGTTTTGTGAGAGATGCAATGGGGATGTGCCTAGCAGACGTACTTCACCGAAAGTTCGGAAGGAAGTTGAATTTGAAATAAATATCATAATTTTTAAAATAAAAAATACAAAAAAGTATAAATTTTATCAAATATAAAAAAATTTGATGTAAAATTCAAAATAAAGGGTCTATTTAATAATTATTTTCAAAAATAATTCTAAAAAAATAGTTTTAAAAAATTTAAAATATTTTTTATTTGTTTTTAATAATTTTAAAAATAATTTTTATATTTAGCGTTTTATTTTTAATCATTCCATAGGTTTGTATAATTATTTCTTAAAACAACTCTGAGAAAATAAGTGAAAACAATAAAAAATAACTAAAAAAATATTATCTGAAAACACCATATTTTCTCTTTTTAAAAATAGAAAACGGAAAATAGTTTTCATTGTTAAACATATTTTCTGTATTTTTTTTATTATGAAGAATAAAAAATTATTCTTAAAGACAGTTTCCAAACAGATCCACCAAAGTTTATAGTTTGTATTAAACTCTTTTCAAAGTGACAAGCATTTTGAATAAAATTAACTAATAATTTGTTTGATATTGGTTTTAGAAAATACTTCTTTCATTAAAAAATTATTTATAAAGTATTTATAATAATTCGCTCTCTGTCATATACATATTGTCTATTTTAAGGTTAAACAATCTTTAGGGATTTAAAACATATTTATAAGATTAAAAGTAATCCATACATATATAGTGGTAAAAACTTTTTCCTTTATTCCATATTAGGTATCACAAAATATTTCAATTAAAAGCATTTGAAAAAAAAATTCTCGAACTGGTATTGAGTATAAAAATGCGTATAATAATATTTTGAGAGTCTTTAATTCTAACTAGTATCATAAATCAATTTAAATATGGTTTTTATAATAATTTAAGCAATGTCAAAATTGATAATATTTTTTATTAGTTATTAAGTCCATTTAATTATATATTTAGTGAAAATTTTCATTTTTAATATTTATTTGGCATTATAACTAAAATTTTATGTACATTAGTTATACAAATTGGAAAAATCAAAATTTTTCTCCACATTATCAAAGTATAGAGGCACAAAAGGAGTTAATATGTTGTATTAATAGATGTCTTCCAACAAAAAAAATTCTAAACTATAGATTCCACATAAACTAAATTTACAATTTCAATCAATGAAAATTTAGGGTAGAATCTAAACATATAGAAATCAAATAAAGAAAAAAGATCAAATTATACATGTGACATATTATAACTTGTCATATCCAAAAATAAATAGAAATTCGATGTTATAATGAACTTAAAAAAAAAAAATTAGGATTAATTTCATTAATCTATCTTAAAGATTTTGGCTAAAGATGTTTAATCATGGGTTTGCAATTTCATTAAACATTTCTCCCATTATTTTCATTTGTTGTTTTCTTCATCTTCTTTCTAACTCAAAATAAGATAAGTATTCGACGAAATTTCAAATGAACTATGATTAAAGTGGTATTCGTTGTTTAGCTAAATAGAAAAAACCAAAATATTTGATTTTTTTTATTTAAATAAAAATAAAATATTGATATAAACTAATATAATTAAAGTGAATTTATTATCAATAAGTTCAATTGGATTATATTGATTGATATCAACAGATTACTGTTAACTGAATGGGAAAGTGGGAGAATAAACCCATTCACGAAAATTTTATTGTGAGATGAAAAAAGGTAGATGGAGCTATCAGAGATGGGAGAGGTGAATCTAGGTTGGAGATGAGCACAAGAAGAAGAAGATAAGAAGAAAATGAAAAGGATTCAACATAAAATTCTCCACAGAATATACATCCAAAAGCGTAATCACCAGTACCACGCACCACTCACCATGTTTTGTGGTAAGTTGGTAACTGAGGGTCATACATCCCATCACAGAATATGTTCTCCACTTCAATTGCCATTACACCTTTTGTGCAAATTTATTCCTTTTTCAAATTGTGATCATGCGACAAAAGGTTTCATGGGTTGGAGTGGAATAACAAATGATGTTCAAAACTTCCTTTATTTTTAGCCATATAATGATGTAAAGGTCTTCAACCATGTATTTTTAGAAATAGTTTTCTATGTTAGTTTTTAATTTTTTTCTTTTTCCTCAAAATAGAAAATATCTCATTATGTATGTATACATCAATTATAAAAATAGTTTCATGATAATGTTATTGTACCGTCCACCAAAAATAAGGTTTTTGAATTACCTTTTGAGAGGACCAAGAATCTCCATTAATTATTTCACTCATCAATTTTCTCGTCTCACGTCATGAATACTCTATTATAGCATAAATGCCTTAACCTTCATTTCTTAGGAAAAACTCCATTAATTGTTTCCTCATCAATTTCCTCGTCTCATGTCATGAATGCTGTATTACCAGAGCATAAATGCCTTAACCTTCATTTTCATAGGAAAAACTAGAAAAATTCAAAATAGGATAAAGAAAAAACATTTATTTCTAAGTTTCTCAAAAAGACAAATAAAAATTAATAACATATATTCTTTTCTTATCTTTCTTTGAGAGGTGTCTTCTCACAAAGAAAAAAAAAATATTTTTATTTTAATAATGACAATTTTAAAACTCCCAAAAATCACTCCCCTACTTATTTATTGGGTCTGGTTTGCCCACTTGGACATTCAAATCCAACTCCAACAATGTAGTTTTTAAAAATAAAGTAATATTATTTTTATTATTTTTAATCCTTCTTTTGTTAATGTGATAAAGGATGTTGCTTCGATTTAAAATTTAAACTAAAAGTAAAATAAATATGACCAACTCTATAAATTTGACAACCACTTTAACAATAGATAATTGAAAATAGATCAGTCATCTAAATTATGTTTTTATTTATTAATATATTATTAAAAAAGGTTATTTGATTAATAGGGTCAATGGAAGCCCAATTTTAAAAATTTAACCCTTCATTCTTGTGTGACCTCATTTTAACAAAAAAAAAAAAAACTCCTTATTGTTTTCTTGTAAAAATAACTCATTTATTTTAAAACATATTATAAATGCTTGAAATAGTTAAGACCATTTATATTAAAAATGAGTTACTTTTTAAACAAAAACCTGTGGGAGAGATAAATTCACAAATTTGAAGATTATTTAATCTCTTTTAACCAATTGAATCTATTAAAAACACTCAAAATATTTGTGTGTATATGTATTCAAATATTAACAAAATCTTGATAAAGACATTTCAAGTAGAATTGCTATTAATAAAAGGGTAAAAGGGTAAAATGCTTTTATCCTAAATGTCCTTTGATCATTAATTTGAAAAAAAATTAAGAAAAATATTTTTTTTTCTTGGGTGTTTTGGCTTTGTTATCATTTAAGAATTTATTGTCTAATATTAAAATTTTATTATTAAATTCTAAAATTAAAAATTAAAAATAAATTTATCAAATTTGATTTTGAAAAATAGTTAGAATTTAAAATTTGAAAATGAAATGGAATCATATAATGTTGTAGTAATAACTTTTCTAATTTTTTTTTTTCCTTTTTTTTAAATATGTTTAATAATTATGAGTCTTCATAATTTTAAAACTTTGAGAGAAAAAATCAGAGAGTTTTAATAGATTTAACTATAAATTTTTAAAATAAAAAAATAAAAAAAGTTTATCAAACATTATTTAATAAACAATTAGAATTTTAATTTAAAAATAAAAATTACAAAAAAAAAAAGCAACTAACAACATTTTAATAAAATATTTTTAAAAATTAATTTTTGAATGCCATTTTTATTTATAGAAATAAGGATATTTTGGAGAGTATCAATTTTGAGTGCATACCAACTTCAAAATAATTTAAATGACTAATATGATTTGATACTAAAAAGATGAGATCTTATTATTATTTTATTTTTATTTTTTTTGAAATGAATAGTAAGTAAACTCTAGGCCTTTGTTGTGGAAGAATTTTTTATAGCACTTTTCGTTTTCTAGAATAAAAAACATAGAAAACGGTTTGACAACGAAAAACTATTTTTTTTTTTACTTGTTTTTTATTGTTATTTTAAGAAATAATTATACATGTAGAATGATTAAAAATAAAACACTATGTATAAAAATTATTTTTAAAATATATTTTAAAATATTAAAAGTTGGTAAAAAACATTTTAGATTTCTAAACCTATTTTTGTTCTACAAAAATCAAAAAACAAATTTTATATCCAACGCTTTATTTTTAATCATTTTGCATATTTGTACAATTATTTTATAAAATAACTCTCACAAAATAACAAGAAAACAACAACTAAAAGATGTTATCTGAAAACATAAAAGATATAAAACAAAAAATAGATTTTAATTGTTAAACATGTTTTTTTTTTTTCTAAAAAATAAAAAAATTGTTATTTGAAAACAAACTCCAAATAGACCCCATATCTCTATGGAAGTTCAAGAACACAATAATAATATCATTAAGGATAATGGAAGGCATGGAAGGAGATAATATGTGATATGGAGTAATTTGGTTAAGAAATTAGAAATGAAGGAAGAGCTTTTGGAGTGCCCACCAAGCAACCAAACAATAGCTACCCATTCCTCTGTATGTCAATGGACCCCTCTAGTCACAACAAGTCAAACTTTGGCCTACTTTTGCTCAAATAATTGGGAAGAGGATATCCATATCATTCCCAAAATCTCTTTATAGTTGCATTTTATAGTTTAATAATTCTCTAGGGTCGGCTAGATTATTGAAGGGTAACGTGCCATCGTCATGATATCGAGAAGTAAGACTAATTAGATCGGTTCATATATGCATTCAGATTTTGTTACTCTACATTCGATATGAACATTGATATGATTCTTTCGTACTCCATTCTCTATACTTCGATCCCATTAAATGTATCTTCATCTAATAATCTAATTTTTTTTTTTGTACTTTTAATGATGGAGGATGGGAGTTTGATACATATTGAATTGGTGCCTTAATTTTTCTCAATTCTATAAGCATATTTTCATTATTCATAAAGAAAAAGTTCATATCATTTTTTATTGTTGAAAAAATAGTTAATAACTTTTTCATATATATAAATATTTTTAATTTAGAAATTTATTTCAAAATAAGGATGACAATGAGATGGGTTTGGGATGGATTGTCCTCATTCCAATCCCGTGTTTATTCAAAATAATTATCATACCCATCTCATTAAAAAAATTTAAATAGGACAATGTAGGATAGGTATGAGAAATTCTCATACCCCCGTTTAATTTATTTTTGAATTTTTTTTATAAATAATTAAAATATTATGATTTTTTATAACTTATTTTATTGAAAAATATTTTATTATTATAATTATAATATATATTAAAAATAAAAATATAAAAATTAAATAAAATTATTTTTTAAAATGAATTTTATATATAATTGAGGTGGGATGGGAGAAGGTAATACCCGAACCCATCATGCTTTAGAAAAAAAAGAAATTTGAACCTCACTTCAAATCTGTTTATTTAAATTTCAAACTCATCCCACTAAAAGTAGGACATGTAATGAAAACACCTACCTGATTGTTATCCTTATTTCAAAGCTTCTCTTGGATAATGTGCAATTTTAGAAATTCTGTCAAATTTTTTAGAGCAATTGTTTTAAGGTTTCAAGGTATCTCCATATTGCTTTAAATTTTGAATCCACACACTTTTTAACTTAATTTATTGGAAAAAGTGAGTTATGACTCACTAATTTAAAAAAAAAAATAGAAAAAATAATCAACTTTTATAAATCAGTTTTATCTTTACCCATTTAAAAATATTTTAAAATACATACACTTTTTCATAACTCAAATAATTATTTCTTAAAATACCCTTTTACTTATAATATTAAATAAAATTATCCAAAATTCATTTATCATTTTAATTTGATACAAATGTTTTAAAAATAGATATATTGTAATTTTTTTATTATATAATATAAAATATAAATCATTATGGAAAAATTCTCCATCATCTCAAGTAATAAATAAAATCTTTCTATTCTTTATAATCCCTTAGTTAATAATAATTTTATGTCCAGTATTATATAAATCTCCTTATCTTCTCATATTTTTTTTTATAATAAAAATGAATAAAAATTTTGTTAGTTGACGTCAATAATAAAATAAGAAATTTTAAAAATTAAAAGTACAACTAAAACAAAAATACATAAAAATTAAATACAATTAAAAACCACAAAAATTTAAAAATGCATAATATTTTATTTCTATATTTTTAGTTTTAAAGTGTTTTTTTTTAGTTTTAATTGTATTTTTAATTTAAATTTTTTTATTTTATTAATCTCAAATGGGTTCTCATGATAAAAAAATGTTAATTGGTTTTATTAACATTACAAGTAATAGGATCATTTAAGAAAATAATTATTTGAATTATGAAAAAATGCATGTATTTTAAAATATTTTTAAATAGGTGAAGATAAAACTGATTTATAAAATTTGAGTTACTTTTTCTATATTTTTTTTCAAATTAGTGAGTCAAAATCCATATTTTTCTAATTTATTTATATTTTAGAAAATTTGTGGAGAGACCCATGATTTTTATTTGATTAAAAAAATCTTTAAATATCAAAATTATTATATTTTCAAATACAAAATCAATTTTGCTTTTACCTTTTCCATAGGCAGCTGATTAAGTTGGAAAATTATCTCAAACAGATCTTAAATATCTTTTGTCATTAAATAGATTTTTTTAAATATATATTTGTCTATAACTACTTTAATACCACATTATAAGCATACCTTAATAGACCATATTATCATAAATTTATATAAGTTTAACTTCAAATACATTTTCTTATCATTTATATTTTTAAAAATTGAAAATAATAACAATTCTTACACAAAATAAAACAATTTTTGGATACTTAGGTTCTATTTGGTAACTAGTTTCGAAAATGATTTTGAAAAATAGTTTTTGAGAACAATTTTAAAAATGCTATTCTCTAATGTTTGTAGAACAAAAATTTATTTGAAAATTTGAAATGTTTTTTACTTGTTTTTAATTTTTTTTAAAATATGCTTTAAAAATAAATTTTATATTTTTTGAACAACAAAATTGTTCTAGAAAACAGGAAACCCCTTTGTTATGATTTCTTTATCATATAGATATAGGATTTACAGGACAATTATTTAGAAGTATATTTTGTGTAATGACCCTTCCTATATAATAAAGAAGGATCCTATGAACCTAAACCGATCTTACCTCAATTCTAAGTTTGTCTATGAAGAGTAGAATTGATTGTATTAATGTTTATAATTAATTTCTTTTGTATGATAATATCAAACATGCTGTTAAATTTTCAAAATTATTGAAAAAATGAGATGAGAAAAACTTTCAATGCCTTTGCAAAATAATTTGAAACAATTTTCAACAAGATAAGATAAGTTCATATACTTTATTTTTTATTTTAAAAACTTAAAATAAGCAAAAATCCAAAACCTTAATATTATATAAAAAAAAAAATTAAAAGACCTATTTTATAAAATGAAAGATATTAATTCATCATAAAAATTGAAAAAAGAAAAAAATTATGGGAATGAAAGAAGTTGGGTGGAGCCTAATGATTAGTGTAACAAAAAATCTTGAGACATTAATAAATATAGGAATAGGACAACTCAGAGTGTTACGAGTGTAAGGCATTAAGACATATTTACTATATTTAAAAGGCGTGAGGAAGGAGAAGACAGGAAAAATGATGAGGTAAAGCCCACCGAATGAATGAATGAATGAGAGAGAGACACCACCCAGCCTCTCTACCATCCTCCACTACATGCAGTCTGTAGTGGGGTTGTTAGGAGCCCTGAGTGGAAGAATTTAAGCCCTATTTCTCTGGATCTTCCCCTAAATGTAGAACAAGTGTTTGACTAGACATCTTTTTGATTGATTTAAGGCCCTCTTTCTCTACATGTTCCCAGTTCCCCCAGAAGTAGAAAAATTTTGAATACACATCTCTTTCTCTCTCTCTCTCTCTCTCTCTCTCTCTCTCTCTCTCCCCCAGTGAAACTACAATAGTGTAAACTTTAATGAGATTCATTTGTTTCTCCATATCTGCCCCCTCTCACCATATGGATCTCTCTCTTTCTCCAAATATTGTAATACTCATTTATCACCTTATATGGCTTCTTCCCCCCTTGTACCACGGTATAATGCCCATCAATCAATCTCTCCAACCCGTCCGTCGCTCACTCCAAAATCGATGAAACCCGTTTCTCACTGTCTCTCCAAACCTTATAAAGACCTCTCTCAAATGTAAAACTTTGTTGTACCCATCAATCTCCCCGTCTCTCCAAACCTTATAAGATAAAACTCTCCTCCACCCCTCTGTTTCTCCCACTTCCCAAATCGTATACGTCCTCTCTCTTTCTTTCTCGACTTTGGACTTTTGTACTGTAACTTTATAATAAGCATCCCAACATTTTGTTTGTTTCTCACGTGAGTTCAGACAAGAAGCCAAGGGGCCGTCCTCAAAGAAATCATCACGTGAAATACTCTCTCCTCCTCTGTCCGTCCTTTCCATAGGAAGAAATGTGTGCATAAAAATAATTCCACTACCCACATATTCTTGTGCTCTCCGAATCTTGATGTCTCCCTTTCTCCCTTTCTCTCTCCCTCTCTCTCTCTCCCCCCTTCCCCTCTCTCTCCAACTTTTGTCATTGTCCTCCCCAAAACTTCATATCAACTCTCCAACTTGCTGTATATCATCTGTTCTTCCAAATTCTGCGCTGTTGGAAGCAGCTTTGCTCTCATCAACATCAGAAGAAGTTGAAGAAACAAAATTGAAGCTGTAAGCAGAAGAGAAGAGCATGCTTTTTGAAGATATGTTTGATTCCGAAAGTCCAAGTAAGTTCTTAGATAGGGAGTAGATATTCTTCAAAAGGAAACTCAAGAACCATTCATAGCCATATAAATCATCAAGTGCAATACAATATATATTTACTCTGCCTTCTTTGTTTTGGAGTGTTGATAGATTACTGAAAATAATGAAAAAAAAGTAATATATGCCTTCTCAAATCTACCTTTTTCCCAAGCCTTACTTTATATGTACTCCTCCTGTAAAGATGCTCATTATGGAGGTGGGATGGTGATCATCTGACTTCAACTCCATGACCGAATCATCAGTCTTTGGATTTTTGTTATCCAATTGGCTGCCAAAATGTATTTCTTAATCTAGAAGTACTACTCCTAAACTAGAGCTTCCATTATAGCTTCATCAACCCACCTGCTAATTAATCCTTCAACTCTGTTTTCAAGTCTGCAGTTGTGCTTTCCTGGAAAACCCAAAAGAAGGAAAAGAGAACATAAGAAGCAAAGGAAATGGGAAGAACAGAAAAAGGGTTTTCTTATAAACTAGGAGAAGTTTCATACCTTGAGGGGGGCATTTAGATTGAGTTATATGACATGGCAATGAACAAATTTGTAGTTTTGTAACAGAGAGATCACCATAACCTCCAAGTAAAGTACAATGAGGCTGCCTGTTGTAGTCTTGGAATTCACTTCCTTTATGCATATGTTGAGAAAAAGAAATAAACTTTACAGAGTGTTTTCACAAAGAACATGTAGAGCTGCTGCTTTCCTTCATGTGTAATACTGTATTATACATAGATATCTTAGCAGTCCTACACAAGCAAGGAATCTGATTAATATCTGACTTGGACAAACCAGTGTGCAGATTTGGACAGAAAATTTCCAAAAAAAGTGAAAAGGAAGAATGATCAAAACCACAATTAGTAATCTCAAATATCTGATTAAATAGAACTTCAAAAGTAGACCAAGAAAAACAATAGAGGGGGCTCAATATATTGCCTTTCTATGATTAGGGGTCTTTAACAAGATACCAAGAAAATGGGATTTTTCTTCAATCAAAACTAAAACTGAAATTCCTGCTGAAGGAGTGTAAGACCAGTAGAGAAATGGATTTCTTTTGACAAAAATCATGGACGATGCTGTAGAAAACACTTCCTTTTAATAGCACACCAGTAGAAGGAAATCTAAGATTTCATCTCTTGATAAATGTCCTTAATCTCTTCTCTAATGTATGCCAGACTTTAAGCAAGAGTTTCAGACAGCATGGCTGCAGCTAAGCTCGCCCTGTTTGTGGGAGGATGTCAGCATAGTTCTGCAACTTGGGTTCCTTGGAATCTTCTTACTCCATCTTGTACAAAAAATTGTGGGCCATTTATGGAAACACAGGACAACAGTAACAGATAAAGGCATAGAGATGTATCCCAATGAAGCAAAAGCCAGCTTCTCTTGCAAAGCCAGCATAATTTGTTCCAGTATACTACTGGGGATTCATGTGATTGTGCTACTAATGCCACCAAATGGAAGTGAGGGCAACTGCAAATCTCCAATCCTGGTTCTTTCATCAGAGGTCATGCAAGTGATGATATGGTTGATTACACTGATTGCAGTATGCAAGATTTCGAGTAAGAAGTATGTGAAGTTTCCTTGGATTCTAAGAACCTATTGGCTATGCAGCTTCTTGCTTTCTGTTATCCACACGGCTTTTGATGTCCATTTCCTTGTTACAAACAATGGGCACCTGAGAATGCAGGATTACACTGACTTCCTTGGTCTCCTTGCTTCAACCTGCCTATTTGGTATCTCAATCAGAGGGAAGACAGGCACGGTTTTGATCTCCCAGAATGGCTTAGCTGATCCACTTCTCAATGGAAAAACTGAGAATCATTCAGAAGGCAAGACAGAATCTCCTTATGGGAAAGCTACTCTTTTCCAACTCATTACCTTCTCTTGGCTCAATCCCTTATTTGCTGTTGGGATCAAAAAACCCCTTCAGCAAGATGACATCCCAGATGTTGATGTCAAAGACTCTGCTGAATTTACCTCTCATTATTTTGATGAATGCCTGAAACATGTTAGGGAGAGAGATGGAACTACAAATCCATCTATCTACAAGGCGATATTTCTTTTTATCTGGAAGAAAGCTGCAATTAATGCACTTTTTGCAATGATAAATGCAGGTGCATCATATGTTGGTCCATATCTTATTGATGACTTTGTGAATTTCCTAAGCATGAAGAAAACTCGTAGCTTAGAGAGCGGGTACCTTCTTGCACTTGCCTTCTTAAGTGCCAAAACAGTCGAAACTATAGCACAGAGGCAATGGATATTTGGTGCCCGCCAGCTAGGCCTTCGCCTGAGAGCTGCACTGATATCTCACATATACAAAAAGGGCCTAGTTTTGTCAAGCCAATCCCGCCAAAGCCACACTAGTGGAGAGATCATTAACTATATGGGTGTGGATATCCAAAGAATGACAGACTTCATCTGGTATATGAACACAATCTGGATGTTGCCAATACAAATTTCTTTAGCAATTTATGTTCTAAACATGAACATCGGTTTGGGGTCACTGGCAGCATTAGCAGCAACCTTAATGGTGATGGCTTGCAACATCCCCCTTACAAGAATCCAGAAAAGATACCAGTCTAAGATCATGGAAGCCAAGGATGAAAGGATGAAAGCCACTTCAGAAGTTCTTCGAAACATTAAGACTCTCAAACTTCAGGCATGGGACAGTCAGTTTCTTCATAAGCTAGAAAGCTTGAGGAAAATAGAGTACAATTGGCTGTGGAAGTCGCTAAGACTGGGAGCACTTTCTGCTTTTATCTTCTGGGGATCACCCACATTTATCTCTGTGGTGACTTTTGGGGCATGTCTTCTGATGGGGATTGAACTCACTTCTGGGAGAGTCTTGTCTGCATTGGCTACTTTCCGAATGTTACAAGACCCTATATTCAATCTACCTGATTTACTCTCTGTGATTGCACAGGGTAAAGTGTCAGTAGATAGAGTTGCTTCTTTCCTCCAAGAAGATGAAGTTCAGTCTGATACAATCGAGTTTGTTCCAAAAGATCAAACAGAGTTTGAAGTGGAGATAGACAACGGTAAATTCAGCTGGAACCCTGACTCAAGCAACCCAACACTAGACAAAATACAGTTAAAAGTGAAGAGGGGAATGAAGGTGGCAATTTGTGGGACTGTAGGATCTGGGAAGTCTAGCCTGCTCTCTTGCATACTAGGAGAAATAAAAAAGCTGTCGGGTACTGTAAAGATTGGTGGTACAAAGGCCTATGTACCTCAGTCCCCATGGATACTAACAGGAAATGTCAAAGAGAACATCCTCTTTGGGAACCAATATGACAGTGTTAAGTATGATGAAACTGTTAAAGCATGTGCTTTAACTAAGGATTTTGAGCTTTTCCCCTGCGGTGACCTCACGGAAATAGGTGAAAGAGGGATAAATATGAGTGGAGGCCAGAAGCAAAGGATTCAAATAGCCCGAGCAGTTTACGAGGATGCTGATATATATTTGCTTGATGACCCATTCAGTGCTGTGGATGCTCATACAGGCACCCAACTCTTTAAGGTCAGTATTTCTTGACTATCTATATTAGGGGGTCTGGAATATGAAAAATGAGTCTTCAAACTTGGCTCAAGACAAAAATTCTCCTCTATTCTTCTGTATTAAAGCAGTGATTTACAGGAAACTCAATGTTGATTCTACTCTTTTCATACTGTTTGCAGGACTGCCTGATGGGGATTCTAAAGAACAAGACCATTCTTTATGTTACTCACCAAGTTGAGTTTCTTCCAGCAGCAGACTTCATTCTGGTATGTGATAGTTAGCATCAACACCATGATACTTACAGTCTGGAGTAAATCTGGACTATAACTAACTTAAGACTCAACAGGTGATGCAAGATGGAAGAATAGCACAAGCTGGAAGATTCGAGCAACTTTTAAAACAAAACATAGGATTTGAAGTTTTAGTAGGTGCTCATAACCAAGCTCTGGAATCCATCCTGACAGTTGAAAATTCAAGTAGAACATCGAAGGACCCAGTACCTGAAAATGAATCCAATAAAGATCCCACTTCAAATTCAGAAATGATCCATACTCAGCATGACTCAGAGCATAATATCTCCCTAGAGATAACAGAAAAACAAGGAAGATTAACTCAAGATGAAGAAAGAGAAAAAGGAAGCATTGGAAAAGAAGTTTACATGTCATATTTGACGATTGTGAGAGGCGGGGCTCTAGTTCCAATCATAATCTTGGCACAGTCAATGTTCCAAGTATTACAGGTAGCTAGCAACTACTGGATGGCATGGGCTTCTCCTCCTACAAGTGAAAGTAGGCCAAAAATGGGGTTGGATTACATACTATTCGTGTATATACTTCTTGCTGTTGGAAGTTCACTTTTTGTGCTGCTTCGAGCCTCGCTAGTAGCAATAACAGGACTTTCAACAGCACAAAAGCTCTTTGTGAAAATGCTGCAGAGTGTGGTCCGGGCTCCAATGGCCTTTTTTGATTCAACACCTACTGGAAGAATCTTAAACCGGGTGAGTAGCATATAGTTCAATGCAATTTGTTAATGACTCTGCAGTAACAGAACTATAATAGCAAATAAGTTATACTGGATCACAAAATTACATGATTCTTCGATTACTTATTGGTGCAATATTAGGCAATGTGAAACTTTTTTGAATGATATTCAAGAAAAGAGTTGATTGACAATGGAGACAGGGGATTCTCCTTCCACTTATGAAAGGTATCCTGACCTGAATCCAATTCATGAATATGACTAAATTCATCAAACCTCTGGAAGGTTGTAGTTGTATCCAAAGAATCCCAATAGAGCATGAAAACATTTTTTTCCCCAAAGAATCTGCTCTCTAATGCCAAAGAACTGCCTTAACATAAAAAATGAGCACTCTTTTGAGGAGGGAGACCAATAAATTTCCCAAAGATAAAGAAATTCCAAATCAAACCCCAAGTTTGAGACTGCATCTTTCCAACCAAAACTCTTAACTCCTGGCTTCACAGTCGGATTTTAAAAACAATATCACCCCATGAGGCTGTGGAACAGGGGAGGAGCTGAAAATAATGAGTGAAGCAACTAGATAGCTTTGTCTAATTCATAGAGGCATAAGATAAAACCTGTAATTTCTGTGAGCCTGATTGCTTTTTGGCAGTTATATGAAATATGTACTTAAAAATATAGTACCATGATCTTCCAGAGATTTAACAGCTTTCAACTATCATATAAGCAGGCATCTATTGATCAAAGTGTGCTAGACATGGAAATGGCGAACAGGTTAGGCTGGTGTGCTTTTTCAGTAATACAGATTCTAGGAACAATCGCAGTGATGTCTCAGGTAGCATGGGAAGTATTTGTTATCTTCATTCCAGTAACTGCAATCTGCATCTGGTACCAAGTAAGATCCCTTTGTCCTGATCTGTATTTAATTTATCTGTGTTTAATTGGGATGTGCAAATCACATGGAATCAGAAAGAGTCTAATTCGCTAAAGTTTGTAATATAAAAGAATGTGTCAATACCAGATTCATCAAAACACTAATAAACATGTTGAATCAAGATAGTGGCTAGAAAACCTGAAAATGCCTCTTCTTTTTCAATCAATACCCCATTCTGTTGCTGTTGATAAAAAAGAAGCAAAATAAGTTTCTTAGTTCTTAAAATTTTTGTTGTTGGGCTCCTGGAAGAACATAGTTGGGTTCGAACTTCCTTTTTCAATTCTTGCACTCCACTTTCTCAGCAATCAAATGGAGTGTAGTAATACCCTTTGTAGAACTGGCCTTATGCTATTGGCATTGAACTATTGGTTAATGGTGATCATTTCAGCAATACTACATACCAACTGCAAGAGAATTGGGCCGTTTGGCAAGCATACAGCAATCTCCAATCCTACATCACTTTTCTGAATCACTTTCTGGAGCTGCGACGATCCGTGCTTTCGACCAAGAAGACCGCTTCATTCATGCAAATCTTGATCTTGTTGACAACTTCTCAAGGCCATGGTTTCATAATGTGTCAGCAATGGAATGGCTTTCTTTCAGACTCAACGTATTATCCAATTTTGTCTTCGCCTTTTCATTGGTTTTGCTTGTGAGCCTTCCTGAAGGGATCATCAATCCAAGTAAGCATCATAACTAGTTCATGATGTTTTATCTATCACAGATCATTTGCTTCCCACACATCACATATCTTACATTGTCAGATTAATCAAAAGAGTGCTTATCTTGGAGTGGATATTTTACAGGCATCGCAGGATTAGCAGTAACATATGGAATAAATTTGAATGTTCTACAAGCTTCAGTTATATGGAACATTTGCAATGCAGAGAATAAAATGATCTCAGTTGAAAGAATTCTTCAGTATTCAAAAATTAAAAGTGAAGCACCTCTTGTGATTGAAGAGTGCAGACCAGAAAATAACTGGCCCCAAGTTGGAACAATTTGCTTCCAGAATTTGCAGGTATAATTCTACCATGAGGTTTTCAACATCAAAAGAATTAGGATTAAGACTTGGAGATGCATTTTGATATTAATCAAACCATAAACATTTGAAAATCTCCGTCCATACTGCACTAACATGCATATTTCCCCATGTTGCAGATCCGTTATGCTGAACACCTCCCATCTGTTCTCAAAAACATTAGCTGCACATTTCCTGGAGGGATGAAGATTGGAGTTGTAGGAAGGACTGGAAGTGGAAAATCAACACTCATACAGGCCATTTTCAGGATCGTTGAGCCCAGAGAAGGGAGTATTATCATTGATGGTGTGGACATTTCCAAGATAGGCCTTCATGATCTCAGATCAAGGCTTAGCATCATCCCCCAGGACCCGGCAATGTTTGAGGGAACAGTTAGAGGAAACCTCGACCCATTGGACCAGCATCCTGATGGTCAAGTCTGGGAGGTAAATTTCTTATAAAACCTATTCCTTTCTTGTATTTTCAGCATTTTTATTTCCTGTTCCTCATTCTTTTCAAGCTTCAACTGGAGACTAAAAGTGAGAAATGTCCAAGCATAGTGCTAGTAATTTTATGTTAGTCAGAGTAGAGTTTAATTTTTATTAAGAAGATGCATTAAGTCAATTGAAATGTGGCCCTTTCTCATCTTTCAGGCCCTGGATAAATGTCAACTAGGTGATCTAGTTCGGGCAAAGGAAGAAAAGTTGGATTCATCAGGTCAGATCCATTTCTTCAAACTATTATGTGATTGGATTTGTGTATTTAGAAGTAGAAACTACTAACATAGAGATGGCTTTAACAGTAGTTGAGAATGGGGAAAACTGGAGTGTGGGACAAAGGCAGTTGGTCTGTCTTGGAAGAGCATTGCTAAAGAGAAGCAGCATTCTTGTTCTAGATGAAGCGACGGCGTCAGTTGATTCTGCAACTGATGGGGTGATACAGAAGATCATTAGTCAAGAGTTCAAAGATCGGACAGTTGTAACTATAGCTCACAGAATCCACACAGTTATAGACAGCGATCTTGTTTTGGTCCTCAGTGAAGGTAAGTACATCTAAATGTATATAATCTATGAGCTCAGTAATAATTGATTATATATCATGTGATTAATGGAAGAGACTTAAGAATCCAAGATTATTTTCTATGAACAGGGAGGATTGCAGAGTATGACACACCAGCAAAGCTACTTGAAAGAGATGATTCATTCTTCTCAAAACTCATAAAGGAGTACTCCAAGAGATCGAAAGGTTTCGGCAAGTTGGCAATATTGACATAAACAAACCCTGCTTCTTGGAATCAAAACTTGGTGTGCTATTTTCTCATGAAGGGGACATCATAGGTTCAGGGACAAATTGCGAAAGAGCAACTAGACCTTCAAAAAAAAAGTGTTTGAATGATCTATCAGGCACGACAAGGAGACGGGTTCAATTTGGTAGACTGTGAAGCAGCGTTTCTGTTAGTGAATCATGCAATAGGTAATAACAAGCCTGAAGCTATTCTCCATGACAGTTTAACTTTATGATATAAATAAAGAAGGCTACTCTCCAAACCCTTAGTAAAATTATCCAAGATCTACAAAGACTATAATAAGCAAATTTTATGCATTATTTTGACTAAAAGGAGAAGTAGCTAGCATTTAATTGACAACTTATGTTGCATGGATGATTCAAAATTCTCCAGGTTCTCAAACTTAATGTATTCTGATTCCATTAAGATCTTTCAATAGTATGAACTGTGTCATTACATTAATCATTTTCAAATATCATTGCATTAGGATTGGGTTTGGCGAGTGTTTTGTCATTGAGGTCATCTTCAAGGGTACTGAAATTGGCCAGAGAAGCAAATGCCATTATCTAGAAAACAATTTTCATTTGGTTATTGCCCTTAAAAATGCCGAAAGAAATGGATACAAGAATTATAAATCTTCAAGAAATGAAATAAATAACGTGGAAAACCATGAAAAGGACCTTTAATGATTTTTATGAATCCTTTCATCCTCTTCAATTGTCCTCAATGCATGCACAAGATGGAGGTTCCCTCTGTTGGGGGATTGGACCTCTGGGGGATGCGGTGATAGTAGTGTGGGATACCAGTGAGTTAGGGGATACTGAACTGCAATAGGGGGTAGAGAACAGATATGGGGCACACTTATGTGACAGGCAGAATAACCCTCTTTTCACCTGTACCAATCAAAATTTTCTCCACAACCACAACAACTCAGCATCGAGCAATAATAAACCGAAGATATATCAATAAGGAGACATTGTATATAATGTAGAAATAGACTCCTAAAGTAGGTAAAAAACCCCGGTGGAATTTTCTTCCATTTCAACAAAAAATGAGAATACAAATTCCTCACTAGCTTCTTTGACAGGAAGACCGGTGGAAAGCTTGAGATGCAAACCCCTCACTTAGAAACAGAGAGAAATTGAAGGGAGTTGAGAGATTTTACCACAAAGGCTTCCAAAATGGTTGAAGGAGAGGAAATCATCCACGGAGTTCACCTTCATACTTGGATCAACTCTCTTCAGCCCTTGAAAATGCCCAGAAAACAACCTTGGTTTTCTTCTCTTCTCTCTTTTTCCTCCCCTCTTTTCTCTTTCATGATCTGCCTATAAATTTACTTCTACATCTTTGAAAAACATAGCCCGAGATGTTAACAGATCGAGCTCAAAAACCAACCACCAAAGCAGCCCAATATGTGGACTTAATAAACTCTCATGGGTTGGAACCCATAAATGAGCTAGCCCAACAATGTTCCCCTCTAGCACATGAGGGAGGGATGGCAACCTGTAACTCCATCACATGCAGTTTATACACGCCATGTTGACACAATTTAAGCTTCTTCTTAGGAACCGCCTTCGTCAACATATCTGAAGCATTCTTTTCAGTATCAATCTTCTTTAGTTGAATGGCTTTATCTTCAACCATGGTGGTTCAGATGAGATCAATAGCACTTTAACTGTCACTACATGCCACATATACATCCTGCTTTAAACCCAACTCTTGGAGAAAACCCTTCAACCATAACAACAACTCCATTTCTTTAGCAGCAACTATAGACTCAGCCTTTACTGTGGATAAGGCAACACACTTTTGCAACTTAGACTATTATGACATAGCTCCCCTCGCAATAATCATCGAAGAACTAGATGTAGAACTCCTACTATCAACGTCACCATCTCTGTTTGTATCCATGAACCCTCGTAAGAGTGTTTAAACTCCTCCATAACACAAGAAACACTTGAGCTACTTGTCAAGTACCTGAAGATCCATTTCACTACTTCCCAATGCTCTTTCTCTAGGTTGGATAAAAACCTGCTCACAACCCTAATTGTATGAGCAACATCTGTCCTCGTGCACAACATTGCATACATCAAGCTCCCTACAACGAAAGAATAGGGAATTATACTCTTCATCTTCTTCTCATCATTTGAATTAGGACAAGACTTCTTGATAAGCTTGAAATGATTACCAAGAGGAGAGCTAATTGGTTTACCTCCTTTCATATTAAAGCCTCTTAAGCAATTTCTTAATGTAGCTTTACTGAGACGACCATAGCTTCCTAGATTTTCTGTCGCACTTGATTTACATACCCAAAATCCCTTATCCGGCCCAAAATCCTTCATATCAAAGGCACTCGACAACTCTCATTTCAACTTGCAAATCAACTCACATCTTGTCCAAGGATAAGAATATCATCTGCATACAATTGCAGACACATTAATCAGCTGATATTCTCCTACAACCGTGACTTATCATGAATGAATTAAACTTCTTATACCATTATCTTGGGGCTTGTTTCAACTTATAAAGGTTTTTCTTCAATTTCTAGTGCAAACACTTTTGGTAGTACCATGTGAATCTCTTCCTCCAAACTGCCATAAAGAAAAATTGACTTTACATCCATTTTCTCAAGCTCAAGGTTCAGGCTAACTACTAATCCCAAGGCAACTCTGATGGAAGTCGTCTATACTATTGGGGAGAACTTCCCACCGTTGTCCTTTTTCAACTTGGACACTCATTTGCTTTTCAATGCTTTTCTTCCTGTAAGAAATTTTACCAACTCATAAGTTTTATTTTTCTATAAGAAATTCATCTCAACTTGCATAGCTCTCAACCAACTGCTACTATCCTCATGAGACTTAGCTTCCTAAAAGCTTTCTAGCTCCTCCCCATCTGCAACTACTACATAGTCTATGAAAGGATATCTAGCATATGGATAGTGCTCTCTGGTAGACCTCTCTAGCTCCTCCCGATCCCTCCTGATGAGGTGACTACTCTATTTGGTCAACTAGCTCATGTATAGATCAAAGATGAAAATATCGATTTTAACGGATATATTGATAACTTGATTTTACAAATATATCAATAAATATCAATGGATATTTTCATGGAAATGTTGAAAAAAAATATAAGAAATGATAAATAAGAAATAATATACATATTCAAGTCTTTTTATATATAAAAAAAAATATATGTATAATATATTTTGTGATATGTTGTATAATATATAGAATTTAAAAATACACTAAATTTAAAATTATAACATATTTAGTTTGGAATAAGTTTTTATTTAAAAGTATTGACGATTTTATTTATAAATTTATATTTGTTTTGTGTTTAATTATTATATACAAGATATGATAAAATAATTAAAATTGATTTATTTATAATAATTTTATTTTAATCAATGTATATAATATATATTTATTTGCATGTGAAAGCATAGCACAGATAAAGTGTTAGTCTAATGGTTGTATAAGTAAATCAGGTTCATGCTTGAGCTCTTAGGTTCAATCACTCCAATGTTTATGCAATTAAATTTTGGTTTCTTGGCTTAAGAAGCAATCCCACGTCGAAATTGTAGAGGAAAAATTAGTTGAATTTAAATAGAAACCCATCATAATGAGCTATAGCTAGATGTGTGGGCTGAGTAGGTGGCTATTGGGCATAATGCATAGGCTATAAGGACTCTCCCATCAATTGCACCTTTTCGATAGAAAAATATGGTGTTGATGTGGCTGATTAAATCCACAATCTTATTGATAAATATTTATCATTGATATCGGTATTTCATCGATTTATTAGTGAATAATTAAAAAATAATTAGAAATTTCGATAGAAGGAGATATCGTTGCAAATTTCTTGTCAAGCCCACCCAATATTCGATATTTTGACAAAATATTGGTGTCCTTGGTGTAGATATATCTTTGCACCATCATCTTTGCCTAACTCATCAACTTCTTCCTCATTTGTTGGCTACTGTGATGAAAAAAGAATAGGTGCCAACTCAATGAAACAATCACATGTATTTATAAACTACCCAACTTTATCAACATCTTATCAAAAAAGAATAGGTGCCTCACTTGTTTCATATGTTTTTAGAAGATCGCATCTCTATTTCTCACAAACATCTTTCTTGTGTAAATCCAAACTCTTCATCACCATTCCCAAAAAAGACATGATGTGAGACTACCTTATCATTAAGTTTAGATCTCTACTTTTTGGGAACATATATGAAAGTCTTATTTCCAAAGGCATTTAAGTGAGAATAGAAAACATGTTTCTCGCATACATCTTTTTTGGAGCCTCAAAATTCAATTGAGGGATATGTTTATTAAGAAGCATGCAGTCTAAGCAGCCTCATCCTAAAACACCTTAGACAACCTTGCAATCTTCAACATATACTTGAATTTCTCAGTTATGGTGTAATTCATTATCTTAGCCACATCATTACATTATGGAGTGTGAATAACTATTTTCTCATGCCTTACGCCTTTAAGCAGTAAGCTATAAACTCCCTTAAGGTGTACTCACCCCTATTATCATACCTAAGGCACTTTAATTTCTTCTCAGTCTCCTTTCAACCATGACATGAAACTATAGAAAGTATTGAAAGACTTGATCCTTTGATCTTAGTAGGTAAATCCATATATTCTTAATAACATCATCTATGAAGGTGATAAATGTTGAAATATTTGCAAAAGTTCATTCTAAGCCCTATATCACAAGGATGCATGCATCTAGAATCTTATGAATACTATATCTAAGGCAACAAAACAATTTAAAACATAAATACTTAGATCTAGGACTAAAAATATCTTTACCTTTGGATTTAGATGGTCCTATATTATACTCTAATTGATGCAGGGATCTCAAAATTTGATCTTCCACTTGATGGTTTTGTATTCAAACCTTGGCACATTTGTAGAGTGACTATACACTTGAGAGAGAGAGATGGGGGTTAGGGCTCTTTCTCTAGAAGAATGGAATGAATGAATTGATTGATCCTGAGGATCTTTAAATCTATGTAATGGAAACTTTACATATAAAGATTGTAGATCTATGAGTATAAAAACAATATTTAGGATCTAGATGTTCCTAGATCAATTCCAATCGATGAAGAGTTTGCCATGGATCTCAAATGCCTCGTTATCTTCTGCTTGATGGCTCTCTTTCCTAGACCTTGGCATGTGAGGATGGTGGGGTTTTATTTTGTTTCCATTTATAATTAATTCTTACATTTGTGTGTGGATGAAATTATAGTAAGAATAGAAATTTTTAGTTATCCTTGACAAAAAAATAAATTTTCATGAAATAAGGTTCCAAAGTTGAAAATATTTATTAAAATTGGAAAGATGAAACAATGAAAATAATTTTTGTGAAAATATTTATTTATTTTATAATAAATATGTTGCTCTTAGGATTTTCCAAAATTTTCAAAAAAAAATATTTTCCTTATTACATTAGAATTTTTATTTTGAGAGGGTAAATATCATTTTGGAAATTTTAATAGTAAATAATTTGTTATTAAGGAGATCATTGAATCTATAAAAAAAATCTTAATATTCCAAAAAATTAAGTAGGAAAGGGCCTTAGCAAGCTCACAACGTCCATGATAATGCCTGTTTTGATTTTGGTTATGCATGGCTAAACGTTCCTCATGTATGATGGTTATAACATAGCAAAGATCTCTTTAGTGACAGTGGTGATCTTTCTTATCTTGATCTTTTCCTCTTTGGGTTTCTTATTTGCTAACAAACTCTTCTAGTTTCCTAGTTTTTGTTAACTTCTCCACAAATTGTTTCAAATTCTAACACTCATCAATCTAGTATCCTCAATCTTCATGATAATTGCAATACTTATTGGGGTGTTGCTCTATAGTTCAAGTGACAATGACTGAAGGGGTCAAAATTCTTGTATGGATATGATTTCTTATAATATGCATCAATAGGATACTTCGAGTGGAGTATAGGAGGGGTAGGATTGACTGTTCATTCGAGCATTACTTTTCTCACAATCTTGTTTCCCTCCAGATTGTTATTTATGGTTTTTTTCCTTTGTTCCCTAGATGTCGGTTGTTCCTAGTGGGATATTTCCCTACTAGGTAGGCAACCATGGGTGTTGGTTGAATAGTTTTCCTAGGTTAGCATCCAACTCAACTACAATAATACTTTGTACATGCCAAAACCTTATGATTCATTATGAGTAACCCATGCTACAAAAGTATAAAAACAAACAAAATTACATCGTTTCTTAAAAAATAAATAAATAAAAAATTAGTTGTCTTATGATACAAGGGCAAAATCTTCAAAAGACTCTCAACATGAACAAAATAACATCTGATCAACAACACATGCCAAACTCAAGCATTAATCCCAACGAGTGTTTTTTAACTTGCATCTAAGAGTGGATGGGATAAGGTGAGTTCACAACTTAGCGAGAAAGTTTATGATCATCCTAGGTTTATCTTTAAAAACCTTGAATTAAACATATGACAACATGCATAATAAACATTTGATAATCATTAACAAATAAGCAATAATGTCAAATATGCAAATATTGTTGATGGTTTCATCTCTACTTTGTCTCATTCATGTTCCCACATATTAAGCTAATGATTCCTACCAATGTACATATTATCTGTTAATGCTCCAAAAGATGCTCTGCCATAAATAATAACTACTCTAGGACTATTACCCAATGACAAGCCATATCCCATGTCTTTTGGGCCTCAAACCCAATGAAAGAACCAATTCTTGGTCTTTAAAGACTAAAACCCAAGGGTAGGACCAACCCCATATATCTACATTAGAGTATCTTCCTTGAGGGCTTTAAGGATTTTGACCCAAAGACCCATGGTCCCACATAAATAATATATCTAATGATAGTGTCTACAACTTCTCATAGATACTTCACAAATACTAATTTGTCTTCTAGATATTATTTGTCATTGTTTCATAACATGAACCATTTCCACAATACTTTAGTTGTGATTCCTCATACCAATACATATCCAGACATCATCGCAACATTTTAAAACAATAATACAAATACACTAATAATGCCATGACATATTGAAATACTTCATAAAAGCATATTAAATATATGGATATTCAACAAACATTGACTTCTCATTTTCAATTCTTTTATGTAGACTATGACCTGACCCTTAGTTATTACAACGAACTAAACTAAAACAATATAATTTAGGTTTCTCAACCATAAAAATTACACAGTTAAGTTTTATGACATTTTTCCTTTTTACTAATTTCAACAACTTAATGTTGATGATGATTTTAATTTTCACATTCTCTAATCTACATGCCTACAAGTTTTTAAGTCAAAATTAATGTGAGTAAACAATCTTTCCTATGCATACTTATATTCTCCAATTAATTAGCATGCTTTAATTATTTTGGTTTTCCTTAAACTGAATCCATTAGCATGCTCTAAGTGTATAAATAAGTCTAATTAATCATGATTTCATCAATCTATTTTTCATTATTTCAAACCTTTTGTAAATTTTATTAATTAAAGAAAACTAAACAAGCAAGTATGTCAATTCTTTCTTTAAAAGATGATTAAATTAAAATACCTAAAACTTTAATTATTTTAATTAATAATTTAAAAATGATTATAACTAATTAAATTTAGTTTTCAAACAAACTTTACCATTTATTTGCTTCAAAAAGTTATTTGGAATCCAAATATACCAAAATCACAAACCTTGTCTTCTTCCTCACCTTTATTCCTTCACTTTCTCTCTCTAACTTCTCTATCTAGACTCACCATTTTTCTGCAAAGATTGGGTTGAAAATGAAGGTTAACAACTCTTTTATATGGTTTAAAAGCAAGCATGAGATGACAATCTCTAATATTGCACTAACCCAAATTTTCCAAATTGCCCTTTAGTCCTTCTATTTATAATATTTTATGCTTTTACACCTACTAATCAACCCATCAAGTCTTCTTAATTGAAATTAAACCTCATGGAACTAATGCATGTGCTTAAGCTGTTTAATTACTACCACTACTACTCAGGGTTCTCTATTGGGATTGTAGGGAGGAAATGACAAGGCATGAAAACCTAACCCCTAAAGGGCTATTTATAGGCTTCTTATTGAGATTAAGTGACTTAACTCACTATGGGCTTGAATCACTTAATCTAACTCAAAAAGATTTCTAATTGATTAATTAACTATACAGGGCCCTAATTAATCAATTAACTCAATCCAAATATACCACTCACTTATACCTGTGCAACCTTTCATAATTACCAAAACACCTTTATGCACAAAAGTGAACTAAAAATCCATCCAACCCTCATAAACCGTGTCATCAAGGAATATGAGCTCAAAGTGGGAACCATAGGAATCCATAGGAGTATTGGCTCCTTTAGAATCGAATTCTAAAATTAACTCAACATCCCACTATAGATAGTCAACTGCAATCCAATACCCTTTGTATATTACAACAAGACACCAAGTGCTCAGGTTCATGACCTATTATCCACTGTATGCAGACCCCCCATGAATTGGTGTCTATAATCTAACAAGGTAATGCTATCACCTATCAAAATTACCTCTTCAATTCTTAAGTTACATATCCCTCTTATTATGCAATCAAATAACATACTGTAACTCCAAGGAATAAATGTCAAATTCCATTAAAAAAGTTATTGTGGTCATAGATTTCATGATTACATGTCCTTTAGATCACCCAATGAGACACATTATCTCAATCCCATAAGATATAATGATGCCTCTATTGACAATACTCGTTGTCACCAACCTTCATTAATAGTGAATTAATCCATAGGGATATATGAACACTTTAGGGTCTCACCCATATAGTATAGTACCTTGGTGAATCATGACATTTGATAGCCTTGCATCACGATTCATCGTAGGTCTTGTCCAGTGTGCATCACATACACTAGTGCACTCACAATGTGAAACCCATCCCAACGGCTAAGAAAAGTCATCCCTCCAATTATGAGGTGGTGCACTATAGTTTTTATTGGATTGCCCAAGGGTATTAAGATTATTCTTAACATAGCTTGTAGCATGATTAGCTCGATGGGTTAGGGTAATCGACTTGGTTTAGCCAACCGGGGTCAAATAAGGATTCGTTATCAACTAAGGGGAAGAGATTTTGTCAAGTTTGTTTAGAGTTTGCAAACTTTCACTCTTGAACTTGGCTTCATTCTCCCCATTCTTCCTTACTAGGCTTTGTCGTGACATCTATGAGCTAGGCGATTGGTACATTGACCAACTCCATTCAATCTAAGCTATGTTTTCTTGCAAGCAAGGTCTTTATTTCATTTGTTAATTTCCTGTGATCACTATAACATTTCCTCTTTTTCTCGATGGAATCTTTTTTCCATATCTTCCATGTGTTCTTATATTCTTAGCAATAACAAGATTTTCAAGTTTGGAGGGTTTTTCTTTCCATTCCCATAGATGACACCAATCTATTTCGTCTTTTGTTTACTCATAGATGTATTTTGATTAATCCTACAAGGAGGATAAATCAAAGGACATCATGAGCTTACAAAGGATAAAACAAATTGGAATGAAATTGTTCCCTTGGTCACCTTAGGACATGTATCCCTTTTATAAGCTTTAAGAGAATATATCATATCTTTTTTAGAATGACGATTATGAGGAGTGTGCTATAATGATTGAGATTGTTGGTTACAAGAGAAGTTATTTTGTTGTTAAAGGGGTAAACAGGATCAATCAAAATATATAGTGAGTAGACAAATGATGAAATAGATTAGAATGAAATTGTCCTCCTTATCTCCTTGGAACTTATGCTCTTTTTATAGGCTTTAAGAGAATATATCATATATTTCTTGGAATAGTGGTTACAAGGGGCATACTATAATGGTTGAGATTATTGGGACAATATAAGTCATCATGTTATTAAAGAGACATTCGCCATACCTTTGGGAATTTGCATTATGCATTAATAACTTTGTGTCTTTTGTTATTAGTGAGGAGTCATTTGTTGGACATGTCATTAAGGTAATGTGCATGATTATCATAGTGGGGCTAGTGGCAGAACTAGGAAATAAATTTGGGTTTAGGGTTGGGGTTGGGGTTGGGGTTGGGGTTGGAGAGGGGGAGAAGAAAAGGTAGGGGTGGAGTGGCAAAATTTAAAAATATATTTCAAATGGAGCATAAACTAATGAACTTACCATGTGGTGTAATTGTAATGAATGAGATTTTTTTCTTTTCCTTTGGTAAATGGTTCAAATCCTCCAATGTCAATTTTTATTTTTTATTTTTAATTTTAGGGGGAGCATTTGCCCCTCTCAGGAATTATGTGGCTCCACCCTTGAGTGGGACACACCTTGTTACCAAAATGATGAAGATAATAAACTCATATTTAATATGTTACAATGAAGGTGACTCTAATAGTAGTGATATGACTAGTAGATGCTTTGAGTTATTGCACCATTTCTTGCTTTGTTTAGAGGACGCCACATGTCATCAAATTAACTCATCCCTACACTTATCAATCAACTACCATATAAGAACACACCGACCCTTAAACTTGTTTTGTGTCAACTATCAATTTATGAAGACACGTTATATAAAAAAAATCAATATTATAAGTGAAAATGTGATATCTTAAATGATTTTGACTTTGATAATAATTTCCTTTATCAGATATACCAAATTTCTACTTGGGATTTAGATATTCCATTTGTATGGTGCAATAACTTTGATTTTCTCACAATTTAGTTGGTTAAGCTTTTGTTTTGTAGTTTGTTTCTTCTTATTTTAGTAATCAATACATTGCTTATTGCATGCCATGTTTCATATTCACTTCTTATGTATTATAATTAAATTCAATCAAACTAGTTATATTTTTATTGCCTCAATATATATATATATATAAAACATAATCTTGGATTTTACAAAATGGTAGTATAAACCTCATCGATATGACCTTAACTTTGTACCAAACCATTTATCCTACCTAACCCTAATAGAACCATAAACAATTCCAATGATTCAAATAGAAATCATAATCCTTGATCTTAAATCTCTAATCATAAACTCTATGAAAATAATATATTAAAAGAAACCCCGTTAATGTGTTTAAAATGACATGTTAGCATTAGATAACTTAAAGCCCTAATAATAATAATGTTTTTCAAGTTTTTTTCTTTAAATCTTAAAAACACTAGCGATTTTTGTTAGAAAATTTTAAAAATACTAATAACAATAGTAATATTTAGATTTCCTTTTAAAAACTTTAGAAAAAATTAATATCATGAGTTTTTTTATATATAAGACTAGGCTTGGTCTGTGTGCAAATCACGTGAACTCCTAGCTAATGGTGCATTTTTTTATATTTATATTTGATTTTAATAAAAATTATAGAAAAATAATTTACATCTATTTTATGGTTGTGCTCTAATTTATTTTATTTTAAAAAAATTATATATTAAATAATTATATTAATAGATAAAATCATATCCATTGAGAAAATTAGATATTACATAAATTACATCATTGTATAAAAAAATATATCTATTTTATAAATGTCAATTTCATTCATTGCTTTGAAAATGAATAATATTTAAAATTATAATTTAATGATATACAACCTATATCACAATTGAAATTAAATGTTATAATAAATTAATAAACTATTTACTTATTTGCTATATTTATTCTTAATTGAAATCAAGTTTTATATAATTTAATAAATTTATCATTTATTGTTCTATATTTAATTTCATTAATATTTTTTCTAATTAGTATATTCAAATATAAACTCAAATATATAATGATTGATTAAAAATATTAAAATTATTTTTTATCTTTTGAAATAGATAATTAATATTTTAAAAATATTATCCCTATCTCCAATAAAATATTTTCAAATATAAACATTAAATTTAGAATCTAATTATGCAAATCATAAATATAAAATAAACTTGTATATAATTGGTAAATATTGATGAACTCTAATATTTAACCTAAAAGTTTATTATTTTTTCCCATTATCTTTTCAATGCATAAATATGATATATATATATATATATATATATATTAACTTATCTTATATATTGATTTTCACATTACATTATTTTTTAACTTATCTTATATACCCATTTTCACATTACAATTGTAGTCCAAATTAAAATTAGGACAAAATATTTTTTAAATTTTGTATGATTTTATTTTTATTTTTTTTAAATGGTTGAACTTTTGTTTTGATTTCCAAAAATAGTTTTCTATTCTAAAGAATGATTAATTTCACTCATCTACCTTGAGGTTTTAGTCAAATACAACTAGTTTCCTTTGGTTAAAAAATTTGTCAAATACCTTCCTTATTTTTAATTATAGGGAAGGCAAATAAAAATATCAAACGAGATGGAAAAGGAAGGTATTAGATGAAATTTCAAATCAATGGGGACTAGGCATATTTAGTCGAAACCTGAGGAGAGGTCTATGAAATTAATCCTTTTTTATTTGTTGTATAGTCAATGGTAGTTTCATAAATAATTGAATAAATACGGATGAAAGGTGAAGAGACAATCACAATAAAATTGCACAACACACTTTCATCATATAAATATCTTTTTATAAAAACTTGAAAATGGTAATAAAAAATAGGAAAATTCTATGGTACCACTTTGGTACCGTATTGAAAAACATTTTTGGCCATTGGATGTAGGTGGTTCAATCCAGATTGTTCAAATAGCTTATGCATAAAAAATAAAAATAAAAATAAAAATTGTAGACTCTTCATTTTGCCCATGACACATATAGGTTACTATCCAAGTAAATTATTGTAATTTATCAACTTGTAGTCTCCGATTCTTCCTTAGGAGCTTCTTAGAGGACAATTGTGGAATTTTGATGTGATCACATAAACCTCTAAACTTGTAACTTAAGGTTTTTTGATTGTTCAAACTTATCATTAACCATAATTTGAAACAAAATTATTAAATCCTTGTTTTAAAATTTAAAGTAAAATAAATTGCTTCTTTGAATAATAAACATGCCAAAATATTTATTCATTTACTTATTCTTGTTAATAATTCATAACCTAAAATAGTTTTTTCTTTTTAACATCTCATGAATTGTAAATTAAAATAAAAATAAAATTAAGATTGGAGTTTATTGTAGATATCAAATTCATGCTTTAAGATATATATTAAAACGAGTAATTTCTTTTAATAATATTCATACTAAAATAATACTTTTTTTTTCACTAACCATAAATTGAAACAAAAATGTGTATATTCTTCCTCGATACCTCTTGAATCCTAAATTAAAGTAAGAATTAGAGTTTTTTTATATATATAAATATTAATTCCATACTTTAATAATACAAAAATAACATTATTACTTTTATAACAAATATTTCATTTATGAGCTTTGATATATAGTTTTATATGTTACACAATTTTATATACTTTAATAAACAATATTAAAAGTATTCTCTAACTAGCCATACATAGTCAACCTAAATGCACCTATTGTTTGAAACCCATAACCTCATATAGTTATCACCAGCCAGCTCCTCATTCATCAAGTCGCCCATTCTCTTCTGCTTTAACCCACTTTCCAACTGCCCAAGACCACCTCAATACACATGCCATCAATCGTCCTTCCCTGTTGTAACCATACCCATTTTTCTAGCTGCCTAAGGCATCTCAAATCAACTCCCATCAAGCTGTCCACTTTCACTGCTACAACTTTTTTTTTAGCTGCCCTAAACCTATGTCAATCATTCTCACTTGTCCTTCATTCCTGCCACAACCACATTGTCTTTTGAGCTACCAAAACTACACCAACTCACCGACTAGCTGGCCTATCCCACTTGTAGATGAATTTTGAAATATCTTGTCTAAACTTTCAAAAGCCAACACCCATGCTGCTAACCTTTGCGCTAGTCACCAAGCCTCCATCGAAGCCTTTTCCTTTCCAAACTGAGTACTTCCATCACAGCTACCACTTTCCTCTCCCAAAACCACTCATCATAGAACACCATATGCCCCCACGATAGCTTTATCTTCTTCCTACCTCCAAACTAGTACACCACCTTATTGTAGGCTCCATGAAAATTCCATCTTCTTTCTTCCTTCAATCTAAACACCACACTGCACCACACAACCTCACTGTAACTTCATATTCTTTTTTCCTTCAATCCGAACACCACAACAATTGCAATGTACAACAAGATGAACCAAAGGTGGTTGCCATCATGGTTTAAAGTCGCGGTATCGATCATTGTCTTGGAGGGTCTTGAGGCATATCGGTTTGGTATCGGACAATACGTAAAATAAGCTAATTAGAAATTTCAAAAAATATATTAAAATATTATGTAAATCATCATAAAAATATATACAATTAAATAAGCTGAAAAAAATTAATAAAATAAAATTGTTTCACACTTAACAGTATTTAAATAGTTATAAAAGTATTTGCTCAAAGTTATTTATGATAATGCTAATAAAAGAAAGTTATTTTATTTCAAATATAATAACATTTTTACTAACAAACATACAATACAATAATCAATTCCATGTTGAATGATGAGGGGGTTCAAAATCATCATCATCAGTCCTACAACAAGTATACAAATTGGGGTGACAATTCCTATAGTGAGGATATGGTTGAAAGAGTTGTTTATAACTTGAATGTGCTGGATGAGATGATTGGCTTGATGATCCATAATCAGGAAAATATGGTTTTGAAGGTTGTTCAGGATTAACACCATATTGATAGTATCCAAAACCTCGATAAGTAATGCTACTGCTACTAGAAGATTGATCATATCCATATGAGTCACTAGCTCGTGTTCCAATATTTGAATATCCCTCTGGAAGTATCATTGGAAATCGATCAAAATCATTTCTACTAAAAGTACTGGAAGAGCTATCACGGTCTCTAAAGTTGTGATATGATCTATCATCTACCTCTCTGAAATATGACCTTGATCCTATACCCAAATTTTGTAAGTGCTCATCAATACGGTGATATTTTGATCTATGATAATCATGCCCACTAGAATAATCATCATCGTTGGGAAATGTAGTTAGTCTTTCCAAATGTTTTCGTTGTTTCCATATCCCTAGTCGATATCCATGATCCGTATCTTGTGTGGCATAGTAATTTTCACCTCCTTGTGCCCATGACATGCCAGGATCTACTTGACTAACATAACCGTCCCTAGTGTTACCATCTCCTCTAGTACCCTCACTAGTGTCACCAACTTCTATATTGCCCCCACTAGTGCCACCACCCCGCCTACTGCCCCTATTGTTACCATTATCACTACTTAAACTTGAAGAAATTATTCTGGAAGTCTTACCTTTACGACGAGCATTTCTTTCTCTACCTACTTCATTAGTGGGAAGACCTTTATCCAACCAATCCAAATTATCAGATGATAAAATAGGCTCCTCTCCTTCTCGTATCCACTCATTTAATATATCATCATCATTAAAGATATGATTTAGATAAATTGGATTGTATAAATCTTCATTGCTTTGCTCTTGCATCAAATTCTTAACTCAAAGTCGCATATTGTAGTGCACATAAACTAACTTATGCAACTTTTTCATTGCCAAACGGTTATACAACTTTGTGTAAATCAATGACAATGTGCTCCAATTTCTTTCACAACCTGATGAAGAACAAGTTTGGCTTACAATTTTAATAACAATCTTTTGTAGATGTGGACCTTCGTCGCCATAATTGTTCCACCATTCAGCTATAATAAAGGAAAGGCATACTTATTCATCGCTATGATATATTTAACAAAAAATGATGATAATTTCTTATTTTTAATAGACGTAAATGTATTGAGTACCTGGAAGAGATTGATTTATTGCTTTCTTTGTAAGTGCACTTCCAAATTCTCCTTGGCCGTCAACAAATAATTTCACTTACATCATTAACATTTTTTTTTTGTTAATGCACATTACATATACAAAATGCATTATATAAAGGTCACAAAATATTATTATACCTCATTAATAGCTTTTGCTTGTCTATCCAAATCTGGCTCTAATGTCTTGATAACTTCCTTTAATCCAACTTTAATTTCCAGACGGTTGGAGAAATGCTTTGAATATTGGAACATTGGATTTAAAAAATATGTTGTCATAAGTTAAATAATGATCAGATTATAATAATTTGTACTTGAAAAAAATAATAAAAAATATATAAAGAATTTTTTTATTACCTACAACATGCAAATGTCTGTGCAATTGATCTTCCCACCTTCTATCAATGACTTCCCAATACTTTTCCTATTACTTGACAGATGTCTTGATAGCCAATTTAGCTCTATCCATTACTTCATAAATGATTGATAGTGTGGGCTTTTTATCTTGATCAACCAATTTCAATACTTTGATGAGAGGTTCCATGATGGTTTGAACTTCCCCTGCCTTCTTCCAAAATCGATCAGTTAAGATAAGGTTAGATACCTTATCTCTTAGACTTTTTCTGCTCCTATCTTTATTGAATTCACGCCACTCATTTGTTGTGCACATTCTCTTCAAATCAGTCTCATAACGTAGAAGACTCTCAAGTGAAATGAATTCAGTGGCAAAACGAGTTATTCCTGGCCTTAACAGATCTCTATCCTTGGTGAACACTTTCATCAAATTCACTACTTTCAAGCTATTATAAATAAATCTTGTGATCATCTTAGCTTGATCTAATGTCTCCTCAATCTGCTTCATGTTTCCAATATCTTCAAGCATTAAATCAATACAGTGAGCTGCACAAGGAGACCAAAACAAATGCTTCTGCTTCTCCATCAACAACATACCAGTTGCTTTAAAACTTGCCTCATTATCAGTGACTACTTGAACAACATTTTCCTCCCCAACTTCTTCTACAATTTTATCCATATGGGAAAATATGTAGTCTGCTATCTTAGGTATGTTGGTAGTGTCAACTGAAGAATGGTATATCATACTTCTATCACAATAAATCATGAAATTGATGATAGGCTTTCTAGTCCTCGAACTCCAACCGTTACACATGATTGTGCACCCATATATAGGCCATTTAGCCTTCAATGTTGTTATGTATACCTCAAGCTCTTGCACTTCCTCTTCCAAATATGTATTTCTAATTTGGTATCCCGTAGGACCCTTGATGCCTGGACCTGCTTCTACTATGGTATCAATCATTGATTGATAATAAGGCCCATTGTTAGCTGCATTAAAGGGTATTGCATTAAAGAGAAAGAATTTAGAAATAGCTTTACCCATTTTCTTCACGCCTTCAGTAGAAAACAAGTTTTTTATTGATTTCTGCTTTGATGGGAACATGTAGGGATCAATTCCTTTTGGAGGTATGCTAGCTCGTTCTCTTACACTGAAGCTATGTGTCAGTTCGCGCTTAATCCTAACATTAGAAGGTTGTGAGGAACTACCATCATTTTGATGTTCTTGTCCACCTTCTTCAAAAATTCGACGACTTTCTTTCATTGCTTGTTTCATTTATCTTCTTTCAAAATCAGCCATAGCAACTTCCTCAATTTCGTCATCAGAATCACCCTCATCAATTTTGTAGAAATTTTCTGTATTTAAGGAATTCAAAAGTCATTTTTTTTCTTTAACTGTGATTTTTCTTTTGAAGTATTAGACATATGTTGTCTAACACTATGTGACACTTCTACCGATACACATGGACATCCTTCCACTTGTCCAAATATATGTGCGATGTGTTGCTTTAATCTTGTTATACCACCATGTATAACTTTCCCACAATATTTACACTTTGTGGTTCTTTTACTACCACCAATAGGTTGTGCATGCTCCCAACCAATATCATGTTTTGAAGCCATTTTGAAATTTTAACCTAACCATGTATAAAAGGAAAACAACTTACTTTTCAAATTAAATATATATAAACACATTTATATAAGAATTATAATATTCAAATTTTCACTCACTTATATGTTTCATATTGTTACCATATAAAAATAAATTGTACTAAAAAAGCAATAAACACGATCTCACCTAAGTTCATCATCTTTTGTTTTCCACTTATTTATATGTTTTTTAATTAAAATAAATAATAGTTAAATAAATGAATATTTTTATAAAAAAATATTTTTAAAAAGTTTGTTTTGATAATTATTGATTTCCTATTGTAATTTAATTGTAGAATATTATAAAATAAAAAATCTACATGATATAATGAAGTAAGATTGTTTCAAATATAAATGTAATTGACCATGCAAATGCATATTATTAAATCATTTATGATTATTTGAAAAAAAAATTAAATAATTATTAATTTTCTAATGTAATTTAATTTTACAATATTATAAGATAAAAACATAAATTAAAAATACAATATCTATACCATATAAAGTTTACCATATAAATGTACTTTATATTTCTATACCATACAAAAATAATTTAGTCAAGCAATTTATTGTTTTGATAATTATTGATTTCCTACTGTAATTTAATTGTAGAATATTATAAAATAAAAAATCTACATGATATAATGAAGTAAGATTGATTCAAATATAAATGTAATTTACCATGTAAATGCATACCCTTCATTCTATATTATTAAATCATTTATGATTATTTGAAAAAAAAATTAAATAATTATTAATTTTCTAAGGTAATTTAATTTTGCAATATAGTATTAATGTAATTGAGTAATAGGGAAATTTTTTGTCACTAATATAATGTACATTTATTTATACTAATAGAAAATTGAGTGATATTTTTAAAGTATTCAATACAATTTCTTGTACATTATATTTTGTAGCATTATACAAAATTTTATATAATCCTTATTTTTGAAGAGTAACTCAATTTATTAAAACCTAATTAGTTAAAAATGATGAAAATAATCCTTATATTTGAAGAGTAACTCAATTTTTTTTATATATATAAATACCCTTGATTATTTTAAGTATTTACACGAATGCTTTAAAAGAAATAATTATTTTTATAAGAAAAAAAATGAGTGTTTTTTTAAAATGATGCCAAAAAAATAATAAAGGGTTAGATTTACAAAATTGGGTTTTCAATAACCTTTTTAATTAAATAAGTCATTTACTAATGCTATATTTGGTTTATGAATATTAGAGGAAAAAAAAAAAAGAAAACTAAACAAATTTAAGGTTAATAAATTATTTTTTTATGGCTCTTTTAATTCATTTTATTTATTTATTTTTCTATATAAAGATTATATAATTTAAAAATATATAAATGTTTAGCTAATTTTTAATTGTAGTTGATTCTCTTTTATATTTTTTTATGATAAAAATAGTGAAAAAATTAAATAAATTTTTTTAATAATTTTTTGGGAATCAAGTATAACCTAAACGAAGGTTTAGTATCTATTACAAACGAATACTTATAATTTTTTTTACTTATATATGATATTATAATAAAATCATAGGTTAATTTTATTTTATTTTTATAAAAAAAAAAATACTATTTTAGTATATGTTAGAAACATAAAAATATTAACATCTTCCTCATTTTTTGGGTTAAAAATTAATTATGAATATTTAAAGTAATAATTTTTAATAATATTTTATTTAAATTGAATAATTAATAAAGTTTAACTTTTTAAAAATGAGTCAAATTTTTCATTCCATGTACTCATTTAGAATTGAATTATGAACATAATATTATAAAATGTTTTGATTTTATATGTAATTAATTAGATTGGTTTTTTGGATTCAAAATTATTTTTAAAAATTAAAAAATTCATGAAATAATTTAAAATTATTAATTATGTCTTATTTAGTTTATAATTTATATACGTAAATTAAAAATTAGATTATACCATAGTTGAATAATATAAAACAAAAATCAAAGACCATTCAACCAAAGACTAATAGATCACATCTCAAGGATGGTCAATCACCCAATTGGGCTAAGATGAATTTTAATAAATAAATTATTATTTAATGTCACTTGTCATTGTATAAAATAAAAAATGATGACTAATTTTATTAAGAGTATTGAAAAATTGATAAAATGATTAATTTAATGGTGATAATAATTTTAAAATATTAAAGATATTCATTTATGTTTTCTCATTTATGTGATGGATGAAAGTCAATCAAATTAATTGGCACCTAAAAACAAAAATGTTATAACCATCCAATATTTGAAAAGGAATAATAGATTATATATAGCAACAATAAAGTGTTAAACCATATACAGAGAGTATATATATACTCATATGCTTCATTAAGCACAACTATATAGCAAAAAGGGGATATTACCTTTATTAGTTATTACTTGCTAATTTGAAACCCTTGCACTCTATCTTCTTCCCCAACACACCACGAAGACAACGATCTGCAGCCTCTCAGACTATCGGACCTTCCCACTGCTACCATACAACCACGATATGCTACCTTCCCACTAGGCACCGCACCAAAGACGAAGATTCTACACTCCGCCAATGGTAGATTTAGGGTTAGATAAGTTATTCTTCAACCGAGGTTTTTTTTAAAGGCTTTTTAAAGGGTCACGGGTTTGTTTCAAATTTTCATGGGTTTTCTTTTGCAAATGGAATCTCTGATTTCTCTGAAAATTTGATTCTTGCTGTGATGGGTTTCTTTTGCAGGGAATATGTTGATTGGTTTTTTTCTTTTTCCGAGTTAACCGTGTTAACTCGGAATGTCGATCGAGTCATCTGAGTCCAACCGAGTCTAGGTATTTGGTATCAGACTCGTCACGGTCGGCGTCGAGGCGGATACGACTCAGCCGAGTAGTACCGAACTTAGCCAATTTTTTGAACCCTGGTTGCCATGAAGAAGAATGTCGGGCTTTTCAATGAAAAAGATGTTCATATGACACCACCAGTTATTGCTCCTCATGCCTCTTCAAGCTTGAAGTCTAGATAACTTGTTGTTGTGGATTTGTTCTCTTGTTGTGTTTGGACCCGACATATGTACCATGAAAGCCATGTATGGTCATGCTTGTTTTGTATTTATTTTGTTTATTTCACTTTTTGTTGTTTTAGTTTTATCTTTATTATATGTCTTTAAGTTATATGAATATAAAATATTTTAAACCGGGTAGACATAAAAGGGGCGAGAAAGTTGGTTTTGTAAGGCCTCGTTTGGCTAAGAAAAGATGAAATGATTTTGATTTTACATTCGGGAAAAGTCTCCTATGAGGAAGCATCACCATAGGTCATGCAAGGAAGCTTACCAGTCAGTTTTTTCAACTGCCATGCATTATGTGAGGTAGTTTTGAGGAGGGGGAAGCCTCCAGAAGAAGAATATTTTCGATTGAAGGAGCATACATAGCACACCGGTAAGGAGGACAACGAGTGTTCGAAAGACTTTTGAGGTTGAGATATGAGAGAGATTGTAGGAAAAGTGTAAATAATTTCTATTTTTATTTTTGAGAATTATTTTGAATTTATTCTATTAGTCTTATATTTTTGGGAAATGTCCTATTGGGAATTATTCTTTTATTTTATTTTATGTTATTTTATTCTATTAGTGTTATATTTTTGGGAAGAGTCCTATTAGGATTGTGTTAATGGAGTCTCATTCCTTTTATAAGTAGAATCACCTTCCACTTTGTGTCATTTTCTAATTACAAGTAGATTCCCATTAGGACTATGTTAGTGACCTATAAAAGCAGGTCACCCCTCTCTACATAAAATACCAATTTTTCAGAGAGTTTTTCAGGGAGTATTTTCATACATCTATTTGGAGGAATTTATTCAAAAACCCGAGATGCACACATCTCGTTTTCAGAGTGCACCCAAGGTGAGATTTGGCTGTTGAATCCTGGAGGTAGACCACTGGTACCCTAGTGCACCGAGTTTGTCTTCAAGGAGGGTGGATCTATTTCAAGGATAGTGCTTGTCACGCCTCAACCGATAAGTTTTTCTTTTTATTAATTATGTTCTTTGTGTCTTTTGGGTTAGTTATTTGTTTCCATACCCTTAAATTCTAATAGAGATCACCGATGGAGAAGCTTTTTTGGTATTCTTAGAGGAGCTGACTTCATCTTCTACAACACTAGATTGTCCCTGTCGACGTAGTCTATGACCATTAGAGTTTATCATCATAATCATTGGAGATCGACGTTATTGCAAGTCACCACACCATTAAAGCTTGCCATTTTCACCATCGGAGATCGACGCTGCTACAAGTCACCACCGCCATAGAAACTCGCCATTTCCACTACGCCGGAGATCCACATTTATCATCATTGCCATCATTAGAGGGTGATCATTTACAGATGAACTACAATCATAATCATCATACTTATAGACCATCATTCTTACGCAAACAATAGTTCATCTCCATAGCTCGTTTCCACCAGCACTGCACCTATATCATATCAACACAATTGTAGTTTTGAAGCAAAGATCTCCATGGAAGTACCTCGCTAACATCTGGATTAGACTAGCAGAGTATCACTAGTTATTTTGGACCTCTCTTGAATCTCATTATCAACGTCTTCATCTCTAGATCAGTAGTACAAGACCTTCAAATTTTCAATACACTTCATCACCATTGAACAGAAAGGGCCATCACAAAATGATATTCATCATACCAACTCCTGTACATCATTCATATTATATGTGCATCAGTTTTTCTCCATCTTTGTAATCGACACACATGTTAGTTATTCTTGACTTTTTTTTAGTTCGAAATTAACATGTGAACATCTTTAGTATGCAATCATGTTTGCCGTGAGATTCTTTAAGGACTTAATTTTCAAATGCAAGAATTAAAAATCAGTGTAGTGGATCATGCATATGATCAGCTAGTTTTGGGGAATCATTGTTAATGGTCTTCAATTGGGAATTTTCTTTAATGAGATATATATGGATTAAATTAATATAGTTGATTGTGATCCTAAAAACAGTTTATGTTTTTTCTTTCATTTAAAGTAGATAGAGATTTAATGTTGTTGTGTATAAATGTTGAAATTCAATGAAAATTAAAATGCAGAAGTCAATTTTTTAGTTTTTATTATTATTTTATGGAAAAGGCATTTTGAAATTCAATTGAAATGGAATATATTGACTGAATTTTTTATTATATGGAAATGCATGTTGGAATGTAGTGGAAAATGAGATGTAGAGATCTATTTTCATTTTTTATTTAATGGAAATGGGTGTTGGAAATCTAATAGAAAATGAGATATTGTGAGTGATTTTTTTATGTATGCTAATTGGAATTCAATAGAAAATAGAATAGGGAGATTAATTTATTTATTTATTTTTAATGAAAATGCATGCTAAAAATAATATAGTGTGATCTATTGAATGAAAAAAATAAGACATAGTAACGAAATCTTAATGATATGGATATGTTAAATAAATAAAAGAAAAAATTGAAAAATGAATAGTAGATTTGAGGATTGTACAAACCAGCCTTGAAAATGTACTAATGAAGTTAGTGGACATGCTTATATCAAATAGAAAATTTCAATGATCTTACTGTAAGTGCCTACATGAATTTTGAATTAATAATATGAAGGTTATTGAGAAAATTAGTGTTTTGTTCATGTAATGGTGAAATGGATATTTTATGTTTAGTTTGCATTTTAGTTGGATGTAAGTAAATTATTTTTTTTATCAGTAAACTTATACTTTGCATTTTCTTCTTTATTTAGGTCTCTTCTCACTTTAAAATTTTTTGAATGCATGTTAGTTTAGATTGGGTGTGGACAATTTGGGCCACACATAAGTGTTGTTAAAATTTGATACTTAGGAAATTAAGTGATTAAATGTGGATTGCCTGATGAATTATGATTGAGATTGAGTTTTTTTTTTCTTTTCAAAATTTCTTTTTTATCAATATAATCCATTGGAGAATTACATGATAATTGGCTTTGGATAAATTCTTTTAATGTTGATTCATGAAAATCTGATCAAGTTTAAAAATCTATATGAATTAATATTTTTATAAAATAATTTTTATATCTCTTTCATAGCAAAGTAAATCCTTAAATTTATATTTCAAATTCACCTTAGTCCCTTTAAGTATGAAATTCCAATTTTCTAAAAGGCAATGCTACTTCTTTTATTCTGTATGCAACTTTCAAAAGTTTTGAAATGAATTTTGGTCTGGAATATGCATGAATTAAAATCCATAACTTCAATCCATGGAGTCTTTAGGGATGAATTCATGGAAATTAAAATGGGATTTAATAGATCCCTACATACAAAATTTTCCAAAAATAAGTTTTTTTGTTTATGCTATTAATAGCTCACTGTATATTTGAAATTGTAAATTAGAATCCAACCATTTAGAAACTCTTTAAAATTTTCCTAATTATTCCATGATGCTGTGAACTTCTTGAATTTTATTTTAGGATTTTTTTAAGTTAAAAATAATTTTCCAATTAGAAGATATAAATCAATCTGTAGACCCCTCCTTGCAAGACCAAGGGGATTATTTTTATTTTGGCTGCCACCACCCGAGAGAAGTGAGCTTTTCTTTTTTTTGGTAGGATGGGGGGGCCCCTTCTCTAAAAAGAGAACAGCTTCATAGACACGGCAAGAGACGTGGGCTGCCATGAGAGTGGTTGCAAGCCTATGCTTGCTGACGTGATGAACAGGAAGTGGAGGGTTGGCTTGCTGAAGAAGACACCAATAGAGGAATGAAAAGGGAGAGACAAAAAGAGGAGTGAGGGGATCCAGAAGGGGGGTGAGAGCTTATAGAGGAGGGATCTGAGTAAGCACTGCCAGAGAGGTTCAGTGTTGGATATCTCAGCTGGGTTGATCATTTTGGTTGGGATATTTATGGGAGAGCCCCATGAGAAGCTCAATTCTCGTACAAACGAAAATTTCTGGATACCTGTAAAATGTGTGAAATGCTGAGAGATGCAAAAGAGAGAGCCCAGAAAGTTGAGGATGGACTACATTATGCCATCTCTTGGATGTTTAGAAAAATCCGCTCAGTCCCAACTCGGATCCATTCAGAAGAATCTGAATCAGGGTGTCAATTTGGACCTACTGCACATTGAAGACCTTAACCTGGACCACCAAATACCTCGGGGTCACCCAGAAATTCTTCCCAAGACCAATTTCCACATCATATGTTCCCTCTCTGGTCACTTGATCTACAAGCTTGGAGATATTGACAAGCATGTTATCGACAGGTTTGAAAAGGAGGTAGCTGAAATGAACGAGCGATCCTTCAAGTATGCCTGGGTGTTGGACAAACTGAAGGCGAAGCGTGAATGTGGTATCACCATTGATATTGCCTTGTGGAAGTTTGAGACCACCAGCCGGTATCTCCAAGGATGACCCTGCTAAGGAGGTAGCCAACTTCACCTCCCAGGTCGTCATCATGAACCACCCGGGTCAGATCGGAAATGGCTATGCCCCTGTTCTGGACTGCCACACCTCCCGCATTGCTATTGAGTTTGCTGAGATACTGACCAAGATTGACCGGCGATCTGGCAAGGAGCTTGAGAAAGACCCCAAGTTCTTGAAGAATGGTGATGCAGGGTTTGTTAAGATGATTCCCACCAAGCCCATGGTGGTGGAGACTTTCTTCGAGTATTCCCCCACTTGGTGGTTTTGCTGTTCGTGACATGCGTCAAACTGTTGCTGTTGGAGTCATCAAGAACGTGAAGACTGTCTTTGATGCGGTCATTAAGGTGGTTCTCTAGCCACCAAAGCAAGAAGGTTGCGCCCTTGCCGCCGTCTATGATGGTGGATTCGTGGGTGTATAGGTCCGATGCATCAGCGCTTCAAGACTAAATGGTGCTGAACGGGAATGCGGCCACCTTTCCAGGAGCATTAGGTGGTGAGGTGTCGAAGAGGTGGAGCCCGAGCTACGGGAAGCACAAACCAGTGATGTTCAAATCGCTGGTGGAGTTGTCAGTTTGACGTATTGAAAATCCTTTATTTCTTACCGCCTCACAAATCCCCAAGTTCGGGACTCCACTCTGCATGGTCTTACATGGCCAGCTTTGGCCCATCTCCCTAACGTCCACTCCCCTTTTAGCTTCATATTCATTTATTCGTTTACCTATTTGTTTATTTTATGCAAATTCTTCATATTTGAAACCAAAGTTTAATTTCCGGTTCCCCTTTTAACTTTCGAATTTAACTTTCAAAATCTTCACTCTCAAAATTTAATTCCTCAAAAATTCTTTTCGTAAATATAATTTTCCAGGTTTCCCTTTTTTCAAATAATTTCCGAATTCTCAATTTCCCAAAAGTTAACCTTCAAAAAATCCAATTTTCACATTCGTCCATTAAATCTTTACTACTTCTATTGTTATTATTTTATTTTATCTATTTATCTGTTCATTTTCCAATTTCCACCTTCGAACCATTTTTCAAAATTTCGATTTTCGAATTTAATTTCCGATTCCCGATATTTCAATTTTCACACTTACTTGTTTTATTACTATTATTAATATTCTATATTTATTTATTTAATTCGTTAAAAACCCAATCATTAAAGTTCAATTCTTCAAAATCCTGACTCCCTAATTTAATCTTCAATCTCAAATTTCACCATCCACTTTTCATCCGTCCAAATTTCGTTTTTCTAATTAGTAACATTATTCTATATTTATCTATTTGATAATTTCTAAAAATCTCATTCTTACATTTAATTTCTAAAAACCCAATTTTCAAATAATCTCTAAGACTTCAATTTTCAAATATCCTTCAAAAATCCCATGTCTTAATTTAATTCTTCAAATATTCGTTTAAATCTTACGATCATCAATTACTATCCTATATTCATCTATCTATCTAATCTAATTCTTCAAAAATCTCATGCCTTAATTTAATTTTTCAATCCTAAAAATTCTACAATTCGCCTAAATTCTATCCTCATCAATTAAAATCATCATTCCAAAGTCCAATCTTTCGAAAACCCCATGTCTTAATTCAACTTTCAATCCCAGAAATTCCATTATTCGTCTAAATTATATTTTTGTTAATTAGGATTCTTGTTCCATATCTATTTATGTATATAAGGTCTAATTCTTCAAGAAAATCCAATTTCTGAACTAAAACGACAATCCCAAAAATTCTACTATCCATCTTTATTCACTTAAATATCATTCTCGTTCATTAGTATTATAATCTCATGCCTACCTACTTATTCAAAGTCTAATTCTTTAAAGATCCAACGCCCTAATTCAAATTTTCAATTAGAAAGATTCCGCTATTCTTTTTTTTATTCGTTCAAACATTGTTTTTGTTAATTAGTATCATTATTTCATATTTATTTATTTATTTATTTCAATCATTAAAATTCAATTCTTCAAAACCGGATTTCCAAATTCAACCTTTAGACTAAAAAATTCCACCATTCACTTTTTATTCATTTGAATATCATCTTTGTTATCATTATTATAAATTCCACGTTTAATTATTTCTTTCTTCTAAAAATTAGAATCCAATTATTCAAAGATCCGACTTTCAAACTTAATTTTCAAAATCCCATTTTTCACTTTCATCCGTTCAAACATCACTTTTGTCAGAATCCGATTTTCCAATTTAATTTTTAATCTCACAAATCTCACTATTCACTTTTCATCCATCCAAATATCGCTTTGATTAATTTGTAACATTATTCCATATTTAACTATTTGTTTCTCTTAAAAATCTCAATCATTAAAGTCTAATTCTTTCAAATTCCGCTTTTCAAATTTAGCTATCTAAAATCCCAAACGTCCTATCTCTAAACTTAATTTTCAGTTTCTAATATTTCGATTATCGTATTTACCCAGTTACTCATTTGTTGTCATCATTATTTTAGTTACCATATTTGTTCATTTCTAAAAAGTCCGCCTTCTAGTGATCTTCGAGATTCCAATTTTTTTCAATTAAATTTCAAAAGTCTAATTTTCTCTCAAATAGTTTTAATTCCGCTTTAGTTTTCAAACGATCTTCCATTCCTCTTGATTTTAATAAGCGTGAACGAATTTTTCATAATTCCAAAATAATGGAATCTGCGACATTAAGTCATGCTAAATAAACGGGCTTTGGTGAGGGCCCAACATGGGTGACTTTATGATTGATTGATTGACCGCTTGCTTTGATTATCATACGTGATTGATTTACCCTACTCTCTGACATACATGCGATTATTCTTAAATTGTGCACTAACCCTCTCTATTGATAGCGCATGGTGGCTCGTTGCCCAGGTATGTACCCATTTTCCCTCTAATCGTTGTCTATGCATGTCTCGACTTTTATGTGTGCATGATCATCCAGGATATTCATTGTTTTACTCGTAAATTGTCACGTCAGCTTCATTTTATTAGTAGAGACCCGACTTTAGGGACTTAAAGGGGTGCTACGGTCTATACCGTACCTTCCCGATAAGTAACCTGACCCCCGAACCCGATCTGGTTTTTTTCGCAGACCGCCTTTTCTAAAATAAGGAGTCACACTTAGGGTTTTTCTTTCTTATTTTGTTTACCCTTTTAAACATAAAACAAAAATAAGTGGCGACTCCAAGTCAGTTTTCTTAATCGAAATAAAATCAATTTTTCAAAATAAAAATTGAGCTCGCCATCGAGTGGGAAACGCATTGAGTCGAAATGCGGGGTCCACACAATCTTTAAGAAGATTCAATTTTCACTTTCTTTTCACCACTCAGTTTTGTTTTACAAAAGTAAATTACTAAAATACCTCTTTAATTTCTTTCAATATTTTTTCCTTAATTTGGACTTCTCAAATTTAATTTTTGAAACATAAAATATTAAGAAATGATTTCTAAAATGAGAGATATGATTTTTTTAAAGATATGATTTTTTCTTCTTGCACCCATTGCATAGGTGTTTTTCTAAAGTTGAAAGATGTTTACTTATTTTTAAATATGTTATGAATGTGATATTATCTTGTTATTATTTTTCATTCAAAATATACATATTAGGCTAGTTGTATGAATTTTTGTATGATTTTAGGACATCTCTAAGCTAATTATAAAAAAATAACATTTTGAATACTTAAAAAAAAAAAAAGCCCTGTTCTAGACCTATTAACATCATTACGAAATATGATATTAAATAAGGACTAGTTAATTACTTTGATCACTTCGATGATGAACTAGACATATAGGAGATATTCTCTGAAATTTGTCATGGTGAAACTTAATTTCTAGATATATTTTTTTAGATTTATTTTGTAAAGTCCTCTATTTTGATCATTTGCTGATTTTTTCTATAAAGAAACCCACTTGTGAAAAAATTTGACATCGATTATGTATAAGTTTAGTTTTTGATTCCTCTTTGAACTCATTATTATTATTTTTAAATTAATCTAATTTTTATTAAAGTGCTTTAAAATGATAAACCAAGTACGCAAACATTTTCTTCACCATTTATTTAAATTAAAGCTTGTGATTGAACATTGTCTATTAGTGTTTGTTGGTTGTGTTGAAATTGTCTGACATTAAATTCAACTTTTTATGGATTATATGACTGCTTAGAATGCAATGTGATGATATTGCTTGTTATTTAACTTTTATGTTTTCTACAAGCACTTGGAATGCAATCAGGTACGCCTTTCTTTATTAAATTGATGAATTATGTTGATGTGTTTATTTAGTTCATGGTATCCATGAATTAATCAATTATTCTTGCAATTATCTCAACTTACTTAATAGAGACCTAGTTTTTAGGGCTTAGAAAGGTGCTACAATTCTTTGTCGTACCTTCCTAATAAGTAACCTGACCTCCAAACCCAAATTGATTTTCACAGACCTGTCTTTTCTTTCAAGAGTCACAGTTAGAGTTTTTCTTTTTTATTTTGTTTTCCCTTTTAAAAAATAAAACAAAAGTAAGTGGTGACTCCATTATTTAAAAAAATTAGTTTTTCACAAACAAAAAGCGAGTTTCACCATTGAGTAGGAACACATGTAAAAATGTGGGATCACAAAGTGGTGACTTCGTTGGGGATAGTAGAGGGTCAAGCTTGAACTTAAGTTGAAGTAAATGTGGGGTTTAATTCGTCAATTAATGGATACCCCTTCTTTGTGCCTTTGTATGATTGAGTGATTAATGACACATTGAAGACTTTTTTTATACTATAAGCATCTATGATAGATGCATATTAGATGATGATGTTTATTTTGTGATTGCTTCTCTTGTCTATTATGTTTTTCTTAACATGATTAATTGTATTCTTATCACATGATTATTATATTTTTAGCATGATAGTTGATCTAGTTGTATGTTTTATTAGATTATCTTGTCTTTGTTTAATTTGAATGTAGTGATGGATGATTTATACTTATATTGCATGACTGATTGTTGCACGACTATTCTTCTCTTGTGTGATTGTTTGTTGCATGTTCGTGTGGGACACACTTGTATCCCCTTAACTTTGATTCTTTAGTCTTGGTTGGTTTTGTTTTCCTATATCTTGTATTATATACGGGACTTGTTAATTCATGTCTGATTTCGACCAAGCTAGAGACTAGAAGTAGGGTCCAGTGATGGGTTATATTGATGTTTGGGAGTACTATGGAGTTAGGCATATTAATGCCAACAAGAGTCTGATCGTTAAAGACCTATATGGCCTAGAACTGGAAATTATGGATACTCGTGTGGCTAGTTTGTTTCCTTTATTGTTTTAGTCACATAGGCTTTTTAGATGCACCTACATTATTCTAATGTACAGTTAGATTAACCCTAAATGTTGAGAGATGTAAAACTTTTACCTATAGGAAACCCCCCTAGGATGTGAGGAAGTGCATGTGTGGAAGTAAAAATCATCTTACATGGAAGCACTTCATCTTTTTGGAGGCGTGCAGAGGGTTGCGTGCCTTCAAGGAGTATGATTGTCTTTGCTAGGGATTCCCTTAACCCACCTCCTTGTCCTTATAGGACAAACTTAGACCTTTTTATTAAGAATCCTAAATCCTACACGTGGGTGCATTTGAGGGGCTTTAGAGGTCATTGTAATCACATTAAGGATCTGATACCTCCTCCACTTAGCTTTCTTTTGGGAATATTTAGAGACTTGTATGAGTTTGGGTTACAATAAGAAGCTTGGATATGTCATGCTTGGTTATTGTTCCTTAGTGCAATATGTGTTTTCCTCTTGAGTTGTGTCTTATCTAGTCTTTGAACACCTTGTAAGAGTAGTCATCCCTTCCAGCCTAGGTCCATTGACGCGAGTTAGAGTTGATGGTCGACTTGTTGGCATAGGAGATTAGGGAGATATGAACTCACAACTAGTTATGGTAGATGAGCTTGCCTCAATTATGGCTTCTATCCAAGAGGTTATTGCGAGCCTCAGGTAGAAGATAGATAGGCAGCAAATTCGACATACATAGATTCAGGAGGATACTTAGTTTGATCCTGTGCCATCGCCACCTCTCCCTATTAGTCAGTCAAACCTTTAGCAGTGGCTGAGACATATGAGAGTTTCGGATGGAGGGGTTACGTGGGATGACTTTGATGGATCACCAGTGGCCAGCTTACCGACCAAGTTTAGGATGCCAAATATTGATAGATATATTGGAATCGGTTGTCCCTGTATTCATTTGAGATTTTATAGTATTGTCATGAGGATTCATGGGTTGGATGAGAGCAAGATGATTATGTTGTTCACTATGCCTTTGAGTGGTGCTGCCCAAAGGTGGTTTGCTTCGTTAGATGTTTTGCATAGTAGGACTTGTGACGACTTGGCTTAAGAGTTCTTGAGACAGTTCGCTTTCAACACTGTTGTTGATATTTCTAGGAGAGAGTTGGAGGCCTTGAGGCAAATGCCAGATGAGTTAGTGATTTCGTCTATCTCCCGCTGGAGGGAGAAGGTAGCATTTATTCTTGATCATCCTTCAAAGAGAGATTAGATTTGCATGATCATGAGCAGTTTACAGCCTAGGTTTACTAGACATTTGATAGGGTCTACACATGCAGATTTTAGATCTTTAGTTCAGGCTCTTTATGATGTTGAGGAGGGTATTTCTAGAGGGTCATGGTTAGAGTCTTCCCATACTGATTCTAAGGGGAAGAAACCATTAAGAGGTCAATATTCAGATGTGGGTGTTATATCTACTTTTATATTAAGACAACCTAGATATCAGTAGGCATTTCCATAGAATTTCAAGGCTCATTCTTCTTACACGTCATATTCTAAGTATTAGTATAGGTCGTTAATTCCTTCATAGGCTTATGATCAGACTTATCTGTATTTTGCTTTCCCTCAACCTTGCTATGCTACTCAAGCTATGGATAGGCCACCTGTTGCATACTCTAAGCCCCGAATATCTCAGACTTTTGTTACTTTTGCTCCTAGACCACAAAGACAGTTTTCCTTGCTAGGGATTCCATTTAGTCAAGCTTTTAGAAAGTTTGTTGATGTTGGATTATTGATAGCACTAGCTCCATGCCCAGTACTTTAGTTGATTCTCTCGAACTATAAATTGGATCTTCATTGTCTATACCATCAAAGTCCAGGGCATAACATAGATAGGTGCACGACTTTGAGACACGCCATACATGATTTGATAGATCGGGGTTCAGTGAACTTGGGGCAACCAAGTGTCATGGTGAACCCATTACTGACTCATTCCATTCATGCAGTACCACTACCAACCGAAGATGTCCACTTTATTGATCTTGATGGAGATGACTTTATTCACATGATGAGTTGGGAGGATCATACACTAGAGCCCATAGTACTATATGTGAGATCAGATATTGATGGAGTTACTTTGAAGTACATTGTCTATCATACCTTTCAGTTTGATCTTAGATAGACTTCCATTTTAGTTTACCCCAATTCATGACTTAGTTGCCATCCATGGTGCTTTGGTTCCTTTTGTTCTGATGCCCAAGGATACTAATGAGATTGTTGATTGAGATGTTCACATAGTCACTCGTAGTGGGAGAGTGAGTCAACCTCCATTAGTAGAGCTTAGACCATTTGAGGGTATAAGGTCTAGAGATGTCGTGATACAAGAGGATGATGAGATCATGAGGCAATTATAGAGTACACAGGCTCGCATTTCTATCTGGAGTTTGCTAGCTTCTTGTACTGCTCATAGAAATGCATTGATTAGGGCTTTGAGTCAGATTAGAGTTGAGTCTGTTATATTTCCAAACAGTTTGATTCACACGTTGACTGTTGATAGAACTACATGCATTGTATTCTCTACTAATGACTTACCTCTTGGAGTCCTAGATCATATCTTGCCTTTATATATCCATGTTGGTTGCTCAGGGCATCGAGTTCCATCTATCCTATTGGACAATGGCTTTGCCTTAAATGTGAGTCCTTTGGCTACTACCGTGGCACTTAGGTTTGGCCCATCAAATTTTGAGTCATCTACACAGTCTAACAAAGCTTATGATAGCACACGAAGAGAAGACCTTGGCATTATGACACTTGAGCTACAGATTGGTTCCATTGTATTCTCCATAGTATTTTAGGTTTTAAGGATACCTACATCTTTTAACCTGTTATTAGGTAGACCGTGGATTCACTGAGTCGGAGCCATACCATTTTCCTTTCATCAAAAAGTGAAGTTCATACATGAGGATAAAGTCATTACCATATAGTCTAGTGGAGATATTCCTTCATCATCTAAGCCAGTTTTAGAGATCAACCATAGTGAGCATGACTTGTTTTTTACTAGTTTCACATTTGATGACGTTTAAGTTATGACTGTTGAGGAGTCTCACAGAGATCATGCATTTTTGCCTTTTGATCGCCACAATGGCACTGTTGTCTTGAGTATGATGAGATACATGTTTTATCTTTCTAGTTTGGGATTGAGACGACGATAGCATGGTATTAATGAGTTTATAGCTACTGTGAGTCATGATACACCATTTAGCTTGGGATATACACTTACAAATGCAGACTATCGATACATGGCATATCTACACAGACAAAAGCTCAGAGCCCAGTTACTTCACATACCATTTGATTACCCACTTCGACCGTACACAATAGCTATGACAGATTATTTTGTGAAAGCTTCTGAGATGCCTTTGACATTAGAGGGTATTATTGGTGGATTTGATGGTGATAAAGAAATTGGGAACTTTTCCAACAACTTTAATTGATAGATAGATCTCCTAGTACTTTCACCTTAGTATTGGTGGCTCCTCTATCCCCAGATCATGCCATCATGATGTCGTTTTATTTTCCTAAGGAGACAGGTAGCCAAGAGCCATTGCTTCAACATGTAGACATATCTGATGGAGTTGACTTACCAGATGACTACTAGGAAGAGATAGCTATGATGAATCTGAGCCAGACAATTGATACCATTCAACTAGATTCTTCTACTCTAACTGCCACATCTGAGACATCTACCATTAGGATTTTCGACATTGTCTAGATTGGACCCATTTCAGATTTATTTGATGTAGATGTTTCTCTTAATGATGATGTTGTACTTAAGGGCACTACTAGGCCGATGGTGGTAGTGTTCGACTTTATGAGCTCACCCCATTCTTTTGATGCATTTTTAGGATTTATTTCCCATGTTGATGATATACCTACTGATTCTTCATATATAAACATGAGTATTTTTGAGTATTTGCCTATTTCTCATGATGATGTTACTATACATGCACCTTGCTCATTTACATCCCATGTATGTGATTTAGATGATAAGTCCATACCATATGATTCAGATGAGGGCTCTCTTTCAGCTCCTGATTCCATTCCCATAGATCAGAGGGTCTTACCTACCATAAGAGACACTGAGACTGTTGATTTTGGCATATCAAATCAGCCAAGAGAGCTAAAGATTGGATTGAGTCCGTCCATTGATAAGAGAGATAGACTTGTGTAGCTACTCAAGATTTACTTAGATGTCTTTGCATGGTCCTATGAGGACATGCTAAGCCTTCATTCTTCTATTGTTTAGCATCGATTACCACTTCTGCCACATGCTAAACTAGTTAAGCAAAGGTTGAGGCAATTACACCCTTAGTAGAGTTTGAAGGTAAAAGAGGAGATCTAGAAGCAACTTAGTGTTGGATTTATATTAGTAGTGGAGTATCTTGAGTGGTTAGTCAATGTCATCCCTGTTCTTAAGAAGGACGACAAAGTTAGAGTTTATGTGGATTTTAAAGATCTCAATAAGGCTAAGCCTAAGAACGACTTTCCCTTACCTCACATTGATATGTTGGTCGGTAGCACAATCGGTCATTCATAGTTGTCCTTCATGGATGGGTTTTTAGGGTATAACCAGATCTTGATGGCTCCAAAGAACATGGAGAAAACCGCTTTCATCATAGAGTTAGGCACGTAATATTATAGGGTGATGCGATTTGGGTTGAAGAACATAAAAACTACATATCAAAGACCAACAACCACTCTTTTCCATGACATGATGCACCAAGACTTTGAGGTTTATGTGGATGACATGATAGTGAAATATTGGGATAGAGCGGATCATCTAGTAGCCCTGGAGAGATTCTTTAAGAGGATCAGACAATTCAGATTGAAACTGAATCCCAAGAAGTGCACCTTTGGAGTGACTTTTGGGAAATTATTGAGATATATGGTTAGTGAGAAAGGCATAGAGGCGGACCTGAAAAAGATTAGATCTATTCTTAAGATCTCTACACCAAGGACAGAGAAAGAGATTAAAGGATTTCTCGGCAGACTACAGTACAACAGTAGATTCATGGCTCAATTGATATTCATTTGTGAGCACATCTTCCAACTCCTGAGGAAGAACCACCCTATTGTTTGGGATGATCATTACCAACGTGCCTTTGAGAGGATTAGAGAGTATTTGTTGTCTTCTCCAGATCTAGCACCCCTATTCTAGGTCGACTTTTCATTTTGTATTTGTTCATCTCATAGATAGTTTTGGGATGCATGCTAGATCAGCTTGATTATTTGGGCAAAGAGTGAGCCATTTATTATTTGAAAAGAGGGTGCTAGAGTATGAGATGAGATATGTTTTAATAAAGTGTCTTTGCTTGGCATTGGTATGGGCTATTAGGAGACTGAGACATTACATGAAAGAGTATTTAGTACACTTGATATCCCGATTAGATCCCTTGAGATATTTGTTTGATAAGCTCGCTTTACCTGGTAGATTGATGAGATGGTTAGTACTCTAGATTGAGTTTGATATTCAATATGTTATTCAGAAGTCTATAAGATTGATGACGACCTCACATTATTCATACATTTTCTTCTTATTCTTTGCACCTTTAAAAATTATTTAGTAATTTAGATTTTAAAATTTTTAATTTTTCTAAGGATAATTTATATTGTTTATAAGCTTAATTACTATCAATAAATGATGTTATTGCATTTTCAGGTGGAAAAAAATTCTTAAAATTCTTGAAATTGTAAAGTTTTAAGGGGTATGAAAAATATGAGGAAGAGTAAGAAAAATGTAAAGATTCCTTACATTATTCGTACCCTTTACAATTATTTAATGTTTTAAATTTTATTTTATTTTTTAAGATAATTTTCATTATTTCTAAGGTTAATTATTATCAATAAACAATATTATTGCACTTCTAAGTGAAAAAATCGAAAAATTTGAAAAATGGTAAAATTTCGAGGGTAAGACAATGTGTAAAGGGTACGAAGAATATAAAATATCATTTTTTGTACCCTCTTTCAATTTTTAATTTTTCAAATTCCCATTTTTTTAAATAATTCTATCAATAATAACTCAAAATAATATTATTAAATTATTGTCATTTTAAGTTAAAAAGTAAATTTGAAATTAAAAAATGTAAATAATTTAGGGTACGAAAAATGTGAGAAGGGTATGAAGAATGTGTTAAATACATGCTTTGTACCTTCATCACATTTTTCATATCGACTTTAGTTTTTAATTTTTTGAAATTGCAAATTTATTTTTGAAAATACTATCATCACTAACTCAAAAGAGTATTAGTACTTTATTTTATTATAATTTTAATTTAAAAACCTCATATCCAAAAAATGTAAAATTTGGATAGTGCGAAAAATATCAGAATGGGTCCAATTACTTAAGCTTTAGATATGATTATCGAAATATTGAATTTTAATGCAAATACCCATTTCATATTAAAATATTACCACATTCATTTTTATGTTGAATTTAAATGTTTAATAATTTGTTAAAAATAAAACAATGTAATTATGGTATGTGATGATTTTTTTTTAATAAATATGTTTTACAAATTTTATATTAGTGTCATTTTGATTTTTATCTCAATATTTATCTCATATTTATTTTATATAAATTCAAAATTGTTAATAATGGAGGAAGAATAGGTAAAAGGATAAAAAAGTGGAAGGTCACAACTGGTTCTTCCCTTAACCGGTTAAGTGGATTTTTTTTTTTCAAATTTTAAAATGGGTGACCAAGATGTAATCTTGGACATCCAATGGCTTAAAATTTTTTTGGTAAAGTACGGATAGTAGAATTTTCCATAAATGTTAGATAGTTCATTAAATAATAATTTTTTAATGACATGTCCTTTACACATGTCATTTTATTATTGGAGTCAAATACTGGTAGTACCCCAAAATAAATAGTATCAAAAAAAGAAGGGAAAAGTGAATTTGACTTTTGAAAATATATAGAAAAAAAAATTCAAATTTTTAAAAATTAGTATTATCTTCATCAATTTAAAAATAATTTGAAATACATGTACTATAATTATTTCTTAAAATATTCCTTTTACTTGTCATGTCATCAATACTAATTGACAACTAAATTCATTTACATAAATATTTGCCTTCTTGTATGTTTCTTCTTCTTCTTATTATTATTAGTAATAGCATTAGTTATGATCTTACCTCCATTTTTCATCAATATAAAATTATACGATGACTCCAAATATCTTAGTTTTTATTTTTTATTAACCATGAGAAAATGTCAACATAGAAAAAGTGCAAATCAAAACAAGAATTAGAAACAATTTGCACAAATTTCTAGAGTGACTATAAATTAGTAGGGTTATAAACAAATGGGAAAGTTACGGAGTATGCTAGGATTCAATTTTATTTTCTTGTCGGATATTCTTAGCTACCAATGATCACATCAAGAATTTTACATGATTTTTTTTAAACAATAATATATTACCTTTTATATTTATCTCTATCTCTTGAATTCAAGGTGAAGTCAAAAACAAAGAAAATCCCAAATAACTAGAATCTTTGAAATTAACCTCAATTTGCCTTAATGAAAAAGAAAAAAATCCTAAACTTTACCTTCAACAAAACCCAAACTCATCTACAATCTATTAGGGTTTTACTATTTCTAATGTCCACATTCTTCAAACTACTTTACTTTTGCTCTGAGATGTTTTTGTTCATGGAGGAAAAAAAAAAAGTCTTAACTTTTTCTACTAGTGTTTGTTTTTAAGGGGAAAAAACCAAATAATAATAACAATAATAATAATAATAAAAATATATCTAAAAGGAAGAGAAATATTTTACGTGGAAGAATTTAACTGTCAATTGGTGTTAATGACATGATAAGTAAAAAAGATATTTTATGGAAAGTAAAAAGGGTTTTTTAAGGAATGATTATATGATCGTTAAAAAAAGCCTCTATTTTAAATTATTTTTAAATAAATTAAGATAATATTATTTAAAAAACTTTGGATTATTCTTTTTTATATTAGTGGATTAAAACTTTTTCGGAAACAATAACCTTAAAAAACAACATTTTAAATTCTATTTGGGAAAACATCGGAGGCAAAAGATGAAAAGCTATCATTGATGGCATTTTCATATTCTATTTTCAAGAAGCGTAAATATATTATTATTGTCACAAAAGTGTCATAGATTCCCCGTAATCACATTTTGTAAGGTTCTCGGTTTCAACGGCAGCGAAGTTGGAGTGGACGTTGTAGATTCACCCATATGGCACTAAGAACTCTCAGTCTGGTATCGGCTGTCCGATGCGACGGCGTTCCTCACCGGAGGTCAAACTCTTTGCCCCATTTATCTATCTCAAAGCCATCTTGGGTGGTCAGAACTGAGGTGCGTTTCCTAATTTCCCTTCTATTACATCCTGTTTGGTTGCCGAGAAAACCAAGAAAGCCAACAAAGAAAAAAGCGAATGAAAAACGTTTAACAGCTGGGATTTGAAGTAGGTTTTGTCTGGTACTACTTTGGTATTACTATAACGATAAATGGAGCATAGGAGGTGCTTTGCTCGTTGTGAATATTAGGCTTGGATTTTGTTTGGTTGCTAGGAAAATGAAAGAAAATTAAGGACTTCACAACTTTGAATTTTATATTTTATTTTGATTTTGATTTTTTAGGACCACTGGAAGCAGGGGAAAAAAAAGAAGGAAAACGACTAACAGTAGGTTGAGAATAATAAGATTATTTGGTGTAGTTGTTTGATTTTTCTTTTCCCTTTTCCAACAACCAAACTGGGGTTTCTCCCTGAACACTTTGGGATCTACAAAGTACTATCTTGTTAGGAATCTCAAGTCTGACATATTTGTTATTTTCTAATCTTTATTTGGTTGGTGCTTTCTTTGTGGCCCTATTAGGATAACCCACCTCAGCCATTGGGGAAACCCCTTGTTGATTTAGCTTCATCTACTATGTTGTAGAAAATCTAATACACAGGTAGTTTGGTACTCTAGTGGTGTTACTTTAAAATTCATGGGTCCTGCACAACCTAGATAAACTTAAACTGATAAAGGCAGTGATACCATATTTACACATCTGTTGAGCTTTTATTCTCTCATTTTGTTGGACTTACAGAGTCTGAATATCCTAACTTCTAGGCAACTAGGCAGAATGTGCCTCAGGTAGACTGGCAGAGTACCTCACACATGATGCATGAGGTTTTTGGCTTGGTTGATGGGGTACTAGTTTGGTGATTATTAGTGTGAGTGACCTAAAATAATTTTTCCTTGACCCAGATTTTTCCATAACTGAATTTCAACTCAATTAAATAGTTTTTTTTACATAAAGTGATTGGGAGGTAGAAGATAGAGTGATTTGGACAGTTTCAAGATTTGATACCTTTTTAGTCAAGTCTCTTGATTCTATCTTGGGGCCCAGAGATTCTCCTTTATTCCCTAGTGGTAGTATTTGGAGGGCATGTGTGCCTCCTAAGGTGACTTTCTTTGCTTGGGAGGCTTCTCGGAGGAAAGTCTTCACTTTGGACCAACTTCAAAGAAGGGGGCACTTTTTGGCTAATAGGTGTTTTCTATGCCTCTCTGAAGTAAAGACGGTGGATTACCTTCTTCTTCATTGTGCAAAGACTCGGATTCTTTGGAATCTTCTCTTCTCCCTCGTTGGTGTGGCTTGGATTTTTTCTTGTTCAGTGAAAGAAACTCTTCTTGGGTGGCATGGGGCTTTTGTGGGTAAAGCTTGTAAAAAGGCTTGACAAATGACCCACTTATGTTTATTTTGGACAGTATGGAAGGAAAGGAATATGTTAGCGTTTGGTAATGAGGAGCTTTCACTCCAAAGATTGAAAAATTCTTTTGTATATAACCTTTGGTCTTGGGTTAGGGCGTCTATAGATTTGAGCCCTTCTTCGCTTGTAAGCTTCATTGATTGGTTAGGCTTTAAGTAAGGGTAGGTGATGTTTTTGTTTCTATCTCTCCCCCTATGGTTTGAGCCTTTTGGCTTCTTTTGTATACTCCCTGTATTCTCTGAAGGCATTGCTTTTGGTGTCTCCTCTTTTCTTTATATACATCTTTTTTTATCTATATTAAAAAAAAAAATAGTTTTTTTTTTAAATGTTTTTTGTTTTTCCTTAAAAGACATGATATCTTGGTCTCTTACTGTACCTAGGGTGGCTCAAAGAAGGATTTTTGTCCAACCTTTTCAAGCTTGTGGAGGACATTTGTATTCTTAGTGGTACAGATAGATTGAGGGAGGGAGTTTTTGGTTTGTTGTTGTGTGAATATGTCTCAATTAAGATTAGGTTATTTTAAGTTTCATTATGAATAAACTAATTTCCCTAAAGATTAATTCCTACTCATGCAAGATATTTCCCTCAGACATTAATCAAACCAATACTTGGAAAATTAAATCATAGATGAGATTGGAGTTTTTGTATGGGAGACCCCAAATACACTTGATTGTTGGGGAGAACCATGGAATATCAAAAATAAAAAACAATGCACTAAATGGGAAATAGGATACAGGGGTACTGAACTATGTCCTTCTTGTCTAGTCCTATTTCCACATAATTGTTTTTCCCAAATTCTTGTTCTTCCCTTGTGCACATGTGAACTTTATTTGTGGTATTTAACATGAATCTTTACTTGATAATAAATGTTCAGTAGGAAGAATTGCTTCCCTAAGCATTTGGAATCCCCCTAGATCCCAAGAGTCAAATACTCTTCATGAGCTACAACCTAACAATGACGAAGGATAAAATTTTTAAGGGTTTTTTGAATTTTAAAAATCAATGGCAATGATATTTCAGTAGCACTCAATTTTGAGAGAAAATTCTCTAAGCAACTTTTCTCAATTTAATGAAGTAGACAATACTTGTGGGTTTGCGATTCATAGTCACATGATTTCTTCTTGGGGTTAAAGCTCTTTCTAAAGATCTATAACCCTTCTTCCTTGTTGTGCTATTGCTTATGATGAATGTTCAGTCGGAGATCATTTTTTCACTAAAACTCCATTGAATGAAAGCTTCATGCTAGAGACCATACGTGGCATCTTTATGTGACAACATGAGGGTCTCATGATTGGAAAGAGTTAGGATTCATGAAAAACAATAGTTATGAACCTGGGCTTGAAAGTGAAGGACATTATTTGGTATTATTGTGCTCCTGTTTCACATTAGTGGATGGTTTTCATGCAACAATACTCCTATGGTTTTCCCTTTGAATGTGTATTTGAGGTTTCCATGTAAAATAACCTGTGTTGTTTCTAATTTACTTTTCCAAATACTAATTTGGTTCAATTGTCCAATGGGAAACTCTTATATGAGTAGGATTTAATCTTTGGAAAACTGGTTTGATCAACATTTTAATATAAGCATATAGTTGTAATTGATACTCAACTCCGTCTCTAGGCCCATCCCCACTACTAGGGATATGATTGGAGATAACAATAGAGTAATTAAGCTGGATTTATTGTTTGTCTTATGGGTGGAAGACTTTGGGACAGATCCAATGCTAAGCTAACCACTAGAAATGAAGCAAGATGGGAACAATGATAAAGTTGTCCACTGCATCCAACATAGGTTCAGGACACTGGATCTTCATGAATTCTTACACCATGCTATTAATCCATGTGACCCTCAAGTTCTCCTAGTTTGGTTCTAGTAAATCTAATGAGTAACCTAGAAGTTTACCCAATCCATTGACTTCTGGTGTGTCGCATCTAATTTGATGAGACCAGGTAAAGGTATGAAAGTTTTGGTATTTTCAAAGATCAGATAATAAATGATTCAAAAAAAGATTGATATCTAGAAAAAGGTTCTCCAAAGGTTTTTGAAACTTTGGCATTAGATAAAAGTTACTTGAGTTATTTCTTTAAATCCTTAAGGTATAAATGCAGAAAACTTTTGAAGTAAATTTCTCTGATTTTAGTTTGAATTGAAATAAACCACTTTATTAATATGCTTGATTCGCACTCCTGACTTGTTGAGTGTGCCCCTTGATGGATTGTAGTGCAAATTTTCACCTTGATTGGTTAAGTTGCTAATTGGCAAGATTTTGTGCCATGGAAATTTTAATGCTAGCTATTGATTCAAATAGAGTTGTAAAGTGTGTACTACTTCATCAATAGCTTGAAGAGCTTGTGGTTGAAGAAAAAAGATTGATACAAGTTTTTATTCGAGCACATGCCTTAAGGATGGTGAATGACCTAGAGACTATGCTTTTGATTTATGAAAATCAAAATTTATTTTTGCATTTTTTTAGAATTGTTTAACATATACTTTTTCGCCCTTTTCAGCAAAATAGGGCTAATGGATGAGTAGCTTGGCTATTGATCAATTCAAGGAGTGGTTTGATTCATCAAGGTGGTAATTTGCATTTTGATCAATTAAGAGTGCAAATTTGGCCATATTAGTGAAGGGGCTTATTTTGTTTCAAACTTTGTTTGGAGATGAATTAGCCTGGAGATCAACTTTTTCTATGTGTAGGACTTTTTATCTCTTTCCCTGCATAAAAATTCCAAAAATATTAGAGAATATTTTTTCAAAGGCAAGTCACTTTCATAAAGTATTCATTCTCTCACTTTTTAAAATACTAGATGCCTCAAACCTATACTGTTTTCATCAATTGAGTGAGATTTGTGAGGAGTCATTATATCAGGCAGACTTCTGGATTGCCTGCTGGATCTATTAGAAGTCAAACTAGGAGAATTTGTGGTGCTGCACAGATGCGCTGCATGGAGGAAGGATTCAAGAAGATTGAGATTTGCAGGTCTAGGTTGGATTTAATAGACTACTTGATCATTATAGTGGATTGGTTTCAATCAGTATTTTTCTTGTGGTTTTCCCCCAAATAGCTTGTTATATGTGGTTTCCATGTCAACACATGTTTGGTCTAATCTTTAGTTACTCAGTTGCTTGTGTTTTGGATTATTGCATGAATAGGACTTCAATAAATGGAGATTGATTTAGATTTTGAATTAAAAGTATGGAACCTTAGAATATTCAACTCTGTCTAGGTCTATACAGGCTACTAAAGGACATTCTCATCTTACCATGGGACGAAATACACAACTGATTTCACTAGCCTTTGTTACAGTTGTCAAGCCTTGATTCTCAAATCATCCCACCTTTAGTTGTGATGATGTTACATCACCTTAATTGAGAAAACCATACCATGTTCTAGATGGCTTGGGGTTTCCTGAATGCCCCTTGTTAAGAATTCGTTTATGATTTATTTTAATGTCACACGATATTTTCCATCGTCCCATCTGTCACTTAGCCATTGCCACATTTTGTTTTGAAGCAACAAATTATCATGTGATATATCATTCTATTACTGGCCTATCAGCACAAAACACTTATATGTGTGTGACAGATAATGTTTTGGAACATCTATCTTTCCTTAGGAAAGCTTGCAACAAAATTCTTAGGAGCATGATATTGCTGTTTATGCGACCTTTTTAGGGTCATATTAGTCATGTCAATGAAGTAGGTTCAGAATTAATGCCTCATTTTATACCCTGCCATGGCATAAATGAATCTCCTCTCCAAACCTATTGGGAGCTTCAGTTGTACTGTGTGGCGTCAGACAACTTAATTTTCATAGGGTGAGGCAAAGGCTCATCAGGCTGTATTTGAAAATTTTGAATTTTATTACTTCACAAATGGAAAACAAAGCATGTGTCTTAAATCTAATATTCAATCTTAATCGGGTTGTAAAAGTTGTTAGAGAACACAAAAAGTGCTCTTGGCGAAGGTTCCTCATCTTCTATATGAATTTTTGATGTGAGAGTGCTACTTGTTGGTGTTGGTTTCATTTTACAATTGATGTCATTTACCATTCCAGTAAACCAAAAACAAAGCATTTAACAGAATCTAGGACTTCTGATCCACAATGCAAATTTGTTGAAACTGAGTGCACCTTATCATGTTGTGTTGTTGTGAGATGGTCAAGGGTTGCAAAAGGGTCTGCCTACAATGTTATTTCCTAAGAACCCCAAGCTATGAGTCTAAGCCCTAAATTTATAATTAGATTTAGAGTTACTTTTTTCAGGGCAGGATGGGTCACCAAAACCCAATTCTGTACCTAAACTCTTGTGTGTGCATAGGATTGACTATAATTCCTCCCTTAAATAGGATTGATTATCTTCATCTCAATAAGGCTGGGACTTGATTGGTCATCTGAAAAACCTGTCCATTGCCATCTCTAGTTCTAAGTAGTTCCATTTGAGGCTGACAATGTCAACCAGGAAAGTTACCCATAATGTATTTTTTTTTTGGAAAACTAAACTCTTTTAAGTTAAGGATTGATATTACACTGTTAAAAGTTTTATCTGGTTGAAAATGTGGTAGGCTTAGGCTTAGGCTTAACAGGGCTATAGATAATATGCTCTTGTGGTTCACCAACTTATTTGACAATATTATGGCATCAGACAAGTGGAAAAAATATACTTTTGTAATTGTTAAAGAGCATGATATACATTGTGAACCTAAATTTTGCAAGTTTAAGCTTTTAGGAAAATTGATTGTTTAACATGATATCAAAACATCGTTTGGTGAGGTTATGGGTTTGGGCCTCGCCGCATATTTATTTCCTTGATTTATTGAGCTTAAAAGAGGTCGATTGTGGTTATTTGTCTACGGGCCTGTGTCTCTCCATCTACAAGTATGGAGTTGCAAGTAAGAGAGAGTGTTAAATAGCTTGCTATACATTGTAGATGACCCAAATCCTACAAGTTTAGCTTTTAGGAAAATTGGTTGTTTAACGGTAACTACATATAAGAACAATGAAGTTATCTAAAGTTGCACGAAGTACCAAGAAATCATATTTATTTATTTTTTTGATAATTAAAACCAAATGCATTAAAAAGTAAAAACGCCACAAGGACGCTCCAAAGTATACAAAATGTATACAAAAAGCGCCTAATAGCACAAAAAGAAAAAAACCCCAACAACAACCCCCTCCCTTAACCAGAAATCATATTTATAAGTCATACATTGGGATTTTAGGAGAAAGAAACTGAGCAAACGCTCAGATATGGAACAAGTTTATCAGAAAACCAGTTCAGTTTTGTGCATGAGGTAAATTGACTGTTGAAGCTATTTACATAGGTGATGGAAAAGGTCCAATGAAAAGGTGGGACATTTCATATTTGTTGATCATTTCTTAGCCTTTAGAAAAAAGGGTATCCATTGATACTTTGATATGATCAACCTGTATGGTTGAGCCGTAACTAGTATGAGAGCAGTTGGTGGAGAAACGAGTCAATTCGCATCATCGTAGCTATATTGCATGAACACAAATATGAGAAAACAATTTTTGAAAATTGTTCTTTGATGTTTTGTAAAATAAAAGTCCATTTGGGAATTTGCAATGTTCTTAACCTGTTTTTTATGTTTTTAAATATGTTTTAAGAATAACTTTTATCTATGGTACTTATTTTTTAATCATTCTCTGTGGAATTCTAGCTTAAAGTTAGTGAGGAATTCTAAGGATTTGTTAAGGCCATTTTAGGTATTTTGTTATTAATTCCTAGTTTAATGCCTTTCCTTGTTTAGTGGAGATTATGTTCTCTAATTAGTTAAGATTGAGTCCGGTCCTTATGGTGGCTGATTGCACCATTCTCTTGTATATATACCATGTTGTATTCTATAGAAAATACATGAGAATCAATAAAAATTCACTTCTCAGAAATCTTCATGGTATCAGAGCTTTCCCTCTAAAACCCTAATTTCCCACATCATAAAATTCGTCATGGCTACTGAGAGACAAATCTCAACATCTGAAGTGACCTCCAATGCATAAATGACGCCAAGGATGAACAACCATGGAGGAGCCTAGAACCCATCTCTGCTCATCACAGGCCACAAACTCAACGGGCATAATTTTCTCCAGTGGTCTCAGTCAATGATGATGTATGTCTGTGGAAAGGGCAAGGATGAATATCTCATCGGTGAAGTAGCTATCCCTGAGAAGACCAATCCCAAATTCGGAGTGTGGAAGACCGAGAATCACATGGTGATGTCTTGGTTGATTAATTCAATGAATACCAACATAGGAGAGAATTTTCTCCTCTATGGAACTGCCAAAGAAACATGGGATGCAGCAAGGGAGACATACTCAAATTTTGAAAACACTTCAGAAATATTTGAGATTGAAGCCACCTTACACGACCTTCGGCAGGGAGATCTCTCTGTTACTCAATGCTTCAACATTCTTTCTCGTCATTGGCAACACCTAGACATGTTTGAAGTTCACACCTGGAAGTGCCTTGAAGACAATGCACTGTATCAGAAAATCGTGGAGTAGAAGCGAACATTCAAGTTTCTCCTTGGCCTCAACAAGAATTTGGATGAGGTTAGGGGGAGAGTGATGGGGACCAAACCTCTTCCAAGTATTAGAGAGGCATTCTCAGAAGTTTGCTGTGAGGAAAGCAGAAAAAAGGTTATGATGGGATCTCAGAATTCTGCCCTATTAATTGAAGGATCTGCCCTTGCAGCACGAGGACCTCCATCAAACACCAATAGCGAAAATTGACAGAAAAAGGGGAGACCTTGGTGTGACCACTGTCGAAAACTGGGACATTCCAGAGAAAATTGCTGGAAGATTCATGGCAAACCAGCTGATTGGAAGCCATCCAAACCATTCAATGACAGAGAAGGCAGTGCCCATAGTATTGCTGTCTCAGAAGACAAGCCAACCTCAACCAAGACCAGTCCTTTCACCAAAGAGCAACTTGAGATGCTTCAACAACTCATGAGTCAAAACTCCCTATCTTAGTCCAGTAACTCAGCCTCTGCTACAGGCATGTTGGCACAAAAAGGTAATTTTTCAAATGCCTTTATAGTAAATAAACAACACTCGAATGCATGGATTATTGACTCTGGAGCATCAAATCACATGATGGGAGATGGAACCATATTTCATGAGTACAACCTATGCAGTTCGGATTATTGATGGATCTCTATCCAAAGTTGCTGGAATAGGTTCAATCAGGGTTACAAACAACCTAAATCTAAACTCTGTTCTCCATGTCCCTAATTTGGACTGGAATTTGCTCTCAATCAGCAAATTAACTTGTGATCTTCATTGTGAAGCTAAATTTTTCTCAAACTTGTGTAAATTTCAGGAATTGGATTTGGGGAGGATGATTGGCAGTGCTGAGATGTGCTCTGGACTCTATGTTCTCAAGGGCGATACTCCTCTTAGACGACAAACTCAATGCAAGTTGTGTGTCGTTTAAGAGTCAGTCAATTTTAGATTCTTGTGTCAATAAAGATAATAAGTTCATGTTATGGCATTATCGTCTTGGTCATCCAAATTTTATGTATCTTGAAAAATTGTTTCCATTTTTATTCATCAATAAAAGTCCAAAATTTTTCGGTTGTGAAATCTGCCAACTTGCAAAACATACTTGTAGTGGTTACCCCAGTCTTTCATACACACCATCTCACCCATTTGCCATGATTCATAGTGATGTGTGGGGTCCCTTAAGAAAAAACAATATAACAGGAGCACGGTGGTTTGCCTTGTTTGTTGATGATCACACTAGAATGACCTGGGTATTCCTTATGAAAGAAAAATCTGAAGTTGGCGAAATTTTTCAAAATTTCAATTCCATGATCCAAACTCAATTCTAGACCAAAATCCAAGTTCTAAAAACTGATAATGCCAAAGAGTACTTCAAGTCTGTTTTGGGTAGTTACCTCATGAGTCAAGGAATAGTCCACCTAAGTTCTTGTGTTGACACCCCTCAACAAAATGGGATTGCAGAAAGAAAAAATCGACATGTGTTAAAGGTAGCTAGGTCCCTCATGTTTTCCACTCACATTCCTAAACACTTTTGGGGAGAGGCAGTACTTACAGCCATGTATCTCATCAATAGAATGCCATCTAAAATTCTTAAATTTAAAACCCCTTGTCAATCCCTTCTCCAGATCTTTCCACATACAAAAATCATCTCTTCATTAGATCCAAAAATATTCGGGTGTTCAGTATTTGTCCATATACATCAACAACACTGTAGAAAAATAGACCCTAAATCCATCAAATGTATCTTTATAGGGTACTCTTCACACAAAAGGGTTATAAGTGCTATTCTCCCATCACCAAAAGGGTATATAACTCTATGGATGTGACATTTTTTTAACATCAAGCTTACTACCACAAAACCGACATGCAAAGGGAGAACATGAGAGCATTTTAGTTTTGGGAGACACTTGATCTTGGGGACACCCTACCATTACCTCCTCTTACTTCTCAGCCAATTGTCAGTCAACAACCAGAGGTCATTAATCAAATTCCAGTTCAAATTTCATTGCTTGAACAACCTGAACCTGAGAGTCATCCTCCAACTACTTGACCTCAAATTCCGGTCCATAATTACTTTAAATCACCACAAACTACAACTAATGAGTTTCGTATCTACATTAGGAGGAAAAGGCCCAAGAGAACAATGGAGCAACCAACTCTTCTCACATATGACCAAGAATCTCAACCGATTCCAAGTCCTACTTGAATTCACTCAGGTAAGGGAACTACTGATCTTGAGAAGCCAGTACCATTTGTAGATGATTCAAACATTCCGATTGCTTTGAGAAAGGGTGTTAGAACTTGCATAGACCATCCTATCTACAAATTTATTTCATACGATGGATTGTCTCCCTCCTACCAAGATTTTGTTTCGATTCTTGATAGTGTGCAAATTCCTAATTCTATTCAAGAGGCTCTTAAGAATCCAGAGTGGAGAAAGGCAGTCAACAAAGAAATCAGAGCTTTGGAGAAGAATGGCACATGGGTAATCTTTGACATTCCTCATGGAAAGAAACCAGTCGGGTATAAGTGGATTTTTACCATTAAGCATAAGGCTAATGGAAGTATTGAGAGATTGAAAGCTCGCCTTATTGCCAAAGGCTTTACTCAGTCTTATGGAATAGACTATCGAGAAACATTGCTCCAGTGGCCAAACTCAACACTATTCAAGTTCTTTTTTGTCTTGTAGCGAACCAAGATTGGCCATTACATCAACTGGATGTCAAGAATGCTTTTTTGAATGGTAACTTAGAGGAAAAAGTGTATATGGAGATACCACTGGGGTTGGAAACTTCTTTCAACAACAGGGTGTGCAAGCTTAAGAAATCCCTGTATAGACTCAAACAATCACCTCGAGCATGGTTTGGCAGGTTTGCAAAGTCGGTTGCAAAGCAAGGATATACTCAATGTCAAGTAGATCATAAAATATTCGTGAAATTCTCTTCAGAAAAGAAAATAGCATTCCTGATAGTGTATGTTGATGATATCATCTTAATAAGTGATTATGAAGAGGAACTATCGGGAATGAAGAAGCACTTAGCCAAAGAATTTGAAATAAAAAACCTCGGCTATCTCAGATACTTTCTCGGCATGGAGGTGGCAAGATCTAAGAAAGGCATATTTGTCTCCCAACGTAAGTATGTTCTAGACTTACTAAAAGAGATAGGTATGGTTGGATGTAAACCTGCAGACACTCCAATGGACTCAATGAAGAAGATAGGAACTGAGAAGGACAGTGTACCAGTTGACAGGGGGAGATACCAAAGACTTGTAGGACGTCTCATCTACCTTTCACATACTCGACCTAACATTGGATTCTCTGTTAGTGTTGTGAGTCAATTTATGAACAACACAACAAAAGAACACATGGAAACTGTGAATAAAATTTTGAGGCATCTGAAGATGACCTTAGGAAGAGGACTGTTGTACAAAAAGAATGATACCGGAGATGTTGAAGTTTTCTCATATGCAGATTGGGCAGGTGATGTGTTAGACAAGCGATCGACATCTGGATATTGTTCCTATGTATGGGGAAAACTCGTGACTTGGAGAAGCAAGAAACAATCCGTAGTCTCAAGAAGAGTCTGAATTTAGATCTCTGGCTCTTGGTATTTGCAAATGAATTTGGATACAGAGACTACTAAATGAGTTGGGAATATCTACTGAGAAGTCTATTAAGATGTTCTGTGACAACCAAGCTGCTATAAGCATTGCAAATAATCCTGTGCATCATGATAGGACGAAACACATTGAGATAGATTCCTTCGCTAAAGCTCACTACAAGATCCTACAAGATCTATTCTCCTACAAGATCCCAAACAACAGACATACTCACTAAAGCTCTTTCAAGAACTAACTTTGAAGAACTGAGTCACAAGCTGTGCATGTACAACATCTATGCCCTAGCTTGAGGAGGAGTGTGGAATTCTAGCTTAAAGTTAGTGAGGAATTCTAAGGATTTGTTAAGGCCATTTTAGGTATTTTGTTATTAGTTCCTAGTTTAATGTCTTTCCTTGTTTAGTGGAGATTTTGTTCTCTAATTAGTTAAGATTGAGTTCGGTCCTTATGGTGTCTGATTGCACCATTCTCTTGTATATATACCATGTTGTATTCTATAGAAAATACACGAGAATCAATAAAAATTCACTTCTCAAAAATCTTCATTCTCCATATTTATATAATTATTTTTCAAAACAGTCCTCGTAAAACAAGTGAAATTTAATTAAAAGATGTTATTTGAAAATGCAGGTTTTTTGTTTTTTGATTGTCAAATATATTTTCCTTTTTTTTTTTTTTTTGGAGAATAAAAAATTGTTTTAAAAAACAGTTGCCTAACAGGGCCTAAGATCCTAGAAACCCCCCCCAAAAAAATCAGAAATAGAAAAAATAGAAATTGTTCAAAAAGAAACAATCTAAATTGAATGTATATTCTCAATGCTGTATAAAATAAATCTTTTTGCACTAGGACTGCATCGGTCTCTTTGAGATTAAAAGGAATCTACTTTTGAATTTGATTGTTGATATAACTTTTTTCCTACAATACTATATCAAGCTCTTGGAAGTCCATAAATATACATGTCTCCTAATTATATTTTGCTTTTGATCTATGATAAGCTTTTTAGCTAATTGTAAGAGACATGAGTTGATGCAAATGGGAGTCAAAAGGATCATAATATTGGTGATAAATGAAACAATGAAAGAGTACTTTGATTTTCTTCTCCTTTTGTAGGAAATTGGTGAAGAAAACTTTTTCTTCAATAATGAATGGTCTTCCATAAAAAGTAGGTGGTTTACTCTTACAAACTAATGGTTGTAAAACAATCAATCTGAATGTAAATCTATCTTTAAGCATAATTTCCTTATTCTAAAGTGCAAATTTAGGGTCTAATTTTGTCATTAAGTCTCAACTACTAACAGTGCACCTTGCTAGGTAGCATTTCAGGTTTTGGTGCTTTTTTTTTATTTTATTTGTAAAGGAATGTATATTAAAATTAGAAAAAGAATCCAAGTACACCAATGTATACAAGACATATACAAGGAGAAGCACCTAAAGCAAGCCCTCCAAAACGAGCACAAAAAACACTCAAGCCCTCAACAGGACCAGACCCACTCTTCAAAATCAAGCAAGGGCATTGAGTCTTGCATTATGTACATGCTAACCCAAGAAGAAAGATTATAAAGAAACGAAAGTTTTAACCATTGGTTATTTTGTTCCTTATTTTCAAAAGTTCTTTGATTTCGTTCCCTCCAAATTGTCCAAATATGCAAAGAGGAGCAGCGTTCCACACCTTTTTCCTTTTCTTCCCAACAAAGGAGTCTTGCCAACTTAAGAGCAACACCCTCATTGACGAAAGGATCACCTAAGCCGACCTAAATAAGGAAAACAATAGGTGTCATAGAAGCCTTGCTTTGGAGCAATGTAGAAATAAATGATCAATAGTGAAGAAACTGAGAATTGTATATTCAATCATATGTGCTTTTCCTAATCGGGTCCCTATTTAATATATACACAGAGAACAAAATATAGAAAAAAAAAAAAAATCATCCAAATCACCACAATATCTGCCACAATTGGGGCCTCAATCTTCCTACAAATCACTCCTCAAATCATACGGGATTTCCACACTCCCCCTCAAGTTGGATCATAGATATTAATCATGTCCAACTTGCAAATAAAATTTTCAAAGCATGATTTCTGTAACCCCTTGGTGAATATATCTGCCAATTGTTCCCTTGTAGGGATATAAGTCATACAAATAGTCCTCTTCTCAATTTTCTCCTTTATAAAGTGTCAACCCGCTTCTATATGTTTGATCTTGTCGTGCTGAACAGGATTATGAGAAATACTAATAGTGGCTTTGTTGTCGCGATAAAGTTTGATGGGGAGCTCTACTGTAATGTATAGTTCTTCCAACAGTTTCTGCAACCATAGTCCTTCACACATATCTTGCGCAACTGCTCTGAATTCAGCCTCAGTATTGCTTCTGGCTATTATACTCTGCTTCTTACTTTTCCATGTTACTAGATTCCCCTAGACATAGGTACAATAGCCGGTAGTAGACCTTCTGTCTTCTACTGATCCCGCCCAATCTGCATTTGTATAGATCTCTACCTTTTTACTGTCACCCTTCTTAAAGAATAGTCCTCTCCTTGGAGAACCCTTTAGATATCTAAGAATCTTATACACTGCTTCCAGGTGACTTTCCTTTGGTGAATGCATGTACTAGCTAACCACGCTTACGGCAAAAGCAATGTCTAGTCTAGTATGAGAAAGGTAGATCAGTCTACCTACTAGTCGCTGATATCTCTCTCTATCCACGGGTTTTCCGTCGCTTTCCTTCCTTTTTCTTGCCTTGATAGAGGTATCGCTTGGCTTGCAACCGAGCATGCCAGTCTCACACAGCTAGTCAAGTACATACTTTCTTTGGGAGATACTAATTCCCTTCCTTGATCTGACAACTTCCATTCCTAGGAAATACCGCATTTGACCCAAATCTTTTACCTCAAACTCTATAGCTAAGACTTTCTTCAACCTCTCCACTTCTTCTGTGTTATCTCCAGTGAGAATGATGTCATCGACATACACGATTAGGATGGTCATCCTTCCATCGTTGGACTGTTTGAAGAACATAGTATGATCCAACTGTCCCTGTTGGAATCCTTGGTTCTTAATCACCTTTGCAAATCTATTGAACCATGCTCTCGGAGATTGCTTGAGACCATATAGAGATTTCTTCAATTTTCATACCTTGGTTTCTTCTTCTTCCTTACAAAACCCTGGTGGTAGCGTCATAAACACTTCTTCTTCTAGCTCACCATTTAGAAAGGCATTCTTGATATCAAATTGATGGAGTGACCAGTCTAGGTTTGCTGGCAAGGGTAAGAGAACTCGTATAGTGTTTAGCTTTGTCATTGGTGCAAATGTCTCGGTATAGTCGATGCCTTAGGTCTAAGTGAAACCTTTTGCAACCAGGCGGGCTTTGTATTGTTCTACTGTGCCATCCGCCTTATATTTCACTGTGAACCCATTTACAGCCCATTGGTTTCTTCCCTCTTGGCAAAGTCATCACTTCCCAAGTCCCATTTTTTTTCAATGCCCTTATTTCTTCCGTCACCGCCTCTTTCTATTCTGGAATCTCCAAGGCTTTTTAAATGTTTTTAGGAATTTGTATTCTATCAAGGTTAATCATAAAAGCACGATACTTTGCAGAAAGAGCATTATAAGACACAAATTTCAAGGTAGGATGGAAAGTACATGAATGAGGTTGCTTCCTAAGAGCAATGGATAAGTCATCTGTTACTTGATCAGGATTGAAGCCAGACTCTCGAGGGGTTGGAACTATGACCAGTTCTGATTCTTTCAGTGCTTTGGAGGTGAGTGTCTCATTGGACTTCGATTTTGGCCTCCTCGAGTAAACGAGTGTTTCCCTATTTGTCAGTATTTCCGTATCTCCCCTTGAGTTCAAGTGTCCTTCTGTATTAGGGGAAGGGGTAGATATAAGGTACGGAGTGGATTCGAACACAACAACATCGAGGTAGTCTAAGGTTAAGGGTGGTCTAGCTTCACTCACGAACTCCCCTTGAAGCGAGTAGTAAGGAGTATGCTCAAAGAATGTGACATCTAGGCTAACATATAGCTTCTATGAAATTGGGTCATAGCATTTGTAGTCCTTTTGTGTGGAAGAATAGCCAAGAAAGACACATTTAAGTGGTCTGGGATCCAATTTGTTCCGCTTAGATGCGTGAGTGTGGACAACCATAGTGAACCCAAAGACATGAAGTGGAAGATGTGCACCGAGTCTAGAATGGGGAAAAAACTCTTGGAATTTCTGGAAAGGTGTGACAAAAGATAGGACCCGAGTAGGCATTCAGTTAATAAGGTATGTGGCTATCAAAATGGAGTCACCCCAAAATTGTGAGGACATGTGAGAAGTAAACAGCAAGGCATATGTAACTTCAAGAATATGTCTATTTTTCCGTTCTGCAACCCCATTTTGTTGAGGAGTGTCAACGCAAGAACTTTGATGGATAATACCATTTTCTTGTAGATAAGTGTTCAAGGAGTGATTGAAATACTCAGTACCATTATCAATACGAAGAATTTGAATTTTGGTGTGAAATTGAGTTTGTATCATAGAGTGAAAGTTTATGAAGACTGATTGAACCTCAATTTTATCAGTCAACAAATATACCCAACACAGGCGAGTGTGATCATCAATAAAAGTGATAAACCATTTTTTATGGGTCCTATTAAGGGTACATGAGGGTCCCCATAGATCACTATGAATTAGAGTAAATGGTATGGATGGTTTATACTTAGATTTAGGAAAAGATGCATGATGGTGTTTGGCAAGTTCACACACTTCACACTGAAAATCCCATGAAGCTTTATTTGAACATAGTGAAGGAAATAAATGTTGCAAGTACTGAAAACTAGGATGACCCATCCTTTTGTGCTATAACAAAAGTTCACTTTCCTTAGGACTAGATGCAGAATTACAAACAGTAGGAGGACACTGTCCACACACATTGGCTTCGTTGAAGTAATATAGCCCCTCATGTTCCTTAGCACCGCCAATCGTCTTCCCCGATGATAGGTCCTGAAAAACACAATGAGAGGGTAGGAATTTAGCTGAGCAATTAAACTGTTTGGTTAACTGGCTAATAGACAACAAATTGCAAGATAAATTAGGAACATGTAGAACAGGGTTGAGAGTTATAGACTCAGAAATATGGATACTCCCTTTGCTAGCAACTGGGGATAAAGTACCATCTGCAATTTTTACTTTTAAATTATCATTACAAGGAGAGTATGTAGAAAATAAATGATGAGCATCAGTCATATGATCAGATGCACCAGAGTCAATAATCCAGGGAGTAATATGAGACGCAGTGCTAAGGGCTGTCAGAAAGGTACCTTTGTGGGCTAAAGAACTAGAGGACAGAGTAGTAGAAGACTGACCAGAGGCTTGGAAATTAGAAAAAAAAACTCATATAATTTCGCAAGCTGGTTGGAATTAAACCTCACACTAGAAGCGGACTGATGATTTTCTGTGAGTGTTTTGTCTGCTCGGGTTTCAGTGGAGGCCTAATGACTATGGGCTTTATTGGGCTGTCTGGGCTTCCAATCTGCGGGCTTGCCATGTAAAGTTCAACAAGTGTCTTTAGTGTGGCCCATTTTCTTACAATGCTGACAATAAGTCCTCTTAGATTGTCGTGGGCCAAATCCAACGTGAGGCCCACTGGTTACAAGTGTTGAAGCCTCTGGCCCACAAGTGAGATGTTCCCGCAACATCACTTTCCTTCTACTCTCCTCACGTCGCACCTCAGAGAAGACCTCTTGGATGGAGGGCAGCGACCGATGACTGAGAACTTTGCTCCTAACGTCGTCAAGCTTGCGGTTCAGCCCCGCTTGAAACTCGAAGACTCTCTCGTTCTCCATCTTCTTCTTGAAGCGCACACTGTCATCCGTGCACTCCTATTCTTCTTCGCAACTGAGATCGAGATCTTGCCACAAACACAACATCTCGGTGTAGTATTCCGTAACTTCCCGATCTCCTTGCTTCATCTGCTAGAGCCACGTCTTGAGTTCGAAGATTTGGGAAGCATTCTCGGCATCGGAGTATGTTTCCTATATCACATCCCACACAGCCTTTGCCGTCGGGAGGAACATATACGTTTTGCCAATGACTAGCTTCATGGAGTCGATCAAGCATGAGGTGATGAAGGAGTTTTCAGACCGCCATTTCTGGGAAGCTGGTGCATCGGTTGGAGGTGGTCGCCGAGTCTAGCTGGTAAGAAACCCTAGCTTTCCCTTTCCATCAATAACAAGCTTGATTGCTTGTGCCCACTCTTTGTAATTCTTACCGGTTAATTTTTCAACGGTAAGATGGAGTGGGGAGTTGTCGAATGCACCGGCCGAGCCCATGGAGGAGTTTATCTCCGACTCTCTTTCCTTGGTTGCCGATTGACTGGACTCATGGCTGTCTCCTTTTTGGGCAGCCATGGATTGATTAGGGTTTTAGAGCAATCCGAGCTTTGATACCATGAAGAAACTGACAATCGTATATTCAATCATGTGTTTTACATAATCGGGTCCCTATTTAACATATACCAGAGAGCAAAATATGGAAAAAAATTAAAATCATACAAATCACCACAATATCTGCCACAATTGGGGCCTCAATCTTCCTACAAATCACCCCTCACATCATACAGGATTTCCACAAATAGACTCCCCCTCCTGCTTACACATATAACATCTATTCGCCAAGGGTTGCCCTCTCTTCTAGAGATTATCTAAAGTTAGCACTCTTCCCCAACTAGCTTCCCAACTAGCCTCCCCTTCTGGACATTTCAGTTTCTGGTGCTCATTGTGCTATGTCAGTATGATTGTAAATCACGTGATTAGTAGACTTCAAACCACTCATACTCCTTCTGGGTGTGATTATTCCTTGTTTTTATTTGGCCAATGTCCTTTTATGTGGTTTTACTGATTGTGTTCCTTCTAATTTTCGGTTTGCATCACTCGGTATCAGAAATGTTGTTCAGTTATAGAGACTTGTTTAAGTCGTGTGTAAGACTTGCAATGTGTCGAGAAGGTGGAATCAATATTATGTGGTTGATTCCTCTTCTTTGCTAAGTTGTGAGTTATATACATGTCTATAATCAATATCTGGAATTGAACTGTACAAAGTTCTTATAGCAAAATTGATGCAAACCAGGATCTTGAGAAGGGACAAAATCAATAAGATCCTATAGTAAGTCTTTGTGGAATAAGCTCTAGTGCTAGTAAGAATCATAACAAGAAAGAGTGCAGGTGGGAGGGAGGCTCTTAATGATAGGATGTACAATTGAGATTACATTACATGATTTGTAAAATAAATTGAAGCTTTGACACCGCAATGTGCTGAATTGGAAATTGTTAGTCCATGATAGAACTGGAGCCCACATTTGCAATTTTGCAAAGGAGAAGGATAATCATGGTGCAATACCATATGAAAAATCCTCATTAGTCCACAACCTTTAGTTGATGGAGCACATCACTGATTTTATATGAAGCACCATTTACTATTGAAGCACATATTTGCTTTGCTGTTTGTTACAGAAAGAGAAGTAAATCCGAGTATGACTTGGTTTCACTGTTAATCATGATTATAACAATTCTTTTTATTCCACTTCCTTCTACTCATTAAAATTTTGATCATAAATTAGTTTGTAAAGTCTTGTTGGATTGATTGGATGGATATTAAAATTAAGTCAGGGAATTTTAGTGTTAATCAACAATAACATACAAATATCTTACTTGGCAGAGAAGCAAAATGGAATGGAGACATGTGCCCTTGTGGAAAGGAATTAGGAAACATTGATAAAACAATGTAAGCAAGGAAGATGATCAAATCAAATTTGAGAATGAACTCTTTTTATGTTATAGAAGGATTAACACATACCTATTGAGTGAAAATTAATCTTTTTTGCATTGGAAATCCTGGCCCATTTTAGGCCATTACTTGTTGATATTCCTAATTGTTTGAGTGTTTATTTCTTAGGTTTTTATCTTTTATTTTTTCTATTTTTTTTCATGTTAATATTTAGACAACTATGTCGATAATGACTGCTGTTAAATTTTCTATTATTTGTGTTATTAGAGAGTTTATGAATACTTGATTATAGCTGAGGTTTGAATATGATTATTATTTGTGAGATTAAAGAGTTTATGAATATTATATCCAGGATTTGAAGATTGTTATTATTAGTAGCATAGTAGTAGTACTTATTATTTTTCATACTCCTTTGAATTAACCAAATTTTTATAAAATTAGCAAGCCTTTTTTTTTTTTCTATATTTATTTAGAAAAGCCCTTTATTAACGATTTTGTCAAGGAAGATGGTGTTTTTCTTTCTTATGACCTATTGTTTTTGGTACTCCTCTGATTAAAAAAGTTTTCAATGCTTAATTCTTGGTGTTTTCTTTAAGAAAATTGGGGGGAGCTGTAAGGTGGTCCATTCTCCTGTTACTCAAATGTGTTCCAACATGCACTTTGCATTGCAGAGGTTTTAATTGTAGGCAATCCATGTGTGGAATGTGTAAAATATGAACCATTCAGAATTTGCCACATGTCTGAACCATTTTGATTTATTGACAAATCACAAACGCCATGTGTTATAATTGGTATATTGTGGCCAAATAAAAAATTACTATTTTTCTTGTAAGTTATGGGTGGCAAATCAGAGATGGCCTTGCATTATAAATTTTGCACAAATCAAGTTTTTCTTCAACCAAATATAACACTGTAAGTTTGGTATTTATCTTTGTGAATTAAGGGGCAATTATTTAGATAATTAGGAAATTCTTATCTCCATGATTTGATGGGATGGGTATTGTGTCTGATATAGGCATCATTGTGCTTTAGAAGTGTCAATAGGACATAGTTGATAGGTTTACATGACAGGTTGAGTTGGTTTACATTGAGCCATTAAATTCAGTTTGGTTATACATATGGACGGAGCTAATGTTTCCTTTCGACGGATGTAGGGAAACTTTGAATTTTTGTTGAAGAAAAATAGGTAGTTTATCTGCTAATTTAGACTTGTATTCTGCATGTTAATTTATGTGATTCTGTTTTCTTGATCATTTTATTTTCTTGAATCCGGATTTTACTAAATGAAGGAAAAGCTGGAAGAGGTTTGGATTTTGCCATTGATGTCTCCTAGTTATCTGTTGAACATCACTTGTTTGTTGCAGTCAAATGTTCGGAAAACACAAAGAAGAATGCCAGATTCACCTTGTGAAGTCTGCAAAGGGAGTGGAAGAGTTGATTGCCACCATTGTCAAGGAAGAGGTTCTTCACTCTCTCTCTCTATTATGTGCCCCTATATGCGCTTAATATGGAGAATATGGATTACCCTAGTGTTCTCAATCTGCATGTTGGTTCCCTGGTAGCCAGATCCTGTCTTGTATTCCCCCTTCGAAATTCTGAACTACTTCTTTACATCTTTCAACAATTGGCCTTTGATTTTATTCTGATATAGGAAAAGTGCCAAATGGCTCCCTTAGTGCTCTCTGGATGACTATAAATGGCATTTTTTTTTGATAGATAAACATCAGAATATATTAATGAAGGCTGAGAAGCCGCATGTATACAGGTAGTATACTCAAAAGCCCAAGAAGAAAGGCTGCCACAACCTCACCCACCCTCAAGTGACCGCAAGCCACTCTAAAAAGCCTAAAAGAGAATATGAATCCTCACCAATGTACACCCTAGCCCACCTCCACAAATTACATACAAAAAAATTCTTGAATTTTTGAATATCTAAAGACCCTCCCCTAAAAGCTAACCGGTTCCTTTCCTTCCACACCGTCCAAAATATACACAACGGAATGGAATTCCATGTATTTTTTCTTTTTTTTCCCACAAAAGAACCCCTCCAACTAAGAAGCACATCTATAACTGAATTTGGGAACACCCACTGGACTCCAAAAATAGCGAGTGCAATCTCCCAAAGAGATTTAACCACTATACAGTGAACTAGAATATGATCCGCATTTTCCTCTTCGCAGCCGCACAAAAAACATCGATTCGGGAGCTGCCACCCCCTTCTCTGAAGCTTATCCAAGGTGAGGATCTTCCCCCACGAGGCTTCCCAAGCAAAAAAAGACACTTTTGTTGGAACCTTATCCAACCAAATGCGTCTGTTCGGGAAGGCACAGGCTGAGGACCCCACCAGCAATTTGTAGGCCCCCTTAGCCCCAAAAACGCCATTGCCTTCCCCTTTCCATCTCACTGTATCATCCTCAGTAGAAGTTCTGAAATCCCTCAGCAGAGTCAACATATTACCTATCTGGTCCAACTCCCAATCGTTGAAGTCTCTAACCAATCTCAGATTCCAGCTTCCTTGACCCATGCTCGAGTCCCACACTTCACTGACTTTGGCATTCCTATTCCCTGCCAAGGTAAAAAGCTGAGGGAAGGTTTGAGACAGCGCCTCATTACCACACCATTTATCCGTCCAGAATAGCACTTTGGTCCCCTTTCCTACCTTAAAATCAATGCTCTCCCAACACCAATCAGCTTCCTTCATGATCTCCTTCCATAATCCCACTCCGTGAGGCCCTCCAGCTTCCTTTGTCCTCCACCCGCATCCCTCATGGCCATACTTAACCCCTATCACCATTTTCCAAAGGTTCTCTTTCTCATAAGCATATCTCCACACCCATTTTCCCAACAAGGCTCTATTCAGAAAATTAATCTTTCGGATGCCTAAACCTCCCTCCTCCTTGGGGCTACAGACCACCTTCCACTTTATTAGGTGAGCTTTCCTCTCCAAGCTACCTCCCCCCCAAAGGAAGTCTCTTTGGATTTTCTCAATCCTTTTTGAAATGGACCTAGGGATGCGGATAAGGGAGAGAAAATAGGTGGGTATGCTGGCCAAGGTACTCTTGATAAGAGTAATTCTACCTCCCTTCGAAATGTATTGTCTTTTCCACTTGGCTAGTCTTCTCCTCATTCTTTCTTCCACCCCGTCCCAAGAAGAAACAGTTTTATGATGCGCTCCAAGGGGCAGCCCCAAATAGACAGTGGGTAAGGCCCCCAATCTGCATCCTAGTTCAGCCGCCAACTCCTCCAACTCATCCACTTGCCCCACGGGAATGAGGGCACTCTTAGCCAGATTAATTCTAAGTCCCGAGGCCGCCTCAAACCATGCCAAAATCCAACTTAGATTGGTTACTTGCTCTCTTTCAGCTTTGCAAAAGACGATTGTGTCGTCCGCATAAAGTAGGTGTGAAACAGCCAGCTCCTCGCCCCCTCTTCCCCGAAGCCTACAGCCGGTAATAAATCCCCCCTCACCAGCCCGTCTAAGAAGGGTACTAAGAACCTCCATCCCCAAGACGAAGAGATATGGAGAGAGAGGGTCTCCTTGCCGCAGCCCCCTTGAGTTTGAGAAGAAACCGGCAGGCTCCCCATTGATTAAGATGGAAAATTTAGCAGTGGAAATACACCACCACATCCAATCCATCCATCGGACCCCAAAACCCATCTTCCGAAGCACTTTCATCAAAAACTTCCAATTGATGCTGTCATAGGCTTTTTCAATGTCCAACTTGCATATCAACCCTTTCTCTTTCCTTTTGAGCCAATAATCAATCACCTCATTAGCCACCAAGGACGCATCTAAAATCTGTCTCCCACTCACAAACGCATTTTGATCTACTGAGACGACTCTATCCAGCACCTTTTTTAGCCTATTCGCAAGGACTTTGGCCAATAGTTTATACAACCCCCCAAGCAAGCTAATGGGCCTAAAATCCCCCAGATCTTCAGCTCCTCCCTTCTTGGGGATAAGGACCAGGAAGGTAGAATTCAGACATTTGGAAAAGGACCCATGTTCAAAGAATTCCTTAAACAGATCCCCCACTTCCTCCTTCACCAAATCCCAGCTCTCTTGCCAAAAAGCCATCGTAAATCCATCCGGGCCTGGTGCTTTATCTCCCCTCATTTCCATCAGTGCACAGTAGATCTCCTCCTCAGCAAAAGGCCTCTCCAAGTCTTCAGCTTCCCGAGGATTTAGTTGATTGAGATGCAGCCCCTCAATATCCGCTCTCCACCCTGGCTCTTCTGATAAAAAATTCTGATAAGCGTTCACAATCCCCTCCCTTACCTCTTGCTCCTCAGTCAGCCAATCCCCATTAATCTTTATCCTGTCCAAGGAATTATTCCTACGGTGGGCATTAGCCATCCGATGAAAGTAGCCGGTGTTCCTATCCCCTTCCTTGAGCCACAACTCCCTTGATTTCTGCCTCCAATGGACTTCTTCCAACAGCACCCATTTGTGAAAGGCATCCTTAGCTTCCTTTTTCTGTTCAGTTTCAGCCATAGTCAGACTCCTCTCGCTCTCCACACCATCCCAATATTCCACTTGCTGAAGGGCAGAGTTTTTGTTGATTTCCAGCCTACCAAACTCCTCCCTATTCCAAACTTTAATTTTATGCTTTAAAACCTTCAGCTTCGAGGCCAGCCTGAAACTAGCCCTTCCCCTCACCTCAATCTCCTGCCACCACCCCCGTATAAGACCTTTAAAGCCCTCCACTCTCAGCCACATGTTCTCAAATCTAAACGGGGTGGGACCCCTCCTCAACCCCCCACCCATCAGCAAAATAGGAAAATGGTCAGAAGTGGGTCTCTGCAACCTACATTGGGCAATCCCACTAACCATCTCCAGCCACTGATGCGTAACCAAAAACCTATCTAGTCTAGCCCAGGATTGGTTATTCCTCCCCCCACTCCAAGTGAAAACACCTCCTTGCATAGGGAGATCCATAAGTTCTAAGTCGTCAACTGTCTGGGCAAACATTCTCATAGCACCATTTAGCCTTCCCTGTCTATTTCTTTCCCTTGGAGACAGTAGCACATTGAAATATCCCCTAAACACCACGGGTCCTCCCATAGGCCTCTGATCGCCCCTAGCTCTTCCCACAAGCAAATTCTATCTTCCCTGGAAAAAGGCCCGTATACCCCAGTAAAAATCCATACTAGCCCATTTTCCACATTCCTAATCCTGCAGGATACCGAGAAATTCCCCACCTCCGTCTCCAACACTTCCAGGGATCTTTTATCCCAGCACACCAAAATCCCTCCTGCAGAGCCCACCGCATCCAAAGCCACCCAATTTGACCACCTACCCGACCCCAAACTTCTCACCAAGCCTTCCGACCAGGAATGAATTTTGGTCTCCTGAAGACAAAAAAGGTCCACCCTCTGACTTCTAATCACTGCCCTGATAACCCTTCTCTTAGAGCTGACATTAGCTCCACGGACATTCCAACTGAGTATTCGTAGCTTCATTTAACTTCCGTAATCTGGCACCCCTTTGCTTGCTCTTCACCACATTGCTTCTTCCCCCCTTCATAGTTAATGGAGCACTCTAATCTTTTTAGCTCTCTCTCGAATTTAGATTTCTCCAACAAGGTTTTGCTGTGAACTCTTTCCCTTCTCTTACGAATCTTAACCAAGAATTCTGTGATATCCTTCTCCAGACCCTCTGTCGAAAATCCCAAAAAATTGCTGAATTTGGCCAGGTCGCTTTTCTCCCAGCTAAGCTCCCCCTCTACCTTAGAAGCTCCAGGCACTATTTGATCTGGAGCCGTCTTTGATCCCCCCTCTTCATTTCTACTTATGTTTACCTCCATCAAATCCCAGCATTCAACAGTCTTTCTCAAAGGAGACTTCGTGCCAATGAGCATCTGAAGCGGATTTACTTCCTCACCCCGCTCCATTTCAATCCCAGAATGGTCGCAATACTCCCCCATTGGAGTCCGACCAAAAAAATGAGAAGAAAGAGAGGGGGTCCCAAAGATCAGGCAAGGAATCTTATCATACCTCATCGCTTCCTCAGCCAGGGCGATATCAGCCATCGGTCCCACTATTTGGTTTTGCTCAGCCTCTCCTAGCTTTCGCAAATCCTCCTTCTCCCATAATATAGGATCATCAGAGACAGGAATCCTCTGTCGTCTTGGGCCGCAACTCAGGGCCACTTCAAGTTGGACGCTATCCACCGTCGCTGGGCTGTCTTTAACACTCGCACCAGCATCCTCCCTTGGCTTCCCAATTTTGGGCCGATCCAAGTCCACCATCTCCTTTGGCCCAGAGGAATCCACAAGAGGAGGGGAATTTGCCTCGGGCCCACGAGATTTCTCCAAACGGCCCATCACTAACGGCCCATCCTGTATTCCTACCATTCCCTTAAACCCTACTTCCGGTCCACCCAACCCATAATTACAATCCATGGGCTGCCCCGACCCGTCTGTCAGCCTCCACGTCCCATCCGCCCGCTGCGTCTGGACCTCGAGCCTTGTGCCCCCTTCTTCCTGCATCACGCGCTTGCCCTCGCGTGGCTGAAACTTGCCTTCTTCCTCTCCGGCTACTGTAAATGATTTTCCTTCTTCATCGGCCGGCATCGCTCTTAGCTTTGGCCTAATTTCCCACCACAAAGTTAAAGAGTAGCATATGTTCTCGAACCAAATGTCCACTCTATTTGGGGTTCTCTCTTCTTTGATCCTCACCCGAATCCTAGCCCATTGCAGCTCCTCCATCCTCTCGGTTTTGACATCGATGTCCAGAAATCCCCCGCACCCCTCTCCTATCTTGACTAGGACGTCGCGATCCCATAAGGAGATGGGTAGACCAAAAATCCTAACCCATGCCTCACTCTCCTTCACTTCTTCCATTGAGCAACCCGTCCTTTGGCTCCAATTCTCCAGACGGATGCCTAATCCACCGATCGAAACTGCACCCTCTATTAGGGCTTTCTCTGCTTCCACTTTCGACCCAAATTCCAGTAAGGCCTTGCCGTCTCCCAGCTTGGCTAGGCCTAAATTGCCTTTCAGGCCCCACCGCTTTGACATTTGTATCCCCCAGCTTCTCAGATCTTCCCCCCTTTCAAGCCTTGGATCCCAAATTCCCACAAGACAATGAGCTAACTTTTCCGTACTCACGCCTGGTGGCCTCTTGTCCACTTTCACCCGCACCACCTCTTCTCCTTTGCTGCGGTTCTGTTTCACCACCTCCGCAAAGGATCTTCCCAACATGGGGCTCCAAACCTCCTCCGTATCATGCTGTCTCTTCTGTCTAGCTGTGTCAAGCTCCATCTCGCTCAACGCCTCCAATAAAAGGACCCAGCCCCCTTTTGTTCCTTTGCCCTTGGGAACGAAAATGCAAAATCTTTTTTTTTCTCGATCTGTGACCCCCAGGCGAATGAAACTTCCCCCCTTGTTTTCGCCGCGAGTTAAAGAGAAGTTTCTCCCGTTCTCTTGCCAGATCTTCTCCCAATGTCGTATCCTCGTGTCCTTGATGCAAAAGACCAGTCCTTCCATAAGAGGCCCTAAGCTCGCCGGCCCCATTTTTATCCATGAGGCGACCCCTCTCTTTCTTTCCACTATGTATATTTGCGTCTTTCCTTTCTTTCTCTCTGCCTCGACCTCAAAGGTCTTCGATTCTACCCCAAAGCTTCTTCTCTGAACCCCAGAGGGGTTGAGGTCCACTGCGTCCCCCATCCCGCCATGTCCCTCTCTCGCTTTCCCGTCTCTCTCACCCCCTCTCTCTCTAGGTCTTTCTCTCTCCTCCATTATGGATCTCATTGTGTTTGTTTGAAGATTTGGGTATTTTTTGAAAATTACTTTTTAAAATAGTTTTTTGTTTCCATGATAAAAAAGAGGAAAACATGCTTTACGACTATAAATGGCATTTTTGATTTATAGATTTTGCTTTTTGTGATTGGGTGGGCATTAGGGGTTTCAGTTGGGGGCTATGCTTGTGGAGGAAAAAGCACATACTGTTAGAATTCAGAGGGTGACAGCAATTTTGGATCTCTAGTTGGAACTTGAACTCAAGTTTATGGTACAATCCCTGATAAACTTGCCAGATGTGCTGTTGTGATCTTCAATTGATGATTGTGAGTTTGTAATCCTTGTTCCATGAAATTGGAGCCATAGCCTTCCCCATAAATTTATTTTGTGCAAACACATAAATTAGCCTTGCAGACTTGAATATGTATGGACACATTCCTATGGAGAGAACTTTTTGTGCCCATAATTGGATAATGACTTTTGTCTATAGCCATAATACTTAGCAACCTCCTATACTATCATTCCACCATCTGCTTTATTTGGCAGGATCATTTTTTTACCAGGGTGTTTGGGCTGCCCATAAAGATGGAATGACTTGGACCTAAATTTTGTTTGTCAGCATTTTGCTAATGAAAATAAATCACCCACTTATGCAAAAATAACAGAACAATGGAAATATATCCATTTTTATAAACCCTAGGGTGATATTATTGTAAATTCTTTAACAAAATTTCACGTCTGTCTGAGCAGGTCCTGCATTTTGCATTTGAATACATGTATTTATTTGAAACACCATAGACTCAGTTCATATAATGGTGGCAAACTAATTAAAGAAAAAGTGGGATTAGAAAAAAAATATTCCTATCCATTTTTCTTGCTGTAACCTGTTGTATTCTATGATTAAATGTCTACTTGAATGGAATGCTAGGCCTGTGACATGTTTAAAATCCTGATCCCATTTGGGCTTAGAGGTGGAATCTGGGTTTATGCCTCTCTCTTCCTGACCCTAACCTGGATCCATTCTTTTCCACCCATTGTATTCTTGCTTGCCTGTCTCTTGGTTACAACTTTTATTCCTGTTTGACTGGATCATTATGTGATATTAATTAAGTGAAAAAGATGAAATATTTGCATGTACTTATTCAGCATTTTCACTTGTCTCATTTTTCTCTCTGTAGGCAGAACAAACTGTGTTCAACTAATAATGCTTCCTAAAGGGGAATGGCCAAAATGGTGAGGTATCAAACTCCTAGGCATGTATATAAAAACAGGCACACTTTTGTGATGGTTTCACCATCCTGGCTCCTCCATCAACTGCCCCAGTTTTTCCTTGCAGGTGCAGGACTTGTGGTGGAAGTGGCCTCAGCTACTGCTCCCGATGCCTTGGGACTGGAGAGTACAGGGACATAATGGGCTTCCATTTCATGAAGAGAGGCACTGATCAGTCCCAAGATCACAAAAATTCCCAGGTTTGTGATAACCCAAGGCCTCATAGTACAGCTGATTTACTTATAAATGAAGAACAAAGGAAATAACAAATTTTATTTCAAACCATGAAATGGTATTTTGTAGTCTGAGTAGCTAATTTAGCTGTACATCATGGGAAGAATGGAAATTTTTTAACTTAACATCATCAAAAACAAACTAGCATGTCACAGAATGGTTAAGCCTCTCACTAGAATGGGATTTTCTTGTGGATTTTCTGTTTTGGTTCAAGGAGCCATGATCAGGGTGAAATCTTGTGTTTGCTTGTTGGAAATGATAATGGCTATTGGCTTATAATTATTTTGATTTTCTACTCATCGGAAGCCTTTTCATTGTCCTTGCAATGTAGTCTAATATGGTTATGTACCATAACTGTATTCTCAGCAACCTCTTTGCCATTATTGATTTATAAAAAAAGGAAAAATTAATTACTGTACAAGGGAGGCTGTTTTAAACACTCCTACCCTTTTAAATTCATCTGTAAGCAATATTCCTTTCCTTTTTCTTGGTTTCTCCCCATTTAAATTTTTTTTTTTTCTTAGGATTCATTTGATAGGTGTTTTTTTATTTTATTTTTTATTTTTTTATAAAGTGCTTTTTGTAATACTTGTAGGATTTCTATCTTAATAGTTTTGCAAAATATTACCCATCAAGGTAACCTAATTGGTTAGGACGAACACGGGAAAATGTGGTCTCAATAAATGGTACATGGTCTTAGATTCGAATCTTGTCACCAATGATTCCAAAATTTGCTTGATGCTAGTTGTTATGGGGTGGTTCCTTTGTTATATAAAAAAAATAAAAAAATCTTATCCCAATTGAATATAAATAGGAAAAAAATATTTTTATTGTGTTCCTTTGTTATATAAAAAAAATGAAAAATCTTATCCCAGTTGAATATAAATAGGAAAAAATATTTTTATCATGTTTATTTGTTATGTAAAAAAAAATGAAAAAATATTTTCCCAGTTGAATATAAATAGGAAAAAAATATTTTTGATAATAAAAATATTATTTTTGAAACAAACATCAATCAAACGTTATTCCAAAATTCAAAAAACCATTCCAAGTGATTCTCGGAAATTTTAAAAGTGATTTTTATAACTTTATCAAATATCAAGTGCGTCAAACATTGGAAAATGTTTTTAATCTTTTAAAATCTTAAGGTCTGTTTGGTGATGTTTTTTTACAATTGTTTTCAAAATAAATAACAAAAAATAGCTTTTTAGAATTTTTAAAAATTTAGTGTTGACAAAATGTTTTAAAAAATAGTTTTTTTTAAAAAAAACAAGAAGTTTGTTTGAATGAAAGAATTTGTATTATTTTTACCTTTAGCATCTTGTAAAGAAAAGTCGGCTCCAACAAGAAACCCACCAACTATATAAGACCCTAGCCTTGCAACCAAACGGGGCATTCTATTGCCTTTGTAATCACTCGTAATTTGCGTGAAAATTCTTGAAGAGGTCCACTCTTTGTAAGAAATCCCTCTCTGTTTATAGCAAGTGGTAGAACAAAATTTCAATCATTCTTGAAAATTTTAGCTTCTTCATTGTTGTCATATGTGGGAAAGCTTAAGGTGGTATTTGTTTTTTTACTTAATTCTAAATAGAACCTTAATGCTTAATAGTGTTAAATATTAGGTTGTTTGTTTTTGTAGTATTTTATGTCTATTAAGTATTAAAAATAAAAAAAATCAATATGTTATTTTTTTTTATTTAGAAAAAGCTACATATTTTGACTTTTTCTATTCAGTAAAAAGTTTATAATAAGTCATGAAAAAGTAGAAAAACAAACAACCTAAATTCTAAAACTAAATTACTTTCAGTAAAAAGCCAAAAAAACAAACACCACCTAAGCTTCCTTGCTTAAAAAACCATTATGGAGGACCATTAATAAAGATTAATTACTCCAAGGGAGTTTGGATGTCAAGTCTACTATTGTCCAACACAAAAAAATTCCACTAAAGCGTTATAAACCGCGTAAACGAGAGCATTGATGATAGATAGTTGTGGTTCATCTTCTCACCTTCGCTAAGGGAGTTTTTCTTTAATTCTTTTCCTTTTCTCTTTGTGTTACACTCTATGGCTGATTATTCCTCAAAAATGAAGAGAAACAAATATGAATTGAAATAGCAACTTAAGACCTTTTGTTTCATGCTGAGAGAGCAATTCTTGAGTAAGATGGAGCTTTGTAGAAAGATGTCTACCTAAAATCCGCTGCATTAGGTTCCATGACCTAAGCCTCAAGTGTTACAACTTGGTCCTCCTTATTCGTGATCATACCTGAAAATATTTACATGGCAAGTGAACGAAGTAGGAAAGGTGGAGCTTGTAGGTTTAGCAACTATTGCATATTGGAAGGTGGTCAGAGACCTAGTTGCAAACCCAAGGTACAAAAAACTAGACGACATTCATCTCGGGCAACCAAAGATATATACCTCATTCTCAAAAACCAACAAAGCAACCCAACTTGCACCTACCGGCTATCACACCCTTCCTCATTGTTGATAGCTAAATCTCCATCAAAATGACCACCTAAGACATATTGCATCTCACTCTCAACCTATTTCGGGATTTACCTAACCTCAACTTGTCTCCTTAACATATATGTGTTAGGAGTGTTTACTCGTTCTTTCAAACGCAACTTGCTCATGGTTTTATGCTTAGTTGAAGGCACTCGTACGAAATTAAGAGGCTATAAAAGTCACCAACAACTTATAGTGGACAAACATACTTCAAGCACCTTGGGTGTTCATGAATTAGATACAACTTAAGAGGTTATCTAACTTACATAACCTTAACAAGAAGTCATTAGAAAGCATAAGAATGATCTTGATGTCAATTCACATATGCATGAGCTAAATGAAAGGAAATCGTCACCTAAGCAAGCGATCAATTGGAGTCCAAATACGTCTTCTCTAACATACCTATTATACTATCTCTAGCTCATTTATTTTGTTCTACAACATCTTACAAGTTAGGATAACCTTCTAACTAAAACCCAGGGCCAAGTTAGTCTTAAAATAAAAACTCTAACTGATAATCTAGCCAAAAAAAAAAAAGAGGTCATGGTGAACAACCAGAAAAGATCTAATGGTATCCTTTCTAAGAACCTTGAAGAAAACAATAACCTAAAACCCCACCTTTCTGTGTTAATCATCTTAGTCCATGACATCCCTTTGCTAAGCCAACCTCAGCACCGTCGGGTATAGGTCACACTTGTATGCATTAAGTTGAGTTGTAGCTCTGAGTTTGGGCCAACCTTACACTAAGACCAATATCCATGTGGGAGCTACTTAAAGTTAGCCCACCCAAAAATAGGTACCTTGCTACCTCAAGGTCTGGTGAATTGCTAGACTTGACCCACAAAAGAAGATATTACCAACTATTGGCATTTAGCAAATAAAGATTGTCAAAACTATAAAAAAATTGGTCCCATGACAAAGTGTACTAGCTATATAAACCCTCAAGCTACATGGTAAAAGGATATATAACAACCCTATGTAATCCTGCAATTAGGAGAATAAGAAATGTTGTTCTTCTTATCACATGCATCTGTCATCCTTGCGGCGAAACCCTTTAACTAAAATGTCCATAGTTTTGTTCTCGAATAGAAAAACGAACTATCATTAAAACCTAAGTAGTTCTTTCCAACAATTCCAATGTGTAAAGAGCTCTACCTAAATTTTTTTCTAGTATCTACTTTGGAAACATTATAGATTCCACTAATTGCATGCGAACTAAACAATTGAACCTGTTTATTGAATTATAACGTAGGAACTATTTCAAGGTAAGACAAACTGTAGAATAAGTCTACCGCGTGATAAGATCATTCAAATAATAAATTGGGAATCTCAGACTAGCATATAATGACAACCTCTTAAATCTCGGACGAGACCGGCATGACTTGGCCGAGTCGTATCTACCGCGGCTAAGGCCATTATCGGATTGATACCCAATTCAAAATCGATAAAGAAAATAAAAAAATCAGGAAAATGAAGAACTTTGAAAGGAAAGTTCCGAACCGATTTGCATTTTCATCATTCAAACTTAAGCTTTTGCATCCTTGTATGAGTGTTTTTCACCGAATTAATGCCTTCAAACCTCAAGATGATGCAAGAAGCTATCGTAAAGAGGTGAAAGGAGTAGTTTTTAGAGAAATGATGCTACAGAGAAATTGTTATGTGAAAAAATGTCTTGAGGAGTTGTCTAAGAGTTGAACGGTATTGTGGATAGAAGATGAAATGGGTATTTTATAAAAATGGGTATGTTGGCTGTTGTAGAGAAATGAGACGTGAAAGAGTTATTTTGGGTGTGTTGCAGATAAACAAGAGAGAGAGAGAGAGAGAGAGAGAGAGAGAGAGAGAAAGAGTTTTTTTTTTTTTTTTTTTATTGAAATGGAAGAAAGATGGAGGGGGTTTTTGATCCGGTTTGGGATTATCTAAAATTTTGGATTTATCAAAAAATGATTATAAATATTTAGATTTATATGAAATAAATAGAAAATAAATATTAATATAAAAATTCTCAATTAATGGATAAAACATAACATATATTTATTTAAATGAAAATAAAATTAATAAAAAAAAATCTTGTTTTTTTTTAAAAAATTTTTTATAATGGTTTTATTTAGAATATATTTGATAAGAAAAATGATATTTACATTTTTAAAGATGATTCATGGTCATTTTTAAAAAATTTCAAAATATTGAATTTAAACAAATATATATTATAAAAATAATTATTTTTACTCATTTTACTTGAAGTGAGAAATAAAAAAGTTTTAAATATATTTCGGCATGCTTGTATCACTATAGGAATAATGTTCTCTTTATATATTTATTAATTTTTTTTAGTCCATGTGGTTATATTTATTTTTGTGATAATTTTAATAATTTTCTTAAAAAAATTGTAGTTCTTAATATAACATATTTTGCCTATCATTCAATATCGATATGAGATAACGAGACTGATATGGCTCAAGACCCTCTGATGTCAATGACCGATACCGCGACTTTCCACCATGAAGGTTAATGCACAATTAGATCTCTAATGGTTAAGTATAACATTAGAATTTAACAACAATCAACTTGGGATTTGTGTGTTACCTATCTACATTATTTCCAATTCATGGTTAATGACTCATAAAAGAGTTACATTACTTATATAGGGCACTATAAAGATACGATATTGCACTTCTAAGCTCAAGAACATTACTTCCAACTCAGGACTTAATAAAGGTATATACATCAACTCCATAGGAAGCTCATCTTAAGGCTTAAAAGCCTGTCAGACTAGATGCAACACGAAGGACTCTTAAAAAATAACATTACAAGACACCACAATCCCATTATTAGTTGGCCCTAAATTGAAAATCCTTCACATGACCAAAGTAGGAGTTAAACAAAGTTGGGACGTAAGTATGAAGAACTATCCACTAAGGTCCATCAATTAAAATTGCAAGCAACTCAACCCTAGAGCCATCGAAGCATTGGGATCGAGCATGTGCATCACCTACAACTCCCCATTTGCTTCAAAAAGAGCTACCTATTCACTATGTGGCCATAAGGCCCAACCTGCACGATGGTATGGAAAACTCAATCGAACATCTTTACCTTTGGGAGGTGGAGGTGGTGGAGAGGTTCCTTTTGACAATACAAGGAAAAAGGTTAGTTATCGATATGGAGGATAAGTGCTATGGAAAGAGACTAAGGACGAGAAATTTTCTATTAAGTCCTTTATAGTGCTCTTGAGCTTAGAAGTGCAGTACCATTTTTGAGGAGCATTATTTGGAGCCCTTGTGTTCCTACCCAGGTGGACTTTTTTGCTTGGGAAGTTTCGTGGGGTAAGGTTTTAACCTTGGATCAATTAAAAAGGAAGGTGTGGTCCATAACCAACAGATGTTTCCTTTGTTGTGTTGAAGAAGAGTCCATTGATCATATTTTAATCTATTACATTAAGGTTAAGGTTTTGTGGGACTTATTATTTACTCTTTTTGGTGTGATATGGGTCCTCTCTTTTTTTATTAGAGAGACCCTCCTTAGTTGGCTTGGTTGCTTTGTGGGTGAGAAGCATATAAAGGTTTGGATGACAACTCCCTTATGTCTCCTTTGGTCGGTTTGGAAAAAACAAGATTGCTTTTGAAAATGAGGAGCTTTTGATTTAAATGGTGAAAAATTCTTTTGTATGTAATTTTTAGTTTTGGACTAAGTCGTTTATAAATGAAGGGCTTTTACCTTTAATCAACATTTTTCATTGGTTAGGTTCAATATAAGGGCTGGTGGGATTTTTTGTATCTCTTCTTTTTTGTTCTTGCCTTTAGGCGCCCTTGTATTCTTCTTGTATGCTTTGGGTTGGCCTTTGGGCATTTTATATATGAAAATTTTCTATGCTTTTACCTATATATATATATAAAGAAATAAACTAACTCATAATGGTAGAAGACAACTATGAAGGACTACTTTTCCGAGTTTTTCCTATCAACTTATGATGACCTACTCTCATATGGTTCTACTAATTGCTCAGATAGTCAATACATAGTTCTACTAACCCTATGAACTATTCCTAAAACAGTATGCCTACAACCCCCGACCAAGGTAAAGTGTGAACTATCTCTTCAATGCAAGGTAAACACTTTAGGAGTCTTTGAAAAAATTTGTTTATCGGTTTGCATTAGAAATAATGCAAGTAGAAAGAACGATGGTGGAGGCCTTCATAAAAGCCCTACCTATAAGAAGTTCACTACTCAGGTCATTAGCAAAGGATAACTTGCCTAATGAACCAGGGCTAAGGGAACACTTAAGTAGTGATCAAATCAACTTGATCACAATGTGACTAAAAGAAGAACGCGTGAGGCACCACATAAAGCTTGCCTTAAATATTGAATTCTTTGATAATGCCTCGACACACATTTCCTTACCTTATAGTAACCTGTTGGCGATAACTCTTCAATTCAGGGTACACTAGGTTTGGTAGATACTTGTTGATGTAGGAAGTTCACCCAACACACTCTACAACGATTGTTTTTTACAAATGAAGAGGTTAGGACTCTGATCCGATCCGAACTATAGGCTCTTATGCAGAATCTTCCTATGCTTTATATCAGCTAAACTTGAAGTAAAAGTTAGACTAGTCTAAACTAAAGCCCACTAGTGAAAAAGTCTCACTCTTCTTATAGCAACATTTTTCAGCAACCTTTGGTACATTTTGTGGGTGTGGTAGCTTCCCTTTACCGTAAAAAACATGAACTAGGAAATAGGTACTGGGCATCATTGGAGATTGGTTAATAGCTCAACAATGTCGTTGGACAAATGTAAATGATCCTTCACTTGAGCAAAAGAATGAACATCATACCTCTGAGAATCATGGTCAACAATCAAGAGGAAAGAACAACCAACTTGAAAATCGTCGTTAGTATCGAACTGCAATAAAGCCACCACCAATGCTTTAGGAACGATATTGATGTGTTTGCTTGACAACCCTAGGGCAAGACGAAGCAAACCCTAAGGTATTCTGTCACTGACTCAATGTTTGCAACCATTACACTCCAAAGCGAAAAAAACAACAGAGGTCTGCACTATTGAAAAATCGAGTCCTACAATAGGAAGTAGAAAATTTACTCTCTGTACGTTTCGCCTAACTTGGCTTGCCAACATAGTGGCAATACCAAGAAGAAACAAGGAGTAGGGCTAAGTGATAACTACATCGACCATACCAATGCCTATCCCAAGGTAGGCCCTTATTTACTAAAGATGGACAAATTTATGGACTCAATATCATAACATGGAGCATAATCTTTATCGAGTGCTTACAATGAGTACAATCAAATCCCCATGTGAAGATGCTAGTCATGGATAGATCTCCTCCCCAAATAGGTAAAAGAATCTTCAACTATCTCGTGGGCTTACTCAACTGAAAGCAAAGAAGCATTAGTCATAATTTTGTTTTATTAACAACAATAAGCATGAACTTACTACCAAAAGGTCAAGATTCTTATAAGGATTGAGTTAAGTATTCAAAATGACCTCATAGGAGGTGTGTTTCCGATCTCAACTTGATAGTAGCAAAGCTCCCAAAACTTGGAATCCAGACCACTTAAAAAGGTACTATGCTTAAACTACTACACTCCCAACTATCCATCTTGAGTATTACTTATGAACTCTTGGTAAAATAATCTCTATGTCTATCAATTTTGAGATTGGGAAAAATTGGGCATGAAACCTCTAAGTAAGGTCCTGAAGTGGGCCTAGCATTTAAGCCCCAACACTAGAAGATGGTTCCCTTAGAACCTACTTGGTATATAAACAAAGAATTGTGATTGTTCTTACAAAACATGCGAAGTCTTACCCAAAGGACAACCCACCTCTACAAAGAGGTCTCAATCACAATTCTACCTCTCCCTCTAGCTAAAAAGGAAAGGACATGAGCATGCAACATCCCATAAGCCTGTAGCATCACACAATTGTTTTCCGAACCTTATTAAACATACACAATTACCACATGAAATATTGACAAATCAAAAAACATAATGCAAATTCGAATTCTCAAGTGTTGTCCAAAAACAAGTTACACTAACCTAGTACAAGCAAAATCCCGTCGTAGTGGGCATAAAATAGGGTAGACACCACCATCATCATGGAGACTTCGGCAAAAGAGCCATGAAAAGCACAAGAGAGTCATGCTCTTTACCCTTACCCTTAGAAGGCTCAACATTGTTTATATCAAAAGTCTTGACATGAAAGCACATCAACCTCACACCTATAGGTGAGGTAGGAAGATTTGCATCACCATTTGATTCCCCTCGACTACCACCTTGAGAGATTCCTAAGCTACTCTGATTATGGTGCTAGCCATGACTTGATCCTCAAATATGGTAAGTTGATCTTTGGCAATCCTCATCGCTTGCAAGTAGGAGAAAAAGGTGAAAGATACTCGAGCCTAATCAACAAACATCAAACCTATGGCAAAAGTATGGTATCAAGCACAAAAGGCTTTTTTGTATCACTATTCCCAAGATAATCAAGACCTAAGCATTCCACATATAAGCTCACATCAAATACCAAAGGAATCTTGTGATCCTTCAAGGACTTGACCTCATCGTGTCAAAAGAGTTGCATCATCACTAGCCAAGCCCATGACAACTACATAATGTACTTCCCAATTTGGTAGCTTGGAACCACCTTAGCATCGACTTAACTCTTTTGGCATCTTTATCATATAAGTACTTAGCACCTATGTGAAGCAAAAGACAACCAAGTACAAATCAGAAAGCTAAAGAAGGTCAATCACAAGAAAATAAACTACTTTACAGATCAGATATGGACAAGCACAAGAAGTAATCGCTTTGTGAAAGGAAAAACAGAATGAATATGTCATCATCGGTTAGTGCAGAAAATTACTCCCAACACCATTATTGGCACACAACCTAAAGTAGCTAAAAAGCCCTAAACTTTTCTAATGATAAAAGAGATCAGGGCTAGGGGGACATTGAAGCTACCAAGATTTACCTCACTCACAAATGAGGACCTTACAAAAGGCATATCTTTTTTTTTTTTTTTTTTTTGATCAGAAACAAAGAAAAGTATATTAATAGAGGAAAAGATACAGGAGAAAGAATAGATACAAGAGAAAGAGAAGAAACCAAAAGAAGGATGAGAGGTCCTTCCCACAAAACAAAAGAGAAAACACCCAATTAAAAAAAACTAAAAACACGGAAAAGCCCCAACACTCTCAAACTTTTGAGGCATATCTTGAGGGCTCACCAATTAATGGACCCAAATCCTTAAAAGAAGAGACCAACTACCCTTGGCATCTTGTAAAGAAAAGTCAATGAAATGTAGAAAAGCTTACTCTAGCTATTGACCCATTGACTATATAAGACCCTAGCCTTGCAACTAAAAAGGGCATTCCATTGCTCTTGTAATCACTTAAAAGTTGTGTGAACATTCTTGAATAGCTCCTTCCCCAACAAGCTTTTTGTATCCAACAAGTGGTAGAATACAATTTCAATTATTCTTGAAGAATTTTAGTTTCTTCGATGGGAATGAATTTTTAACTCTCATTCTCACTTCTTATAAAGTGAATCAATATCTCTTTCTTATTTTGATTCCTAATGCCAACTATTTCTCTCATTTTAATGCCTTGTATGTGAGTTACTAGATGAATTTTTATTGACTTTCCTTAATTGGATATTTGATAAAACTTAATATTTAATTACTTTAAGTTATTATGTTATACTAAGTCATTAAATTGATTCATCAAAATCATTTTTGGCCTTAAGTTACAATGTTAAATTATGTTCCTAAATAAAAACTTAATATATTAATATCTTCAATTAAGTTATTAAATCATATTAAATTGATTTATTAAACATCTCTAAATACATGACTATTACTGTTATGAGATGATGATCTTATGAAGACTATGTGGTAAATATAATTGTGAGAACAAGTACAAAACCCGGTGGAACAATTCATGATGTAGGAGCAAAAAATGAAAAAATATGTGATATATTTGGAATCTAGTGGTTCTATCTAATTTTTATAATATTATCTATATTATAGTAAAAAAAAAAATTCCATCCATGGATGAAGACATGATTAGCATAACCTCATTAGAACTCCATATATCTTTTTCATGTGAATTGTTTGATTTTTATGTTTTTTGTATCGAAACTTCAGCTAGCACAACTACACCAAAAAATAGGCATAAAAAACCAACCAAACTTACCTAATGGATGAATTATTACAAACACAGAGTAAACAAACATATTATCTATGAAAAGTTTGATAATGGCTTACCAAACTCTTTATCCTACTTTATACAAAAGTTTCACCCTTCTGTAGCATTAATATACAAAAACAAGGAAACTTCATCCGATTAGTAATAACTAGTATTACCTTACAACGAAATCTCCCCGGCCATTGAGGAACACACTCCGCCAATGACATATTTGATGCTATTCTATGCCTTCTTGTCAAGGAAGAAGAACCTGCCTGGGCTGGTGTGGAGCCATTTTTTTCTTCCTCAATTATTCTGATTCAGCTGCTACTTTTCGGACTATTGCCAAGCAATTGTCTCTGGGCCTTGAGTGTGGTAAGTACATGCGCTGGCACCCAGGATTCAGCCGTTCCAGCCTGAAAAACCCAATTACCAAAAGTAAATAAGAATGGAATTTTGGACCTGCTAATAACGAAGTAACAACTATCAGAAGTTTAGGGTTTAGGTTTAACATTTAACCTCCTACACCAGCCAGCTCAGGCCTATTTGTGCTAGAATGGTATCGTGAATAGCAAACAAAAAGCATTACCAAATTTCAGGTACTTTAGAGCCCATTTGGCAGTTGTCAATTCTAATGAAGTGCTTTGTCAAAAAGCTCCATGTGAAGGAGATTTTGCAAAGCATCTCATTCTCAACAATTCTACCAAAAAGAAATCTAAAAGCCTTTTCCCCGAAAACAATTCCCTGAAAGCATCTTTCTACTGACGTGAATGAAAAGAGCTTTTATGAGCAATTCAAAAGCCACGAAGAACTTTTAAGCAATCAAAAAGTCATCCCAAATGTGGCCTAATAAAATCAAAGCTTTGGGATTTTGAATATTATGAGCTTCAAATGTTCTAATTTAATATCCTGGTGATTTGTTATAGCACTTTGGACAAAACAAATCTTTATTCGCATTTTCATTTTTCATTTTTTTTCTCATAATGAATATTCCTACTTCTCGGTGATTTTAAGTAACCATCCATAAACTTGTATATGATAGTACTGAATAGAAAATTGAAGAGACAGATGATAACTTACTCATAATTAAGGAGAAAGTGGTGTAGGAAAACAGAAATTTCAAGCTTGGCAAGATCATTGCCAGGGCACAGCCTGCTGCCTAATCCAAATGGAAGGAAAGTTCCCGGTTTTGCTGTATAATCCTATACACAATGTCGAGAATATTAGCATATTAAACCATTCATTCAAACAATTTAAGGTAGGAATGAAAAAAAATGCAAGTGCTTTTCAACTTACATCCCATCTGCAAGGATTAAACTCCTTTGGGTCTGGATATGTTTCAGGGTCAAAGTGAAGGGATCTAAACCAAACCAGAACCTTCCATCCCTTGGGAATAGTATAACCTGCAAAAGAACCGATTTCATCTGATGAGTTTTTTTCTTTGAGTGTTTAAACATCATAACAGAGCTCAGTTAACACATTAGAAGTTGACACAACCAGAGCTCATGCATGACTAGAATTATGAGAAATGAAAATCCACTACATAAACTGACCACATATATTGATGTCTGCTTTTGCCTCTCGGAATACCACAAATGAGAATGTAATCCAACGAAGCGTTTCATCGATCACCTTCAATTTTTTCCCCCCACAAAGAAAAATGCAGTTTAGTCACATTCTAAACACCAAGCTAACTCAGTGGAAGCCAAATGGCTGCAAATTTTGATATCAAAGATGCATACCTTGGGAAGATACTCCATTTCTCGAATTTCCTTGAGCATCAATCTCTTCTGGTTTGGTGGTCTCTTCCTTATGATCTCCTCTTGCTCTGCCTATAATGTGATCAAATACAATCAGAAAGCATATTTCAGAAAATCAAAGAGAATTAAGGATCATGTTCTATTGTATCAAACAAGCAGTAAACAGAGTCAGGACCTGTGAGATTAGCTCCTTCTCAATGTTAAAGAGCTTCGCAGATGTTTGGTTCCATACAAAGCATTTATGGTTGGAATTGCTACTTTAGCGGTCTCAGTTTTCTTTGTTTCTCTTCTTAACAATCAAACAAAATTAATGGCTGATTATTAAATTTCCAGATAGTCTGGTAACATAAGCAAAGATCTCCTATATAGTTGCACCAAGATTAGGTCAATCAACAGGCTTGAGTCACCAAATTTTCAATCATATCAAGGAAAATAAAATACTAGATGGATTCATGGGCCTTATTATACAAGTTCATACCTTGGCTCTTTGGAAAAATTCAGGGTTTTCTTGTAGCTTGACAGTAGCCCACATTGTGACGTGAGCAGAAGATTCATGACCGGCATTCAAGTACATTACAAGAACATCTATGATTTCCTCATCACTCAATTTTCTTCCATTCTCATCTTCGACGTCCAGCAGAGCATCCATCATGTCTTTTTTCGTTGTTTGAGAATTGCCTTTCTTCCTATCCCTTCGCTCATTCACTATAGATTGAAAAATGTTCACAAGATTTTTCCGAGCCTGAAATCAAGACAAACCATATGATAAACAATAATTGAATAAATATTCAGAAAAAATTACCAAGTCTGGACACATTCCCATTTTAGCCATATCTTTGAAAAGACTTGTTTACTTTTTACTTCATAATTTTGAACATGTTACAGTAAGAAAATGGAGAGCTTGCCGAATTCTGATTCCTAGAGGTCTACTGCAAGTTGAGGTCGCCTGTGAAGGACAGTATAACTCTATGTACATTTTTGACTTGTGAAAGAAGCTTAAGCATAAGGGATAACCAAGAGCTTAACATTTTTAACGATCCCTCGACTGCTTCAAAATTCTGGACAAGAAGCCTGAATGCCCATCTGATCCATTTTAGGTCAATCAAATTAGTAAATGTGCTAGTTTCAGGTTAATATCCTAGAACAATCAGTTTTGGTATCTTAATATTACTAGTTATTTCGTCCCCATAATAATCAGGTTTAGGGGTTACCAAGGCTTTAAGATCAGAAGGTTTCATCCCTGTTGAATGGCATAAAACCATATAATTAGCTAAATGATATCAAGTTATGACCAAGTGTGCATAGTAAATTTTATCAGCAGAAATTACCAATAGAGAAAAAACTCGGGAAATGCATCAATGAAAGTAATATTGTTTTTAGTTTGAATCTAAAACTAAAGTACAAGTAAATATTAAGGGTTACCTTGAGTGCTTTATGGTAAGCAAAACCCGGGAGATTGATTGCCATGGACCTAACTCCATAGTTGAGTGAAGTATATTCCCTCTCCAGAGCTTCCATTACATGCTCGCTCTCTGAGCTAAGAAATATGTACATAATTATCTTAAAAGTAAGCTTTCGGAGTGCAGTTAAGAACTCAAATTCTCCCATTGCAGCCCATTTGTTCAAGGCAGATATAACGTTGTCTTCAATATATTGCATGTAAATGGACAATGCTTCATGCCCATTGACTGGAGTTGCTGTTAACCGGCGGAGCCGTTTGTGCTCCTCACTAGTAATGCCAATAAATGATTTCCTTCCAATCAGTTCCATGGTGGATGTAGGCCAGCCCGGCTTGAAATTTTGATCGTCTGTTAAGACTCTTCTGCATGCTTCGGGTATAGTAACAATGATGCTAGGGTTCCCAAACATTAACACCTTGTACATACCAGTTTGTCCAAATCTGGATTAAAAATGAACAGCCACAATCATTTATTTTAAACTCGAAATGTTTCTCTTAAACTACACTCCACCTTTACCTCATGAAACAGAGAGACAAAGGTCCGGATGGGGAACAAATAATAGAAGCATATTGTGCAATGCATGCCCTTGGACCATGACCTTATAACCAAGGGTTGAACATGATCAGAGAACTTCGGAACACTAAGATGATAAAATATCCTTCTTAGAATTTTGAAGATCCAATCATCAAAGCTAATGATATATTAAGTTCATGTATTAATTGAGGCAGAGCAGAATGGGCTCTGCATCGATCTGACTTCACAAGAATACCAGGACCTTAGTGAAATAGCCTTGGCAAACAAGTGGCTATGACCTCCATGCTTGCTAAGGCAGACCTGAGCAGTCTGCAAACTGCTTCCTTGCTCCACATCAGGTATAAGTTCTACTACGCTATGTTTGGTTCCTAGAAAATATGAAGGAAAGGAAAAAAAAAAAAAAAAAATACTAATGGAAATGATCTTTTCATGTTTGGTTTTATTTTGGAAAACACTTATAAATTCATATATTTTCAAATTATTTAATCTTTATATAAAAGAGTTAAATATGAAAAATGAGTTTGATCCCCTCTGCAAATCCTAGGAACCAAACATAGTCTTCCAACCTATCTCTCTTCAGGGCACCTATCATATGGTTTTCTTCTACCCAAAAATGTTTCATCCTATTTGATATTGAATAACCAAAGTATCAACCATACATGAACTAGCTGTAAGATATGATTTCAAGTAGCAGAGTCACCCCCTAAATTAACCAAAGAAAATTTGATTTTAACCATGAAAAACATTGCTGACAAACTCAATATTCAAATATTTCATGCATCAAGGCTCTTGAATATCTCGATTTCTTCGAAGTCAAGCTTACCACCACAAAATCCATTAGGGAAGATTGAAGAGTTTCAAGAATTGCAGGAACAGAGCAGATCATGGAGATTAATGTTAAGTTAGGCAGATGGAGTCCTTGAAATCATAATCCCCAAAATACAAATCCTTGACTTTTTATGAATTTTTGGATGGTTTAGGAATCAAAATCTATTCTAGATTTTGTAAAATTAACTCTTAACTGGAAACAATGGATTATTACCAGAAAAAAAGGAATTCATATCAATAGGAGTTGTTAAGCAAGCCATGCCCAAACAAACAAACAAAATAAATAAAGAATAATAATAATAATAATAATAAAGGCGAGGAAGAAGAAGATGAAAGAAGCAAACATATAGCATCTCCAATTCCTTCAGACAAGAAAAGGACAGCATCTTTCTAATCGGCATCTTAACACCCCAATAACAACAAAATCTTGTCATTTTACATTAAAAAATCATGGATCATTCTCACAACTTCTAGAATACCCAATAAACAAATAAAGAAATGATTGTAAAAAAATATAGTGATTCACACCAAACATCAATATACAAAAAGTAAAAAGTAGAAAGTATAACAAAAAGTATAATCATTACCACCAAGAAAGGTGACAAAATAACCAATTTAAAATAGAAAAAAAAGCCAACTCTTAAAAATTATTATCTTTATACACCAAAATTCAAAACTACTGTATTCACTTAGGGGGAGAAAAAAAAGCAGACAAAAATTAAAGAGAGAAAACCATATCCTACAAGACCATTAGATGGTAGTATGTCCTTGAATGGTAAAGAGAGGAATAGAACGTAGTGGATATGTGTATAGAGAGGAAGAGTGTGATCACCTGGTGATAAAGCTGGAGATGAAAGAATCAGGATCAGTGGACTTGAAAGCTCTGAGAAAAGACCACATATTACCAATGAAAGGCCAACCAAGATCACCTGGTGGAAGAGAATACCTCTTCTCTCCCAGCTTAACTTCATAAACCCATGAATTTGCTCTCCTCAAAACCCATTTCACACCCAAAACACCTCCCAAAATGGCCCCAAATGCCACCCAGATCATACCCAACTCCATTGAAGCTCACTCCCCTCACTCTTCTCCTCCTCCTCCTCCTCTTCCTTCCTTGATGAGCTTAAAAATTTCTTCAATGAGTCTCACCCCCACGACAGCCATTCCTGTTATGGAATATTTAACTACTATTTGGCGACAACTGCTACCCTCACCTGCTGTCACCCTCCTCTGGGCCTAAGTACCCTCCACTTGTACCCCACTGAAAAAGAAATTTATATTAATCTTCATTATTTGAAATGTCATGTCACAACCTTTCTATTTAATTATTTGTTTTTTGGGTTAATCATTGGTTTAGTCGATGTGGGTTATCTTCACTCCATCTATCCATGTCAACATTGGACATCTTTTTATGCATCCATATTGTAACACTTCCCGTTGTCTTCTCATTTGTCTTAATTAACGTTAAGAAAAATGATAAAGCAGACAAGTTTTTTAACAAAGAAATAATTTTCTAAGGTGGCAAACAAGGGGGGTGATGGAAACAAAGGCCAAAAGGGTGCCGGCCGGTGCACAGAAAAATGAGATTATTGTGGTGGTGAGAAAAATGAATAAAAAAAGAAAAAAAAAAAAAAGGGAGGGATGCTGCCAAAGACAGTAATTAAGACCCATGCCAATGGGTGCTTTCCAATGTACTCCATTATTTTTTTCAACTTCTGTTTTCACCCTCTTGGCCTCTTTTTGCCCTCATCTTATTCTATATTATTCCTCTTTTCTTTGAATTCCTTCTCCACCTTTTCTGCTGGCCTCTGCAGAAACTTCTGCAGGTGCCTCTTTCAGCTTGCAGCATCATGAATTTTCTTTTTTCTTTTTCTTTTTTAATAAATTATTTTAATAGTGTTTTCGTGAAAATTAAAATCTGAAAGTCGAACATCCTAGATCTTATTATTTTTATGCTATTTATAATTTCCTTTACAAGTCCTTTCTTACTTTCTTCCCACGTCAAAATTTTTGCAGCGCCTCTTGTTCTAACATTTCCTCGACAAAAAAACATAGGGACAAAAAAAAATTATAATATTATTTCGATGTTGTTTGATTCCTATGATTATCTTGTTGAAAACTTTGTTAGTAAAATTTAGTGAGATAGAACAATTTAGTAAGATAAAACTTGGGGTAAAGGGAAAAAGATAGTACAATGTATGGCATCCTCGTTAGTCTACTCCCCTCCTACGGGTATGAGTATGCTTAGTTTTGAAGTTCCTTAAATCAACTTACTCTAATATTGTGTATGATTATCCTTTGTCCTTAATTATTTGTGAATAAGTTCATTAGATTATTATTTAATCTTATTAGTTGAACAACAATTTTCTCAACTTTTTTAAAGCTCACATGTATAGAATAATTTAATGAAAATGTGTTTGATTTAATCACCTTTAATATATTATTGTTTGATTTGTGTAATACATATAACATTGTCTTCATATGATACTGTTGGCTTGTTTTTGATAATGGACATGTTGCATGACTCTCGACTATCTTAAAACATAAATATTGTGAAATGTTTTTATTTCAATCGCCTTTAATATATCATTTTTTTTATTTGTATAATAGATGCAACATTGTCTTCATATACATAATATCACTGACACATGTCTTTGATAAAGGATAAGATAAGTGAGATGACTTCTAAATGTATTGGAACATAGATTTTAACTATATCAAGTCATGACTTGTTTTATGAATCACAATTTTTTTTTGAATGATTTGAGGAGGTAAATATTATTATTTGCTTAGATCACAACTCTACAACAAGTAAATATATATCTTGCTTAAGAACAAGTTCATTTTAATTGTTTCACAAAAATATTGCAGTATATGTTTGATCTTGTTTCAATGTGTTCGAGTTAGAGAAAAACTATCTCTTACTTAAAAATCGATAGAGAATGCTATTTTTGGTCATATATATACAATTTGCAAGATACACACATTAGTGCACCAATTAGATTAAGGTATTGTATTTTTGTATTAAGTAATTCTTTATTTTCTTATTTAAGAAGAAATAAATCCTTATTTACTTCAAATGAACAAACAACCGTAAGGGGAATTAAGTGGACGTGATTTGTCTTAATGAAGTATTTCAACACTTTCTCTATATGTGTTGATTGATAGAGTAATATCTCATTTGAAAAATGTTTGATCCATAGATCAAATCTTTATTTCAAAATTCTTCTTTAGTTAATTAGTTGTCCTTTTGAGTTTTTTTGGAGTTCCAACAAGATCGCAACAATTACAATTTCCACGTTATTCAATACAAGAATATAATTTGATTACGTGTATTGTTATCATGTTTTGATCTAGAATATGATACAAGATTTTCAACCATTGTTTCAAATATTTTATTCCTTCATATAATTATTTGCTTTAATTAGGCATTTTAATCAAGGATTATAATATAACTATGGATCCATATAAATTGTATTGTAGCTGTATTGTAAAGTATATATCAAGTCTTTTAGGACTATCAAGAGTATATATGATTGAGTTATTATGATTTTTGCTTTCATGGAAGAACTCATTTGCATCCAATAATTTTTATCTTTTCAGGTATTAGACTTCAAGTGCATTTATATTTAGTAGACTTCATATATTTAGGTATTGGACCTCAAGGTCAATTTTATCTAATCAATCTTTACATTTTTACTCATTAGACTTTCTCCTAATACTTCTATCATATTTAGTTTTATCTTAATTGTTTTTTCCTATATTGACTAATTATTTTTATGTTGACATTTTTGCACAATTCATGATTTGAAATGTTCAACATTTCTTACGACATTGAGAGTCATATAAAAAGAAGATATATTGTCCATGACAAAAGTATTTTGATTACATCTTTCTCTCCATGTTTATATAACTAATAGCATCTTCTTACTTTAAGGTACTTATACTTTTCTAGGGGCTGTTGTTTAAGTTATTCTTTTTTAGTGCTATTTGTGCATTTTCTAAGGCAATTTATACATTTTCATGGGCTAAATATTTAGAGTGCGTTTGATATGATTCTATGAAGTGTTTTTCACCTTTCCAACACTTGAAATTTTTTATCTTTTAAGTATTAAAAATACTAAAGACACTTCTTAGAACCACTGTCAAATATATTATTAGAGTACATTTGACAGTGCTTTAGGAAATGTTTATAATATTTTTAATACTCAAAATTTTTTATCTTTCAAGCATAATAAAAAGACTAGAAACACTTCCTAAAATCACTACTAAACGCACTCTTAATTAATTTTAAACTATTAGTCATCATTACAGTTTTACATGGGTATGACCTCTTCGAGATGTCAATTTTTGCATGCATGTATGTTTTCTTGTACCCTTTCTACTTCCAAGGAATGTGTTTTTTAAGCCAATGAGTCTATAATATTCCAAGTACGTCTTAAATTCATTTTTGGCTTTGTCAAGTCATCGGCCTATTGAGACATCAATTTATTATACTTTAGGTGTGGTTTAAGGTTTTTCTTTTTAGTTAATTATCCTTCAACGAAATCAATTCTTATTTAATAAAAATATTCCAAGAAATTTATAACATCATTCTTCTAAAATTGACTTCGATTTCTCTGATAACTGGAAAAAATTTTCACAAAAATAATAGTTTACAAAGGTGTTTAAAATCCCTTTCACATTAAAGGTTCAAGATATCTTATTATAAACAGAGAAAAGTTCTATTTTTTTTTCCTTAATTATAAATAGAACTTAAAACTAAAAAGTAAAAAAATAAAAAAATAAAAAAATTAACATGTCATTTTTTTCATTTAAAAAAAGTTAAAATATTTAATTTTTTCCATTTAAAAAAATGTAATAAATCATTAAAAAATAATTTAAAATTTAAAAGTAACTTATTTTCAAAAAAAAAGATAAAAATAAAAAAATAAACACCCTCAAAAAGTGCATATAAACATCAAATCATTGTTGAGAACCCTTCTTTGTACACTGAAGTGGTGCAATGGGAATATAAAGAGGACAAAAAAATTCTAAGTGGGAAGCATCGGGTTGTTCACCAACAAGAAGTTGGAAAGGGGAGAAATCATGATCTTGGGTCATCTCGAAGTAGTGGATCGCATCTGTAGGGGAATTATTCACACTCCACCTTCATGACTTTATCCAATTTTGAACTAAAATTCCATAGCTAGTAAGCCAATGCTACCCATCGAAGCCTTTTTATGTTGGAGAGAAAGCATTGACGTGTCTTACTTTAAGTTGACTATTGAAAAGTATGGAGTTGACATCTTAAACCCTTCAATTATCAAGTTTATTAGTATAAAGTCTTGCCGTAATTTATGGATGAAAAATACTTCTAATTAATTGTAATGATATATTCATACTTTTTAAGGTCATTTGATTAAAAAAGACATTGAAAACCTAATTTTAGAAATCTAATCCTTTATTATTTTTTGGTTTCATTTTGATAAAATTATCCTTATCTTTTTCTTGTACATATAACCATTTCTTTTAAAACATATATGCAAATATTTGAAATAATTAAGGAATTTATATTAAAAATGGATTATTTTTCAAATAAAAATATAGGAGGGTTAAATTCACAAATATGAGATTATTCCATCCCTTTTAACCAATTATTTTTAACTTTTATTTAAAAGTTATTGTATCGATTCATTTATCAAAATTTTAAGGAAAATTTTCATGATCTAAAATATTTTTCAATTTGTCTATAAATTAGTTACTTGTAATTTAAAATACCATGAATTCATCTAAGAATAATATATTCAAAATTATAAACAAAAATATAATTAAATTTTTTTGAAAATAAGGCAATCTCATAATTATTCTTATATAAAAAAAATATTGCATTGATGATAAAGCAATATGTAACATAATTTTCTAGACATAAAATGAAAAACAAGCCTTAAAAAAGATTGACATATAAAAATCAAATATGTTAATTATATTATTAAGTCGTATATTTAGTGAGTGTTTGGTAAACCAACTTAATAACTTAAAATGACTTAATAACTTAATTTAAGTTATTAAGTAAATTAAGTATGTTTGATAAAATAACTTAATGATATCACTTCAAGTCAAAAAGAACTTTAAGTAATAAATAAAAATAATTAACTTATACTTTAAGTCAATATTTTCATTTTATCATTTTATCCTCATTTGCCCTAATTATCCCCACCACCCCTTTTACTACTCCATGACCTCCATTATTACTTGAACTCATTTACTCTAATTATAATTTATGAGGATAAATATGTCAATTTGATGATTTAAAATAAATTTAAAGTTAATTTTATTAAACAATTTTAACACTTAAAGTAAGAATTTAATAATAATTTTTGAGTCAACAACTTAATTATAATTTAACTTAAAATTAATTTAATTCATGTAGTAATAAATATTAAGTTTTACCAAACACACCCCCTTAATACGCTTTCAAAGTACAAAATTTACCCGCCAAGTATTTCTAAATAATAGAGGACATAAATGAAAATAACAAATAAAAAGGCTAGGGAACAATGAAATTTCAAATTAATGAGGATTACGTGTATTTAACCAAAACTTTAAGAAAAATAAATGGAATTAATTCTTTTAATAAATAAGATAATAATTTATTATACTGATGTTAGATTTTTGAAATAACAAAAAATAAAATCACAAATAAAAATTTCTACTGTTGTGTTTGAATGATAAACATATTTTAATATAATATATTGTTTTTAAATACTTAAAAAAATATTTAAACTAATTTTCACATTTATACAATCTAGAAAAAAATTTGCCCATAAAATATGCCAAAATCAACCCTAATTCAATAATTCTAAGCATAAAGATTATACCTTTATACAATTTGAAAATTTACTAGTATATGTGAATATTTTTGTCAATGACTCTATACGATGGTAAAAATTTTTTTTAAAAAAATTTGTTTATAGCTTGTATCTTAATATGCAATATATATATATATATATTAAATTATTATAAAAATATATAAATATTATCTTCATACTCAACTACGTAGCTTTTGTCCATGAGTTCTATCTTTACATAATTTTATTATAACAAAAGTACTAAAATAATATTCATATAGTTTGAGACGATGAATATTTTTGGCATAGCTTCTTGCTACATGAATTTGTATGTTACGGAAATGAATATCATACAATGTCCCACAAATCCCTCCCTGCATTCTATCTTATCTTTGGTGATAAAATTTTGTCGAACCTTTTCTTCCACTCATTACTCCATGCATTTTTTTTTTACAATTTAAATATTATTTAGCAAAATGTGTGAAAAACCAAACCATATATTAAAAGATTGTGACAGTTTTCTCATATAAAATATTGTTGCAGCTTGCAACAAGGTGGGATTTGTCCTTTTCTGACTAGTGGCTCTGAGTTTATTTCATATAAATTGGTGGAAAAGTAGACACCTCATTAATAATATTTAAAAGACAAAATATAGGAAAAAATAAATTAATTTTATTTTCATTCATTTAAAAATATTTTAAAATAAATGTAATATTTCATAAGTTAAATAATTATTTTTTAAGATAATCTTAAATAAAGTTATAAAAAATTTAATTTATCATTTTTATTTAAGAAAAGTATCTTATAAATAAATATATTATAATTATTTTATCATGTAATATGAGATAGAATTATTTTGGATAAATTTTTCAAAATCCTTGTGGACCCTGCATTTTCACGTGAGTTCGTACTCGACGGCATGACTTGTTTTTTTATTTATTGGTAAAAATTGATTTTTAGAAAAAGACTTGGAGTCGCTACTTATTTTATTTTTTTTAAAGGAAAGAATAAAATAAGAAAGAAAAACCCTAAGTGTGACTCCTGAAGGAAAAACAAGTCTATAGAAAACCAAAGTCGGGTCCAAGGGTCAGGTTATTTATTGGGAAGGTATGGTAGTGAGCCGTAGCACCCCTCTAAGTCTGTATACATATGGTCTCTACTAATCGAATTGAGGGAATTATGACAATTAATTAATTAATTATGGATACCAAATAAAATAATAATACAAATGAGTATGTACAAGTCATGATGAAAATCAATATAAAAAAAATAATGATGAAATCTAATAACCAGAATACGCAAAATGAATAATAAGAGGATTATGCAAAAATGATTTATTGAGCTAAATAAAGTAAAATAAAATGGTTTTCAAGAAATTTCAAAGGATTTTAGTAAAAATGATTTTGAATTAATGATTTCAATTTATTTATTTACAAAAAAAAAATGAATCAATTTATTTTTTCAATTTCATTTATATTCAATTTTCAAAAAAAAATAAAATTATTTACACTTATTGTATCAAAAAAATTTATTACAAAATTTCAATTTGCGCACAAAAATTATTTTTACTTCCTTTTACTAGAAAATAATGAATTTTTACAATTCCATTTACAAAGGTATTTAGATTCATTTTCATTTAAAAGAGTGATTTTTACAAATTATTTAAAATGACATAACTTTATTTGCAAAAGAAATTTTAATTAAAAAGAAAAACAAAGATTTAAATCCTCTATTTTTTAAAAACACTTTTAATCCCCATTTTAATTAAGGAAAAAGAATTCATTTAAAAACAATATTTTTGGACAATTTTTATTAAACAAAGAAATTTTTGGACAATTTTATTAAAAACAATTTTTTTGGGATATTTCTAAATGCATTTTTCTGAAATTTAGTATATATATAAAAAAATCTTTCTTTTATTAAAAATAATATTTTAAAATTATTGTTTTATCAAAACACATTTACTAAATTCTTCTTATTTAAACAAAATTTATGGTTTGTTCGATGTTCAATTCTGTACACACAAGTAAATATACATAGATAAATATTTACATAAATCAATAGAAATAAAATCTAATATAAATGGGAAATCAAATATGTACCACAGTAGGCTTACAACAAGTTCAATGCTCCATTTACAACTTTTCGAGTCTCACTTTGTTCCATGAAATTTCGTACTCCATATGTAATAAATTTGTGCTCAGCCAACAGGTTCGCAGAATGAGCCCATACAAAAACAAAAATAACTTAAGTTTCATATTAATTTACCATCAACAAATTATTTCAAATTTCGTATTAATTCAACAATTCAAATATCATAAACAATAACTACTATTATAATCAAATTGAGAAAACTGAATAATAATAATAATAATAACAATAACAACAACAACAACAACAACAACAACAACAACAATAATAATAATAATAATAATAATAATAATGGAAAACAGATGAGATGGGAAGGGGGTTGTCAGCCGGCAGTGGCTCGCCGACAGCGACTAGTCGGTGTCTCGGTGGCGGGGTTGAGTTTTTGAAAAAAAAATAATAAAGAAAGTAGGGAAAAAAAATGGAGAATGAAAGGAAGAAGATGGAAAGGAAATGAAGAGTTGTTCGGCCGGTAGTGTAGGTGCAGTGGAGGAAGGGCTGTTAGGAGAAAAAAAAAATGGAGGGGAAGGAAATGAAAAACCAGATGAGAAAATGGAGGTGAGTTGGGAATCCCGATCGTGAGTGGAGTGTGGGAAAAAAAAATGAAGAAGCATGGGAAATGGGCGAGACGGTCATGAGTCCTGTTAGAAAAAAAAAAATGAAGAAGAAAAAATCGAGGGAAACTGGCCATTCTTGCCTTGGGAATGGAGGATATGAAGAAAAAAAAAATTAAAAAAGAAATCCCAGAATGAATGGGGGGGCGGGCCAAAAGAAAAAGAAAGGGAAAAAAAAAATATAATAAAAAAACCAAATAAAGGGAATAGGGGTATGGTTTGGACGTGGGGTGATAGGGGGTAGGTAAGGATAGGTAGGGGAGTGAGAGGAGAGAGGAGAGAGAAATGAAGGAAACAAAAGGAAAAATAAAAATAAAAAATAAAAAATTAATAATAATAAAATAAAAATAAAATAATAATAATAGTAATAATAAATAAAAAAAAAAAAAAAAGTAAAATATAATAATAATAAAAAAATAAAACAATATATAAAATAATAAAAACTAAGAAATAAATGGTGATTGGGTAAAAAAAAACATGTAATCGGGATTTAAAATCTATGGATAAAATTGGGCTCAAAATCAATATAAAATAAAAATGAGACAAATTTTTGGGGTCTACAAATATGCCCCTCTTCGGTAAAGTCCACAAGTAAAGTGAGTGTATACACAAACGAAACGAAATAGACTCTACTTAAGAAAAAGAAAGATCACCAGATTTGTCCGAGTATGACACGGGCTCTCCTAAACCAAAACAAGAATAAAGAGGCTCTAAGACCCTACAAAAATGGCAATAACAAAAACTCCTAAGGTGCCCCTAAAGATACACTATGGATTCGGACTCCCTCATAAATGTCTCTAAAAGTGACTCAAAAATCGATGTCGAAGTTGAGTAGCAGCTGAACCATCGAGGAACACGGAAATATATGTGTACAAAGGAAGAAATCACTCATCTACTATACGAAAGTAGGATATAATATGAAGTTGTGAGGGCAAGGTGTGCAAAGAATAGTGTCACCTAAATCTAAAGTAAAGGATGGGATGCAATTGTAATAACCAAAAACACCTAAAATAGAGGAAAGATCGGACGTGGTCGCCATGATCGAAAACACTTGAATCATATGGGACGTAGTTGCAATGATCGAAATCACCTTAAACAAACGGGGTGCGGTCGCAATGACCAAAATTACCTAAAACAAACGGGAAGCGATCGCAATGACTGAAATCACCTAAAGTATACGGGACACGTTTGCAATGACCGAAATCACCTGAAACATATGAGATGCGGTCATAATGACCGAAATCACCAAGCTAAAGGAAAAGACGAATATGTGATCAATCATATAGGTGCGATCTATGTTGGAAACTCAAACTGAACATAGGGTGAATGACCGATCGATATAGGCGTAGTCCCAACTTGAAGTGAACTCGAATTGATGAGACAAATGATCGATCGATATAAGTGCGGTCCCGACTCGAAAGTAAACTAACATGACAAGACAATGACCGATCAATATAGGTGCAGTCCCAAAACTCAACCTAAACTCAAACTAACAAGGAAATTATAGGAAGATGACCAATCGATATAGGTGCGACCTTGACTCAAACTGAAACTGACAAGACGATAAATGATCGATCGATATAGGTGCGATCCCAACTCAAACTGGACACAAACTGATAGAAATATGGCAGATCAATATGGGTGCGGCCCCAAAATGCAAACTTAAATTGACAAGACAATAAATGACAGATCAATATAAGTGCGGTCCCAAAAAACTCAAACTAACACGAAAATGATAGGAAGATGACCGATCGATATAGGTGCGACCTCTACTCAAACTGAACACAAGCTGGTAGGAATACGACAGATCGATATAGGTGCGGCCCCCAAAACGCAAACTCAAAACTCAAATTAACAGGATGAATGACTGATCGATATAGGTGCGGTCCTGACTCAGATTCAAATAAACAAAATGAATGAAAATGACCGATCGATATAGGTACGGTCCTGACTCAAACTGATTGACAATGACTGATCGATATAGGTACGGTCCCAACTCAAACTGAACTCAAATTGATAAGACAAATGATCGATTGATATAGGTGCGGTCCCAACTCAAAACTGAACTGACATGACAATGACCGATCGATATAGGTGCGGTCCCAACTCGAAATTGAATTGACATGATAATAACCGATCGATATAGGTGCGGTCCCTACTCGAAAGTAAACTGACATGACAAAACAATGACCTATCAATATAAGTGTGGTCCCAAAAAACTCGAACTAACACGGAAATGATAAGAAGATGGTCGATCGATATAAGTGCGGCCCCGACTCAAACTAAACACAAACTGATAGGAATACGACCGATTGATATAGGTGCAGCCCCCAAAATGCAAACTCAAAACTCAAACTAACAGGATGAATGACCGATCGATATAAGTACGGTCCTGACTCAAACTCAAACAAACAAAATGAATGAAAATGACTGATCGATATAGGTGCAGCCCTCACTCAAATTGACTGACAATGACCGATCGATATAGGTGCAATCCCAACTCAAATTGAACTCAAATTGATAAGACAAATGACCAATCGATATAGGTGCGGTCCCAACTTGAAACTGAACTGACATGACAATGATCGATCGATATAGGTGTGGTCCCGACTCGAAACTGAACTGACATGACAATGACAGATCAATATAGGTGCGGTCCAAAAAAACTCAAACTAACACGGAAATGATAGAAAGATGGCTGATTGATATAGGTCTGACCCCGACTCAAACTGAACATAAACTGATAGGAATACGGACGATCGATAGAGGTGCGACCCCCAAAACGCAAACTCAAAACTCAAACTGACATGATGAATGATCAATCGATATAGGTGCGGTCCCCACTTAGACTCAAACAGACAAAATGAATGAAAATGATCGATCGATATAGGTACTACCCTGACTCAAACTGATTGACATGGAGATGATAGGAAGATGACCGATCGATATAGGTGCAGCCCTGACTCAAACTGAACATAAAAATGATATGAATATGGCCGACCAATATAGGTGCGGCCCCAAAATGCAAACTCACACTAACAAGATGATGACCGATTGATATAAGTGCGGTCTTGACTCAAACTGAACACAAAATGATAGGAAGATGGTCGATCGATATGGGTGTGGCCCCAACTCAAACTCAAACAGAGAAGATGATGACCGATCAATATAGGTGTGGTCCTAACTCAAACTAAACACAAAATGATAGGAATATGATCGATTGATATAGGTATGACCCCAACTCTAACTAAAACTGATAAGAAGATGGCCGATCGATATAGGTACGACCCCGAAAATACAAAATGACACGACGAATGACCGATCGATATAGGTGTGGTCCCGACTCAAACTAAACTCAAATGGATAGGAAAATGGCCGATCGATATAGGTGCAGCTCAGAAAACTCAAACTAAACTCAAACTGACAGGATGAATGACCGATCGATATAGGTGCGGTCTCGACCCAAATTGAACACAAAATGATAGAAAGATGGTCGATCGATATGGGTGCGGCCCCGACTCAAACTCAAATAGACAAGATGATGACCAATCGATCTAGGCGCGGTCCCGACTCAAACTGAACACAAAATGATAGGAAGATGGTCGATCGATATGGGTGCGGCTCCGACTCAAACTGAAACTGACAAGAAGATGTCCAATCGATATAGGTAGGGCCCCGAAAATACAAATTGACATGACAAATGACTGATCGATATAGGTGTGGTCCTGACTCAAACTAAACTCAAACGGATAGGAAAATTGTCGATCGATATAGGTGCGCCCCGAAAACTCAAACTGAACTCAAATTGACAGGATGAATGACCGATCGATATAGGTGCGGTCCCTAACTCAAACTGAAACTGGCAAGATGATGAATGACTTGATCAAGTGGCCCAAAACCAAATGATAACTCAGATAATGATGCAAGCAAACCTGACCGGAAGGGATATGCCCCAGTATGACAACTTATGAGGATCGACAACTAGGTCACAAGATAACGAAGCCTCTGAAAGGTCCGATGATCCTAGGGAATGAGGGTATGCCCCAGTATGTAACTCACAAGGGTCAACAACTAGATCAAAAAGTGAATGAAACCTATGGAAGGTCCGATGATCCTAGGAAATGGAGAGTATGCCCTAGTATGTAATGGCGAACAAACTGGGATACACAATGCCTTAAAAATACTATGCTCTGAAATATGCTCATCCATCATGTAATGAAAATGTCTAACTTCGTATAGGTAATGCCAAACAGGACCATGTATCGTGATACCATGCCAACAAAACAAAACTAACTAATGGATAAGAATAATGATGACCAGCGCTCGAAACTCAAAGAGTAAGCAAATCAACACTCAACATGCTAACCATCAAAATGAAAGCATCATCACTAATAAATCATCAATCTGTCAGGCCCTGCCATCATGGAAGATATTGAACCTATAGTCCAAAAGATGTAAGAAAACACAACCAAAGTGATTGAGGATTGATCTGCGTCTCTCCTAGTCGAGAGAGAAGTGCGAGATCATGTGTCATAGTGAGATGTGTGGGACAAAAGAAGGTGATGATCAGGTTCTGGTAAAATAAAAAGTATGAAAGTATCAATGGTAGAGTGTCTGAGTACGAGCTGAAAAGGTATGTAGGTATCCAAGATCATCCAAGTATGCCGAGAAGACTAAACCCAAGGTATCAATAGCTCCATAATCCATCAAAAGCAGCAATCACAAATAGAAAGTCAAATCTCGATGTCGAAACATTCACCTAAGTGGCTATGCCCCAATGTGCAATGAGGATAACATGAAATAATCCAATGATCTCTATATAACTCGTCAAATGCTCTAATGTAAAAAATCAATCTGATCTCCCTCCAAGATATGGATATGCCCCAGTATAGAGGATCCAATAGGGTGGCTATGCTCCAATGAAAAATGCTCTCTATCCTGGCCATGCCCCAGTGTAAAGCAATGCATCTGAGTCAACAACGGCTGAGGAAGATCATGCTAGTGTATGTCAACAAATCAACCAATCTCTATTCCTGGTGCCAAATCGGAAACATCTCAACATAATCCATATGAATCAGAATCCCCAGGCTTTATGAATGTGAATGAGGTGGCTATGCCCTAATGAAAAATTAAAGTCCATCATCGATGACATGGCTATGCCTCAAAATAAATCGTCATATCAAGAATCAACCATTAATAAGTAGAGTGTGTCTCAATGCAGAGTATCAAGTAGAGTGACTGTATCTCCAATAAAAACTCTCTCTGAAATGGCTATGCCCTAGTGTAGGGTCATCCCACAACTCCTAATCCATCATAATCCAAGTGAAGAAGTGAACTGACTATGCCTCAATGCTAGGCATCCTCTCGAAAGAAAAAGTCATCGATGAGCGGGGTATGCTCCAGTGTAGATCACATCACCTTTGAAAATATATCATTGATAAGGGGGGTATGCCCCAGTGTAAATTATCATCTCAACTCCCCATCCATCATGCTTTAAGAAATAATCTCCGATCAAGCTCGAGTATTGCCCACGTGTGAGCTGTCAAACACAATGTGAAGTAATAGCCTCAGGGTGGTCTTCAGACACGGGACGTAACATAGGCTAAGGTAATAGGGTGAAAGAAATGAAAGAAAACTAGGCTCAAAGATCCTAATGATATAATCCCCATACCCCTCGTGCATGAGATGCAATGCATAGAAAACGTCATGAGTCCCGAACCTAGGGGTTCCCACACGAAAAGTGATGATAAATGAATGGACACATCGAATAAACAAGTATGATGTGTGTGTACCAAACCCAAGTCAAATATCAAACAGAATGAAAAAAGAATGAGATCGGATGAGATAGGGTGAAATGGAGGAATAAAATAAAGATAGAAGAAGATGAAGAGATAGAAAAATGAGTGATAGTCAACCCACATCAAAGCATGGAAAATAGTCACATCTGAAATAGATGGAATGATGGATAGAGCAAGGATTCAGAGATACTAAAGAAAGGTCGCTCGCCTCTCTCACAAAAATCGAATGGGCGACTCATACTCTCACTCAAAATATACTAAGATAGAATCTCAGAAAGAAGCTCTCATACGAACTCTCTAAAACATGAACTCAATGACGCAAGCTAGCATATCCATACATGTGCTCAATGGAGAATAATAAAATGAACAATGCACTATCTTTTTTTTTTTTTTTTTTGCGCATACTCTGATCAATAATGAATGATCACCCATGAAATACATAACCAAATGAATAAAATCTCCATATGTACTGATGTAACATGAGTCCTCACTGACAAGACAACTCTGAAAATAAGATCTCTGAACCATTGCTCATAAAGTGAACGGGGGAAGAACGTGACAATCCTCTATGCAGTGATGTGTGAAAAACCACCACTCAAGGTGAAACAAGGATAATGTCGAGTAAACAATGGTGAAAGAAAAGGAGAATATCATAAGTGGTGATATGTTATATCAGAAAATAGTGATGAAATGATGTCCAAGTGGAAAATATGACAATGAAGACTAAGGAATGAGGCTTGAATATGTATGTCAGGTCTGGAACTCATGATGCATCCAATCATATCATGCAAGCACTATAGGGTCCCTAAACCGATGTAATAGATAAATGAGGTGATGAAAGAAAAGGTTATGGTGCTCGTGTAAGGCTCAATAGGCTAGCAACGGGTAACTCTATACGTAAAAGTGATAGGGTTAATGGGTTCATGAAATGATGGCCACCCATCCTTTAACCAAACCTCGAACATTGTGCTTTTAAGATCTCACATGGCCAATACTAAAGACTGACATCTATCCAACATAGTAGTATCAACTCCTCTGAAATAGTGAAAAAGCTCCTACTCCGGATGCTCTGTGATAATCATCAATGTCATCTGAAAATCAGCTCACTCTATCATCATAAGCCACTCACTATCGTTTCATAAAATCAATCTCTCTTATCATACCAAAACCATTGAGTCATGTGCAATGGCTCAGATCTGGAAGCTCCATGACAATCCATCTGCCTCAGCAACATCATCAAGTAGTCAAACCACTCTCTCATCGTGATCCGCCTATCATCGTGCAAAGCTCACCTCAGGTTTAACCATCTTGAACTCTACCTGGTCTAATCAAGGAAATGATGGAAAGAATAGGCAATGGTACTGTAGTATACAAAAGTGAATAAGGATGATAAGGTCATATAATGGTACCAAGGGGTGGTGTCATGTCAGGCTCAAAATGGGTAGGTCATCAAGTCTACAAAGTCAGAGTAGGGATATGGATATGGTGCTGCTCTGACCAAAAGGTGAAATGTGTCCTAGTCTCGAACTCCTTAGATCAATCTCCTAATCCTAGGTTAATAGGCTCAATATCCTCCATGATAGGTCAAGCCTCAAGACCATATGCGCAAATGAATAGATGCCTCAAGTCAAAAGTATAACACATCATATGATATATGGTCCTGTGATGGCAATCTAAAATCGGATAAATGAAAGAAACTCTAAGGTCATAAAGGTGTCCACTATGAGATTACTACAAATGTGACTAAAGAATTCCTATCAATGATCCAGAAAATGAATGAGTGTGAAAAAAACAACACTGTCATGAGATCGATACTCCATCTATAACAAAATATTTCTGATTCACTTTCAACCCAAACTCAATAAACAAAAATGATAAGTTGATAAAGACAAACATCTCAAAAATGGTGTGAATGTGAAAACATGTCTTTCACCTTTCTATGATGAAAATATCGGGTTGAGAATAGAATTAGGCTAGTCAACCAAAGAATGAAGTACCAAGCCCACAACACGTGAAGAATGTAAAAATGTGAGCATAATCAACGAGCATATCCCAAAACGTCAAGTAAAAAATGATAACAAACCAAAAGAAAATGTCAACTCAAGAAAAGAAGATCGTCTAAAGCTCTAGGTAGAAAGGGTGTTAGACTCAATGAGTGATAAGAAGAAACTAAAACCATACAACAAATGGTGGTCTAACTGATACTCAAACTCGCACTGATCTCTAAGCACTCTCAACTGGAGACCAAATGAGGAAACACTGGATCCAAACTGTAACTAAAGAGGCTCTGAAGGCCCTCAGATGCACCCACGTGTTGGAAAGGAAGTCCTGATCAAAAGATCTAAGGCTCAACCTACAAGGTTAAGGTGGCTCTAAATAGTAAAGTGGTGGATTTTAATGGATCCCTAGCAGAAGTGATCATACCCTCCGATGGTACACAACCCTCTACACTCCTTCGAAAAGACGGGGCGCTTCCATGCAAGGTGGTCATCACCTCTACACATGCACTACCTTGACATCCTAGGGGGTTCCTATGGTGAAGGCTCTCCTAATGGCTGGCTGTAGACCCCAAAATTTGTCCCAATTTTATTTTTACATTAATTTTGAGCCCAATTTTGTCAATAAATTTTAAATTCCAATTACACGTGTTTTTTGGCCTACTCACCATTTAATAGCTTTTATTATTTTGTATATTATTTTATTTTATTTTATTTTATTACTATTACCTTTATTTTATTATTATTATTACTATTATTATTATTATATTCTATTATTTTTATTTTTATTTTTCTTTTCTCTCTCCTCTTTCCTCTCTTCTCTCTCTTCCACTTTCTCTCTACCCTCACCAACCCCCCATTCCCTTCTATGTGACATGCCCCTCTCATTTCTTCAATGTTCTTTTTATTTTTTTATTATTTTTTCTCTCTCTTCCCACAAGATTCCCTTTGGCCAGCCCCCCTCATTTTCTTTTTTTTTCCCCCATCTTTCCCCCTAAATTCCCAATTCAGAAGACAGAGAGGTCCTTTTTTTTTTTTTTTCTTCCCGCTTCCATCTCTATTCGGCTGGGCTCTTTGTGATTTTTTTTCTGGATTTCTTCTCCCCACTTGCTGACTCCCCCATCCTTCTTCTCTTCCTCCATTTTCATTTTCTTTCCATACCTCAATTTCTCCCACCTCCTCTCTATTGGGCTGCCTCCACACGGCTACACCGATAGCTCCTTTTTTTTTTCTCTTCCCCCAAACACCACACTCAGCCGAAACCCCATTTCTTCTCCACCCAAAAAAAAAAAAAGAAAACGCCCAGCAGTTGGCTTCCTATTTCTTTTTCATTTTTTTATTTTATTATTTTTATTTTAGTTTATTTTATTTCATTTGTGAATCCCAAAAAGTCATCCACTGTTGGTTGACAAGATCACCAACAGTCGCCGCGGGCAAGCCTCTGCCGTCTGGTAACCCCTCCATTTTTCTCTCATTCTCTCACTTCCTCTATCACTCATTTTCCATTATTATTATTATTATTATTATTGATGTTGTTGTTATTGTTATTATTATTATTATTGTTATTGTTATTGTTATTGTTATTGTTATTGTTGTTTATTTTATTTTAATAGTAAGTGTTGTTTGTGAAATTTGGATTACTGAATTAATATGAAATTTGTGGTTAATTTGTTATTGGTAGATTAATATGTAATTTGATTTAATTTATTGTTAGTGAATTAATTTGAAATTTGTTAATTTGGGTTTGTGGGTATACTGTATTTGGTGATTAATTTGGGGATATTTGGATTATATCAAATTGTTTATTTGGACTTGGGCCTATTGTTAAGTTGTTATTTGTTTGGGCTTATTGGATTGAGCTTGAAATATTATTTCTCTTGACCATGTATTTTTTTTTTATGGGCTTGTTAATTAATGTGAATTTTGGGGCCCATAATGTGGGTGAGATTTGTTGGATTATTTGAATATTTGATATGGGCTTAGCCAATTCGAACTATCAAATCTGAACATGGGACAATTGTGATGTATATTAAATTGGACTTGAATTATGGGATATTAAATTTAGGCCCAATGAGATTTATTTTAATTTATCATGTTTTGGGTTTGATTAATTAAGCTTATATTCTGGCTACTAACTTGAAAATTCTAGATTAAGGATCATGACATGTAAGATATTTTTGTTGGATTATATTGTTAATTTGGGCCAATTTTTAATTAGTGAAATTTATTAGACGAATTTGAAGTTTAAATTTGGGTTTGCATGATTATTTTGGACTCTACATATTTTTGGATATTTACATTTGTGCTATTTTTGTTTTTGCATGTACCCACTCTGTAACCTTGTTGGCTGAGTACAAATTGATGACACGTGGAGCTTGTTGTAAGTTTATTTGGGTACATATTTTATTTCTCACTTTTATTTGGTTTAATTTTATTAGTTTTTGTAAATATTTGTTTCTATATATTTATTGAGTGTGTACAGAATTGAACATCGGACAAATTAGAAATTTTGTTTAAATGAGAGAAAGAATTCAGTAAATATTTTCTAATAAAATATTTTTTTTATTTATTAAAATTCAAAAAAATGCATTTAGAAAAATCCAAAAAAAATTGTTTTTAATAGAATTCGAAAAATAGTTTTTAATGACATTGCTAAAAAATTTCTTTGTTTAATAAAAATTGTCCAAAAATTGTTTTGTAAATAAAGTTGTTCCAAATTTTTAATAAAATTGTCCAAAAACGTATGTATATGGGCTTAGAGGGGTGCTACAGCTCACCACCATACCTTCCCAATGAGTAACCTGACCCCTGGACCCAGACTCAGTTTTTCACAGACCCGTTTTTTCCTTCAGGAGTCACACTTAAGGATTTTCTTTCTTATTTTGTTTTTCCCTTTAAAAATAAAACAAAAATAAGTGGCGACTCCAAGTCTTTTTCTAAAAATCAAATTTTCACCAAACAAAATAAAAATCGAGCTCGCCATCGAGCAAAATGCAGGGTCCACACTGGCGTATCTCATAACTCTGATCACTCATCAACGATCTAAGGTGCATAGTGAGTTGTGTGGGTGCATCCAAAAAACTTATGAAGCTAAAGCAGAAAAGGAAACACACTGGTCACACAAATATCCATGAAACCTAGCTCTAGGCTATACAGGTCTTCAAAGTTCGGATTCCAATTAGCATCAATATGTCGACCATCTCCAGAATGCTCCCAAACATCGATATAGTCCATCGCTAGACCCTACTCCTAATCATTGGCTTGGTTAGAGTATCAAACACACACCAGGCCTCACACTTGCAATAGTAGAACTAGAATGAAGGGAATGACTGAAACCAAGAGAGTTGGAGGTAAGGGGATAGATGTGTGGCCCACACGAACAAACGACATGCGATCACGCAAAAGGGGGGCAGTCATGCAACATCCAGTTAAGCAGAACAGGTGTATATCATCCAAATCTACACACAAGCTAATCGAGAAGAATATCTGGCAATGATAGCATGCTCCATAACAATCATGATAATATACAACCAAAAATCAAACATGTCAAGATGAACGAGATAAGCAACAAGGAGAATGTACATGTCAAGGTGAGTATAGTGATCGTACAACTAGGAAAGTCGACATATGAGGAAAAGTGAAATGATCAATCAATATCATCAACATGTCAATGTCCCAAACAAATACGATAACCAAGCATGCATCAAGTGTAATGATACCAAGAGCTCTCAATGTGTAATCAATGTCAAATAAACACACGCATAAAAAGAGGTGGGTACCCACTGATCGACCAATCAAATGCCACATTTGCCTCAATTTATGTTCAAGCTTGACCCTCTAGTGATCCCCAATGGAGTCGCCATTTTATGGAGCCGCATTTTCATGTGCGTTCCTACTTGACAACATGACTCATTTTTTTATTTATTGGTAAAAATTGATTTTTAGAAAAAAGCTTGAAATTGCCACTTATTTTAATTTTTTTTTAAAAGGGAAAAACAAAATAAGAATGAAAAACCTTAAGTGTGACTCCTGAAGGAAAAACAGGTCTATGGAAAACCAAAGTCAGGTTCGGGGGTCAGGTTACTTATTGGGAAGGTATAGTCGTGAGCCGTAGCACCCTTCTAAGTCCGTATACATACGGTCTCTACTAATCGAATTGAGGGAATTGTGACAATTAATTAATTAATTATAGATACCAAAGAAAATAATAATGCAAATGAGTATGTACAAGTCATGATGAAGATCAACATACAAAAAAATAATAATGAAATCTAATAACCAGAATATGCAAAATGAATGACAAGAGGATTATGCAAAAATGATTTATTGAGCTAAATAAAATAAAATAAAATGGTTTTTAAAAAATTTCAAAGGATTTTATTTAAAATGATTTTGAATTAATGATTTCAATTTATTTATTTACAAAAAAAGAATGAATCAATTTATTTTTTCAATTTCATTTATATTAAATTTCCAAAAAAATAAATTATTTACACTTATTATATCAAAGGAATTTATTACAAAATTTCAATTTGGGTACAAAAATTATTTTTACTTGCTTTTACTAGAAAATAATGAATTTTTACAATTTTATTTACAAAGGTATTTAGATTCATTTTCATTTAAAAGAGTGATTTTTACAAATTATTTAAAATTACATAACTTTATTTGCAAAAGAAATTTTAATTAAAAAGAAAAACAAAGATTTAAATCCTCTATAAACCCTTTTAATCCCCATTTTAATTAAGGAAAAAGAATTTATTTGAAAAAATATTTTTAGACAATTTTATTAAAAATTAATTTTGGGGACAACTTTATTTACAAAACAATTTTTGGACAATTTTTATTAAACAAAGAAATTTTTGGACAATTTTATTAAAAACAATTTTTTGAATTCTATTAAAAACAATTTTTTTTTTTATATTTCTAAATGCATTTTTCTGAATTTTGTAAATAATAAAAAAAACTTTCTTTTATTAAAAATAATATTTTAAAATTATTGTTTTATCAAAACACATTTACTAAATTCTTCCTCTCATTTAAATAAAATTTCTAGTTTGTTCGATGTTCAATTCTGTACATACAAATAAATATGCATAGATAAATATTTACAGAAATCAATAGAAATAAAATCAAATATAAATGGGAACTCAAATATGTACCCCGGTAAGCTTACAACAAGTTCAATGCTCCATTTACAGCTTTTCGAGTCTCATTTTGTTTCATGAAATTCTGTACTCCACGTGTCATAAATTTGTGCTTAGCCAACAGGTTCGTAGAATGAGCTCATGCAAAAACAAAAATAGCTCAAATTTCATATTAATTTACCACCAACAAATTAACTCAAATTTTGTATTAAGTCAACAATTCAAATATTACAAACAATAATTACTATTATAATCAAATCAAGAAAAATGAATAATAATAATAATAATAATAATAATGGAAAACTGGCGACTGGTTGGTGTCCCGGCGGCGGTGATGGGTTGAGTTTTTGAAAAATAATAATAAAGAAAATAAGGAAAAAAATGGAAAATGAAAGGAAGAAGATGGAAAGGAAATGAAGAGTTGTTCGACCAGTAGCGTAGGTGCAGTGGAGGAAGGGCTATTAGGAGAAAAAAAATGGAGGGGAAGGAAAGAAAAAACTAGATGAGAAAATGGAGGGGAGTTGGAGAGCTCCCGGCTGTGAGTGGAGTGTGGGGAAAAAAATGAAGAAGCATGGGAAATGGGCGAGTCAGTTGTGAGTCCTGTTAGAAAAAAAATGAAGAAGAAAAAATTAGGAGAAAATGGGGGCAGCTGGCCATTCTTGCCTTAGGAATGGAGGAGATGAAGAAAAAAAAAAAAAAAAAGCCCCGGAATGAATGGGGGGGCCAGCCAAAAGAAAAAGAAAAAGGAAAAAAAATATAATAAAAAAACCAAATAAAGGGAGTATGTGTATGGCTTGGACGTGGGGTGATGGGGGGTAGGTAAGGGTAAGTGGGGGAATGAGAGGAGAGACGAGAGAGAAATGAAGGAAATAAAATGAAAAATAAAAATAAAAAGCAAAAAATTAATAATAATAAAATAAGAATAAAATAATAATAATAGTAATAATAAATAAAATAAAAAAGTAAAATATAATAATAAAAAAAATAAAACAATATACAAAATAATAAAAACTAAGAAATAAATGGTGAGTGGATCAAAAAATACATATAATCGGGATTTAAAATCTATATACAAAATTGAGCTCAAAATCAATGTAAAATAAAAATGAGACAAATTTTTGGGGCCTACAATCCTTCAATGATAAATAATTTTTTTTTCTAATTCTCTAATTAATAATAATGTTATATCTTATATTGTATAAATTCACCAATCTTCTTCTTTTTTTTTTTCTTTTTTTTTTCTTTTTTTTCTTTTAAATAAAAATGAATAAAAATTTTGTTAGTTGACATCAACAATAAAATAAGAAATTTTAAAAATAAAAAAAACTAAAATACTTAAAAATTAAATACAATTAAAATAAAAAATACTTAAAATTAAATACAATTAAAGTCAAAATAGTTTTAAAAAAAATTAAAATAAAATATTGACTCACTTTGTATTTTTAACTTTTTCTTGATATCTATATTTTTTAGTGTGGTTTAGAAAAGTGAAAGTTAATATTTTATTTTTATAATTTTAGATTTAAAGTTTTTTTTAGTTTAATTTTTAAAATTTCTTATTTTATTGATCTTAAAACAGTTTTTAAGTAAAAAAAATTGTCAATAAGTGTTTTTAACTCGACAAGTAGAAGATTATTTCAAGAAATAATTATCTGAATTATGAAAAAGTGTATATATGTATTTTAAAATACTTTTAAATAGATGAAAATAAAACTAGTTTATAAAAGTTGAAATTTCTTTTTCTATATTTTTTTAAATTAATGACTCAAAACTCACTTTTCTCTATTTAAAATCTCTTGTTTTCTTTTTTCTTTTTATTTTTTTATAAAAATAATATTAGCAAATAAATTTAAATTAAAAATAAATGATATCAAAACATTGAAATATCTTAATACTTATGACCCAAGAATAAAAGTACCTATATGATTTTAAATTATATATATATATTTTAAACGAGGATGATCCTACATTTATTATTACTTCTATTATGACAAAAGATGATTAAGTATGATAAAAAATAGTTTATATTATTAAATAATCTTTTATATTAAATTATTATATATTATTTAAAAAAGTGACAAAAATATTATTATGCATTTAAAAAAAATAATTTTACCCCAACACAAATTACAATATATTTATTTATTTATTTATTTATTATAAAAAATCTATTATTAAATGAAACATGCAATGTCATGTCAAATAATTAATTTACATTATTTGTGTAATTTAAAATAATTAAATTAATTTATGTAGTTTTAATATAAAATGATAAGACACAAGAAAATGATACATATTTTTCCATCTTTTTATTAATTTAAAATTAAAAATACAATGAGATCATCTTTAGTACTATAAAAGGCATGAATATTTTTTTGAAGGCTTCCCTTTTTCATAAATTCTAAAGTTACAATTTAAAATTTTAAATAAAAACAAGTTACCATATAAGGCATCTCCGTCTCCATTGGCATGGAATGTCAAAAGGGCCAATCTTTCAATTATTGGACCCTTTTCTTTTCATTTGACAAGACATAAAGAGTCGGTCCAAGTCATAATTCAATAACCAACATTTATATGGAATTGATGCCATCATCACATAAATTTGGAATCATGGAAAAATAATTCCACCAAGAAAAATGAGTCAGACTTAACATCTTTATATTGGACATATTTCCTTTTCAAACAATAATTATTTTAATTATTTTTGTTCCAATAAAAGTGCATAATTGAAATGGAAAGCAGGGAAGTCAAAAACATTAAATATAAACTTCATTTTCAAACAATAATTATTTAAAATATTTTTCCCAATGAAAGCATAATTGAGGTGGAGAGTAGGGAAGTAAAAAACTATTAAATAGTGTGAAGGAGATTGATTAAGAGAAATTTACCCTAAAATGAGGAAGTGTTCAATGAAATATCCAAGAATGATAGATATCCAAAAAAAAAAAAAAAGTAAAAAACAATAAACATAGGTTAATGTGTCCAAAATATCCAAATTAAATAAGATTTAGAGGTAGATCAATATGCACACCATAGTATGTAAAATAAATATCCAAATGCATTCAAAGCATCCCTTTTTATCTAACCTAATCTAACATTTGCCTAACCTAATCTAACAATCCATATTAGGATATGGGAAGTGTTGGATGTCATAAATAGTAGTCTCAAAACATACATAAGCCACGAGTCATTTTCTATGGGAAGGGAAGGGAAGGGAAGGGAATGAGCCCTATGTGGGCAACTAAGAATTTTTTAGAACTCAATATGCTAATTTTTGCTACAATCACTAAAAATCTTTTATCTTAATGTGATCCACCAATATGTTAGGTTGTGTAGGCATCCAACTTAAAATAATCTGGAAGAGAGTAGTAGAAGGAAAAGGAATAAGGGTAGAAACTATTAGGATTGAACCCTCGAAAGTATGACATGATATAACAGATTAAGATATATTTATAAATTTATTTACTTATATTTCTTGGTTTCCCTTTATCCTTTTTACATTAATTGGATATTTGAGTATGCATGCTCATATCTCTTACATTATATGTAATTTTGGTGCATTAGGAGTTGTATAGAGGATGCAAGTCATGGGTTCCTCATACGTAGAGAAGTTGTACATAGTTAGTTCGTAGATTTAGGCAATCTAGTAAACATTATAGTGCATTACCTCCCAATTAGAAGGATGATTTGTCTTGATCGTCAAAATAGGTTTTTATGGTGAGTGCAATATTGTATGTGATGCACACTAGATAGGATATATGGTTAATCATGATAATCGATAACCTTATGTCATAATTCACCAAACTATTATATTGCATAAACTGTTAACCTTGAGAAGATATTAACATGTGCCAAAGTCAATAGGAGACTTTGACCTATGAGTGAAACCCTAAGGTGGTCACATATCCCTATACTATTGATAAAAGTTGGTGGTAACATATATTCTTAATAGAGGCACCATGATATCTCATGGATTGAGATAGTGTGTTTCCTTGGGTGATCCAAATGACATATGATTTAGAATATTATGATCATAACATTTCCTTTAGTGAAAATTTGACATATGCTCCTTGAAGTTAGAGTATTTGAATTGATCATATAATAAGTGTGATTTGTAACTCAAGGATTAGAGAGGTAATCTTGACTGGTGATAGCACTACCTTGTTTGATTACAGACACTAATTCATGGGAAGCTTGCATGCAGTAGATATTAGGTCAAAGACTAAGAAGAGAAGGGAAGGAAGATGGAGGAGTGATGGTGAATTGAATGGCGACCATTTTTTCAGAAGAAGTGCCAATGTTAGTAGCAGTGAGGGATGATGACCCATTTTGGAGGCAATGACCAAATGTTATGATTAAGCTCCCACCAAAGTTTTGCACCAAAATAATTAATGTTTTTAAAACTAGATCGAACCGATCAATCGGATCGGTTGAATCGTTAACCAATGGGCTTTCCTGTTCGGCTTGCTAGATCCAACCATCTAGTAGTTAAACTAGTATTGAACCTTTTGAGCTGTCGGTTGAGCAGACGGACGAATTGTTCGATTCCTAAGGAATCGGTCACAATTGACCCAAAATTTAATTGGGCTCTTCACATTCAAAGTCCATATTTACTCAAAGCCATATCCAAGCCCATTGCCCATACTCATGTGTTGTACCTAATTGTTTCAAGATATTTAAATAGCCTATATTTGAAGATGAGGAAAAATGTTTTTTTGCACCTAAGGGGAATTGAGCCATTGACTTGTAGTTACAAAATGCAGGGCATGGACCATTGTACCACTATGGTTTTAATATATGTTGTTATGCAATAAATTAAATAATAATGTCGACACATTGATTTTTTTTTTCCATAAAACCATTAAATAAATATAAATATTAACATTCATCTTTATTTTTATAATAATTATATAATGAAAAGTATGAAAATAATATAAATGAATTAATATAATAATTTTTTAAATAATAAGATATACAAATAAAATTAAATATTATAATTTTTCTTTAATCTTAAATATATATTCATACTTAAATATTATAGGGAGAATTGTGTTTTGGGCCCAGTTGGACCCAAAAATTAACATTTGGTCCATATATCATACATATTTAAACCCAAGACCCAAACAAAGTATGACAATTAATATGAAGGATATTGTCTTTCATTAATACCTAAAATACCCTTAACCCTTATATAAACACAAGTGTGTATGAATTTCAATTTTTTTGTGTTTTTTTTTCCCTTTTTTATTCCTTATTAAGTATTACTCATTTCTAACTTTTTTTTTTCTTCCAATCTATATTTCTATTTTATGTCAAATAAAAACTAATAATGTTTTTTTGTTTTTTCATTTTTAAAGATATTGAATCTTTTTGCTCTTATTATAAGCAATGATAAAAATTTTGAGATTTTTCATCCAAATATTTTTTATCTTTTTGTATTTATCTTTTAGTTTAATTTTTAATTTTTTATTTTAAATTTATATTACCCTTTCATTTATATTTTTCTCTTATTTTTAATTATTTTTTATATTTTCTAAATTAACCATATTTAAAAAAAAATTAAATTGACTATCACTTCACTCTATTATATATATATATATATATATATATATATTGAATCTTTTTGCTTTTATTATAAGCAATGATAAAAATTTTGGGATTTTTCATCCAAATTTTTTTTATCTTTTTGTATTTATCTTTTAGTTTATTTTTTTATTTTAAATTTATATTACCATTTCATTTATATTTTTCTCTTATTTTTAATTATTTTTTATATTTTCTACATTAACCATATTTAAAAAAATTTTAAAATTGACTATCACTTTAATGTTTTTATTTTATAATTTTTAAAAAGATAGATTTATTGAAAAAAACAATAACTAAGATATGAAATTCTAATATTATATTAATAATTTTGCTTATTTAGATAGACTAATGCAAAGTATTTTGATTCACAACAAGAAAATTATTAGTGCAATTTTTTAGTAAAACTTTGGAAATTAAATTTCAAATAAAATATATTATATAAAATTTTATCTAAAAATTATTAAAAGTGGTATTTAATTTTTTTATTGACTTTCAAATTTATCTAATTTTTTACTTGAAAGGTAATAGAACGTGTTTACAAAAAAAAAAAAAAAAAAAAAAAATTAGTTTTTCATTTTTTAAATAAATGAGTATAAATATATTTAAAAAATTAAAGATAATCTTAGTAAAAAATTTGATAAATATGATTATAATTTTAAATATAGATTCATTTTGATAAAATTTCACCAAAAAAAATAGTGGAAAGAAAGAACATTGCTAAAATTACAAAAACAAAATATGCAATTACAAAAATTTGATGATGAAATTTAAAAATAAATTTCGAAACAATTCTTGAGTGAGATAATTTGAGTGGGGAAAAAATATTTGAGTGGAAAAAAATGGGAAAGTTTTTCAAAATCACTTGAAATCCTTAACAAAAAGTAATCTTGCACACCCTTGTACAATTAGTAAATTTGTCTTGTACAGTTAGTGTAATACCCTTGTACAATAACTCAAATTTCATACATCATCTCATGAATATTTGACAATAGGTCGGTTAACCATGTTTGCATTGGTTTAGTTTTAAAAAAGAAGAAAATTGTTGTATAATTTTGTTTTATAATCATCATAAGTGAGCTACCTATTAAAATGACCATATACAAGTTAGATAAAGTGCATGAGATGAATGTATGCTTAACTAATGTGTGTAAGGAATGTCACTTATCCTCGGTTAAGGGAAATAAGCAAACAAATTTTTCAGAATCACTTACAATCCTTTACAAATAATAGTCTTGTACACCCTTATACAATTAGTATATTTGTCATGTATACTTAGTGTAAATACCTTGTACAGTGACTCGAATAAAACGTTATTTTATTTTATTTTCAATGCAAAATGTAATTAAAAATAAGACAAAGAAATTACTTAAAAACTATTATTTAAGCCAAGTTTATTTATTTATTTATTTCCTTTTATTTTTGGAAATAAAGAAAAAAGAATAAAAAATTTATTTAACCATAAGAAATATGGATATAAAATCAGTTGGAAAATTCCAAATTTATTTATTTATTTCATTTTATTTTTGGAATTAAAGAAATAAAAAATAAAAAAACTATTTAATCATAAAAAATATTGATATAAGATATGTTAAAAAATAGAAATAACCCCAAATTTATTTACTTATTTCATTTTATTTATTTAAATTAGAAAGTAATTTATTTTAATAGATTAAAATGTGCACAATAGTTTTATTACTTTGTTAATTATGGATATATTAAAATTTTCTATTAGAAAAAAAATAAATAAAGAAAATAAAATTAAAAAGAGTAATAAATATATATAATTTAGTTATTTAATTATTTTTCATGTAAAAGATAGTTCCACAAAAAACACATAATTGATCAATTTCTTTGTTTAGTCGTAAACATATTATATTTTTTTATTATTAAAATAACTAATGGAAAAAAAATAAAAATGGATAATCAATTAATGTAATTTAATTCTTTTTATTATTTTCATATAAAAAATAGTACTAAACAAGGTTTTCAATTTTTGTTTTTAAAAATATTTTTCAAGTTTTGATTAAATGTTTTTTCAAAAAGAAAATATAAAAAATATAAATCATATCACTATTTTTTAGAAAGTATTTTTTTAAATAGTTTTTGAACATAATTTTTCTTTATTTATAATTTAAAATAGAAAATAATGTTGATTTTCAATTATTTATAAAAAATAAAAAATAAAAATAATGAAAAATCCAAATTGTTAAAATAGAATTATTATTGTTGCATTAATAACGATGCAATAAAGACAAAAAAAGCTTATGTGAAAGGTTATTGGGTATTTTAGTCCATCACTATTTTATATCCTTAAAAGGTAATGTATAGAAAATTTGAAGGATATATTGGTTTTTTCACATCTCATATCCTTTCCATCAATTATGGAAGTTATATGGACCAAATGTTAATTTTTAGGCCCAGCTAAGCCCAAAACACAATTTTCCCAATATTATATATGTATTAAAATTTTTAATTATATATGTTCATTATTTTTTATAATTATTTTTATTTTTATATAATACATAAATTATTAATATATTTATAACATCATTGATTTGATCACAGTTCAACCATCAATTCGACCATTAAACCGTGAATCCATAACTTTTTCGATTTAATGACCAATCCAATTTTGAAATTGAAAATAATCATATTTTTATTTTTATTTTTATCATTATCCTTTTCTTCCGTACAAACACACTCATCTGATTAAATAAACCAATTTCATGTTAAATGTTATCATATTTAGATTAAATGTAACCATCTTCTTTTTAAAATTTTTATCTTCTATAAATATAAAAAAATTATCAAATTCCTAGTAATTATACTTTTTATTCAAAAATAGTAATAACGTATAAAAAACTTTTACAATGAACCATGATATTTTAAAAATTCACACAAATATTTATCTACTTTAAAATAAATATTAAATAATAAAAAATAAATAATAATGATTTCAATAAATAATGTAATGAAAATTTATTTATTAAAATGCAATAATAATTTACTAAAAACTATAAAATATAGGTATTAAAATATTAATAAGTCCATAAATTATATTTTTATTAAAGATAAATAATAATGTTTTAAAAATTACAAGTTTTAGTAATATATTATTTAAAATTAATTATAGTTTTATTAATGATAGAGATTAGAGAAATTCACAAACATGGGATTCACCTTAAAACATGCAATTAATGTTTGTGAATATTATAGGCATATCATGCTAGGTCTTAATGTTATGTCAAAGAGACTTCTCACACAACGTTCTCAATGAAAATTCACCAATAGGCATCATGCTAGTTTGACATTGATCTCACTGTGTCTATCAAAGTTCAATATTTTCTTTCTATTACTCCATTTTGTAATGAAGTCCCTGATGCACACAACTAAGATATTATTTCATGCTCCTTATGGAAAGAATCATTTACTAGAAACACTACCTCAATGTAATCGAAGTGATTTGATATGTTTACCTAATAGGTTATCCAATTCCACCTTAAATTTAATAAATTTATCTGAGGCATCAAATTTCCTATGTACTAGACACACATATCCAAATCTAAAGTATTTATCAATAAAAAAAAAGTTTATGAATTACCCATACCCTCTATGTATAAGCTTTAAAAGTTTCATATATACACATCAGTATACACTAATTCCAAGCATTCCTTGGTTTTATGTCCTTTAGTAATAAAGGGCCTCTTAGTCATTTTATCATTTATACAGGATCTATGAACTAGAAGAACCTCTAGAATTATAATGTCCAGACTTAACCAGTCTTGGATCCTATTTATATTAAAAAAACTTAGGCTTTAGAAGCGAAATGTTTAATTAATGATAGGTTTTTCCTTTTAGTGAGATCTAACTATTCTCACTCCTTAGCAAAGTGATAATGGAGTCTCACATAAAAGAGGCAATACCTCCCACTAGCTTGCACTACTGACCTCACAACTAAAGCTAAGGTAAGTAAAATCCCATCATATAACCTTCTCACTCGTTGCATGGAACTATAGATAGTGGGCCTAGAATCTATCTATCTCAATCGGTGAAATCCACAACTATATATTCAACAACAAGAACATGATGTGTACTTTCTTTTTTCCTTAGGTAGTCCAAGTTGTAGACATTAAAATTTTTAGTGAAATAAATTATCACCAAATTGGTCTTAAAAAAGTATGACTCCCCGATTCGACAAAATTTGGGATCAACACGTGATTGGTCCTACATATATTTGACATGTGGCATATGTTAAAAAGGTAACACATGCTTGGCAAAATTTAAAGACTACAAAATTTAGCCTTCCAAATAAAATTAAATCTTTCAATTGAAATCAAAGGAAAATTATATATATATATATATATATATATATATATATATATATATATATATATATATATATATATATATATATATATGTTCTAATTGACAAATTATTAAATGAAACAAATAGTCCAATTGAAGTCAAAAGAGAATAAAGAATAAATAAATATTCTCTTGTTGGAAAATTTCCGTAATGAAGAAAACAAGTTGCTAAAATTAAGCAACTAAATTTTAGGGAATTTTAAAATTTAATTTCCTAATTTCATTTATAAATAAGGGTGACTTCGTTTAATGAGGGGACTTCGAGGTCGAAAAAAATGACTCCACATGAGAAACAAAGCTTTACAAAGAAGAAAAGGCTTCATAAATCTCCTTACAAGTCCAAGAAACATAGAAGAATTACACACATGTTCTTTGCTTTTCAACAAAATCATTTAAGAATAAGCCACTCTAGGCCCTTGATTGACTTTGAAAACAAAGCAAACATTTTCATCATCTACACACGCGATCTTCATTGTTCAATGTATTCATTCAGAAATAAGTCACTTGTGGCCTTCAATTGATCTTCAAAATTTAGAAAATGTCATCATCATTTTCAAAATTATGATCAAGGAGAAATAATAAGAGGATATATTCTTTTGTAAAAGAATATTACCACAAAGATTGTACCCCATAATTTATCAATTTTAATAAAAATATTTTGTTCGCATATTTTCCCCATCGTTTTGTTTATATTGTAGGATCTTTATGAAATTTGTGTGTATAAATTTTTGAAACGCTTGACAGTATCTCTTTGCCTCTTATCTTATCCGCCAAGAAAATGATCACTACCAAGACGATCACATCTAAGAAAGTTCAAGCTGTGCATGTCAACAAAGGTAATGACAAGATTATCATTACCCAATCGACACACAGTACCTCTACATGCCCAATGACTTATAGCAAAGTGAAATCGACTACTATATCATCAACAAAGTTAGCAAGCGAGCACACTCATTTGCTAAAAACAACAGGGATGCATGATAGTTACCAACCAGTTATCACTTTAGCCTCTTTGGGGTAAAAGGGACGAAGTTCTCATAGTAAAGAAAAAAACCATTAAGCAATGAAGGACTTTGAGGATAAGTCCCTATACTCTATTGATGATGCCAACTCAACCATTGGCTCACCAATTGGTGTGTCAAAGTAAGACAACTCCTCCGATCATTCTAGCTCTTTCACTTCTTCCTTCTCAATGACTATGCAAGTAATAGGCTACTGATCTTACATCCATGGAAGAACAACTAGAAAAAATGGTTCATGCCATTGACAAACTCACCAAGACTGTCAAGGAGAAATATCTACAAATAGCCTCTCTCATGAACAAGGTTGAGACATAAATGCAAAACACAATTAAGTCAAGTCAAGGACTCACTCACCCTTTAAGGACCGATTCTCCTAGTGATGCACCACATGCATCTAAGTCGATGCAAATCGGTAGACAAATCATTAAATTTGCCTCGGTGGCATTGTTATTTATCCAATAACTTCCGGACACGATAACTAACATCATTAGAGCGCATTATGGTAGTGGACCCTCATAAAATACACTCATGTACTCTAAGCCTTACACCAAGAGGATTGATAACCTACGTATGCTTGTGAGTTATCAACCTCCAAAGTTTCAGTCATTCAATGGAAAAGGAAATCCAATGTAACATGTTGCCCACTTTGTTGAAACTTGTAATAATGAATGTACAAAAGGTGACCTATTGGTCAAACAATATGTTTGATCTCTCCAAGGGAATGCCTTTGATTGGTACACAGATTTTGCATTCAAGGGCATTGAAAACTGGGATCAAATGGAGCATGAATTCTTCAACCATTTTTATAGCACCCGAAAAGTGGTAAGCATGATGGATCTCACCAATACCAAACAATGAAAGATGAGCCGATTGTTGACTACATCAATCGATGTCATTGCAATGATAGATTATTTGAGGTATTGGCTGTGAAAATGTGCATATAAGGAATGCATTGGGGTATTTGGTATATCCTTCAAGATATACAACCTTGCACATTCGAAGAGTTGGCTATTAGCAATTGGTTCCTTGAGATTCTTGAGTGCAAGTGCCTGGAAAAAATGAGATGTGTAAATGATCCAAACTACTGTCATTACCAAAAAATCATCAACAACTTAATGGAGAAATGTTTCATCTTAAAAGAACTCATCATGAAACTTGCAAAACAAGGAAGAATTCATTTGGATTTTGATGAAGTGGTAGAGTCAAATCATGTTGCAGTCACTTTAGGAGGGAACAACGTAAACAAAATATTCATCGACATCTAAATAAGAAAAAAATAAAAGAAGCCCAATAGAAAACAAGTGGTTGAACAGGTTGATGATCTCTTGGTACAAAAGCTCATCACGCCTATCACTTTAGGAGAATACTTCCCTCTAAAGTTCTTCGATGGAGGGATGATGATATCAACTCATATTGTCATGCCTCAAAACCCACTCCAAGGGCATGACAATCATTTCACACCTCAAACCCGAAGGCTCAAAGTGAAAATTATACAAACATTCATCTTGTAATTGGATGGTTTCCAATTACCAAATTCTTGTTTAGAGCAGTAAAATAAATAAATTCAATAATCCTCAATTGTCAACTTTAAAACTAACACATCAGTCAAAGTGTTATTGTCCAAATAACTTCAAACTCATATAATTTAAGTAGAAATTAAATTTTAATATCTATACAATGTCTAAAATAATGTTTGAACCAAAATCCTAATAAATACAATTCCTTAACCTAGCCATCACTCCTTGCCCAAATTGAAAGTACCTGAAAAATTGTCAACGAAAGGGAATGAGCTCAAAGCCCAATAAGGAACATTAATATAGTTTCATGGATAAAATATTTTCAATTATCATTTCAAATAAGAAATACAATGCATAATTTTTTTTCATATAAACTTTTGAGTTCAAACATGCTAATACATTCAACACTTTTCAATAAAACTTTCCCATATCCATTTCAAAACAATTTCATATCAAAACTAAATAAAATACATTCAAAATATCTTTAGTCTGGTTATCGAATAACAAATGGTGCCCAATTAGGTGGGACTTCACAAATGAGTGGCTATCCCCAAATTTGTTCCTTTCAAGATGGACAAACCGAAAGTCAACTATTATAACTGGTTGACTAGGGCTATATAATATAAACTATTATAACCCATTGACTAGGGTCGAAAATGTTAACAATTATAACCCGTTGATTTGGGTAATGTAAACCAAAGTCAAACACTTTATTTCATTAATTCAAGCTTATAAAACAAAACATCATATTTCCATAATTTTTCATGGAAAACATATATTTGATCCATGCATAGAAATAAAAATAAAATTTTTCATAATTTAAAATAACATATAAAAAGAAATACTTTCTTTTACAAAATTTGTATTAATTTCCCTTGCCTTGAACAAACACTCAAAATCTTGAAGAATTTAGCTTGAAAAAATTTACTCCTCACATAACATAATATCATAAACAACATTTATTATTAATTATTTATCTAAAGGTATAAATTTGACAATTTTAAAAATATTTTATTTAGTATTAGAGATCCTAAATAATTTCTCATGTTAATATTATTACCATCCAATATTATTTTCAACTTCCTAAACAATAATATATAAATTAATGAATTTCCAAATTTTTATAAATATATTTCTTCCAAATCTTATTATAACCATCTATTTCTTTTATATACTTAAATTATATTAAAACTTTTACTTATAACAATAATTATTATAATTATTAATCCAATATTGCTTCTAACTTAACAAATACCCCATGTACTTTTAACAACTTCAATAACTTCACCAACTCCACTCATTGTTATTATTATTATTATTTTAATTTATTTCATCCCCTAACTTACAAACTATTACCCTTTGCCTCTCATGGTTACTGGATTGATATTTTTTTTTTCTCTCAACAATCTCATAGCCACACATATTCGTTTATTTTTTTTTCTTCTTTTTTTCCCCCTCAAATTGCCACCCAACATAGTGCCTCAAATTCCAAAATCCATAAACCATGCCATTCTTATTATTATTAATAATTTTTTTATTCTTATCAAATTAGAATTCTCTAAAAAAACGTATTAAAGTTAGCATTAGCTCAAATATGACTATCTAATAAATTTTTTTTGAAAAAAATATTCTAGTGAAAAACGAAATAAAACTTGTAAGTTCTAAAATATTCGGGTTTAAAAATATATTGTAGTACCATGATAACTCTATGTACATATTTATTTTATAATAAAAATCTACATATCAAATAAAAAGTAATTTTTAATTAATTATAACTAATATAATTATGTCTAATTAATTTTTTATTATTTAATAAACAAGTATATCCTATTATTTTTTGAAGAGTGTTGATAATTTATTTGATAAGATTTTTTCTCAAATTCCAAAAAATAATAAAATATTAATAGCACAATATTTTCTAAACTTTAAAAAAAGTAAAATAATAATTGGTGAGATTTTCAACTCTTGTGAAATTAGAATAAAAAGAAATTATACTTTAATAATAATTTTCTCTAAAAAAAAAGATATTAAAGCAAGGAATGAAAGTAATACTATTTATAATAAAAATAAGGTAAGCCCGATTTTATGACACTTACCATAATTGAAAAATAACTTATTTTTAAATTTTTTAAAAATGTAAATTTAAATAATAAGTATTGAATATGAAGATCAAGAATCAAGTTCCATGAAAGAACAAGCTCTTTTACATAGGTTAATAGTTGATTTTTGAATCATATATGTGTATATATATATATATGCTCTTAATGATATAGGTAATATCTTTTATACAGAAATTCAAAAAAAAAAAAAAAATCTTTTCTATAGATTTATCTTATTCATTTGTTTTAAAAAATAATACTCCCTATTTTCTATACAATTTACTAAATTTATATTTTATTATTTATTATAAAATTTTTTTAATAAATTAAAATTCTCATTTTAGCATTATGGATATTTTTTTGGTATTATTGAAAAAAGACAAGGAAGACAATAAAAAATTAATTTATCTAAATATTTAAATTAATTTTTCTAATTTATAAATTATATATTTTTTAATTATTAAATCTTATATCTAAAAAAAAAGAATAATATTAAAGAAAAAAAGTATTATTTTAAATATTTTTATTTTATTTTCCTCCACTTTTTTTTTTTATTCTATTTTATTTCAATCACATTTTTCCTTCAAATTTCAAAACCAGAAAAATTCTTATTATGGGTAAAAAAAAAAAGTAAGAAAAATGATGAGAATTTTTTTTAAATGGGATGCAATAAAAAGAAAACTAATTTTTAGTTTCCTTATTACCCAAATATTTTCTTTTTTAAAAAAAAATATTCCTAAAAACATTAAATAGCCATTACAAAATCAAATATTTTCAACAAATATCAACTAAATGAGTTTCAAAAGGCATTATATAAAATAAAAATGATTAACAAATAAAAAAAATCAAATTATTAAAGGAAAAGTTTATTATGATGTTCTCATTTGAAAATATATGTAAAATGAGATATTATCTATTTATATTTTAAACCATATTATTAGATTTCTAAATATTTGCTTTTTTATATGCTCTTAATGATATAGGTAATATTTTTTATACAAGAATACAAAAATTTTAATTCTTTTTATAGATTTATATATTTCATTTTTTAAAAATAATATTCCCAATTTTCTTTGCAATTTACTAAATTCATATTTTAATATTTACTATCAATTTTTTAATAAATTAAAATTCTCATTTTAGCATTCTTGTATTTATATATGAAAAAATAAAGACTAATAAGAAAAACATCCAAGAGGGGTTGAATTGGGTTTTTCAAAAAACTTTTTCAACACAATTAATTTAAGTACAATATAAGCAAATATAATGAGATAGAGTTAGAAAATTCAAACTCAAATTTTATAGTGGTTCGGCACTTCCTTGCCTACGTCCACTCTCCTCAAGCTCCTAACCGAGTGAGGGTTCCACTAATTTGAAGCTTCAACCAAGCTTCTAATCTTCTTTACATTTGGATTCCGACTCCAATGGGCTCTTACACGATCTTTTCAAGATTCAACACACTTGAAGGCTTTAACACTCAATTTACAAGAATGATCTTCTCTCAACCTAGCTCAATAATGGCTCAAATATAAATCAAAGCTAGGATGACTCACAAGGGTACACTAAGAGATATGCAAATGAAGATTTAATGCATCAAGAAAGAAATGAGAGCTTTTAAGGCAAGAACAAGTGGGTAGACAATTGATTGCAAGTGTTCTCTATATAATAAATGAAGTGGAGCTCTCAATTTATAGGTTTTTAAGCTCGGAAGCCAAGAAAAACAAAAAACAGCCTTAACCGGTTGAGTTGGAGGTCGAACGGTTCACTAGCCATTGGAACATTTAATGCTTTGGTAGGTTACCGTTGCCTCGATTAGACCTTAACCGAAGGTCGACTCGGAAGGAGGGTACCTCAACCAGGAAAGGAAGACTACTGGATGAGAGAGAGTGTTTTGACACTCCTCGACAAGACCTTGACCAGACAAAGGCAACCGGTCGACCGGTTCCCTGGCCGATTGAGCCGTTGTTGGCTTGTGCCTTGACCAGCTCAGCATTTTAGCCTCAAAAACCTATCTTTTTCAGTTTTTTTCCTTTCTAACACTTAGGCAAGGTCTTTAAGTAAATTAATATGCCAATTTTGAAACATTTTGCCTAAGGTACATTTGATAAAACTCGGGTTTTAATGAAATTGTAACTTTAAAGAGTAAACTAAGTTTTCCAAAAATGCATAAAAAGATATGTAAAACCTAAGTGCACCCATGCATTCATCTTATATTTGTTTCATATGATTAAAAGTTTTCCAAATGTCTCAATCTTGTATCCATTTGGTCATTTGATGAATTTCAAATTTATATCTGAGATTATTTACAATTCAAACCAATTAGTCACTTAACCGTGGTTTGTTATCATCAAAACCTGATTAGGAGAACTCTTGGGCTACAATCTCCCCATTTTTTATGATGACAAACCTTGGTTATCTAGGAGAAGCAAAAATCTTCCCCTCAAATTAATCATGGATTAATCAATCAAAACTTATGAAGTTAAAACCAAGATAATCAAGACATGCAAATTTTCAATAGGAAACAGTGTAACTCATGAAACATATAGCATATAATATATATAAGTCAAAAGTAAACAAAAACATATAAGCCTATCATATATATGATCCAAAGATATGACAATGATATGCATGTAAGTCTCCTAAATCCTAAATATCTTTCCTCCTTTTGGCAACATAAAAAAGAAACGAATGAGGTCTCTATGAAATCAAAGCCGATGAGGTGGAGGTGGAAACACGGAGCGTAGGTAAGCCATCATCTCCTTATGTTGCCTCTCCCGATGACTCTCAATGCTCTCAATCCTCTACTGGAGATGCTCAAAAGCAGCCTGCTATTGATCCATGCGATCCTCCATACGCTCAAATCTCCGCTGCAGATATTCAAACTGAGAAGTGAAACCAGTCGATACTAATCCATGCGATCCTTCATGGAGTAAAATCAAGTATCGTTGACTACTGTAAGATCCTCCATGCAAGTGCCAAGAGAGTTGATCTAAACAAATAAATCCATCTAAGGCGCATGATTTGGAGCGTGAGGTGCCTGATGAGGTGATGTCTCTATGTGAGGAGGCTCAATGAATGATAGCTGAGAAAATGGTCTCGCTATGTATGTCAGCTCAAACATCATCGGCTTAGAAAATGTGACCTCAAACTAAACACCCTCTGACTGGAGTGGAGGAATGTCAAGTTTGGGCTCTCTCTACTCAAAGCCTCTCGAAGGGTCTAGCCCACCTTCCATCTCTCGTATCTCGGCCTCCTCATCTACTCCGGGATGCACCTGTCCCCAGGCCTGTGCTGGTGGTCTCTCTACTTTCTTGATCTAGGAACCATCAGGGGCCTTTTCAAATTTCATCCGCCCTAAGGGCTGTTGATCATATGTGTCATAAATGCTGGGGACCTCAAAATCTGTCTCTCTGCTCAAATCGACCTCGGCATCCTTGAACACCCTAGTGAGGAAGTAGCCATAGGGGAATACACGGGTCATGCTCTCGCAGCATGATATCATGTGCATCATCATCAGATACCCCATGTGAATCCGTCTTCCCGTCATAATGGAGTCCACGATGAATGCCTCAAGGTAGGAGACCTCATCTCGGTGTTCGTCTCGTGGCAGTAGGATGGAGCAAATCAAGTGGTGAAGTACTCTGCTGATCACGATCAGGCTATGAGCAGATGGTTTGCCCATCCCCTAAGCGTCTGCAAGTGGCCTCTCTAGGCTCGAAACCCGACACAGTGGGCCAAGCCTTGGACTCATACACCTTGAGTCCAATTGGAGCAATATCAAAAATACGGCAAATGCTTTCCAAGTCTAGTCGAATCTCAACTCCTCTAATAGTGGAAATAATCAGGCCACCAAGTCAATATATAGCCCTCGAATAAAACGCTCTCACCAATGACGGAAAAATTGGCTCCAAAATAGTCACTACCAGTAGCTACCCCATTATACTGAAAAGTCCCTCATACTCGAAATGTTGTAGTTGGAAGAAATTAATATTTCTCCCTGAAACTACTTTCCTCTGAGCGAACTTTTGCTTGTACCTCTGATAATCCTCCACGGTGCTAAAAAGAGTAGTGTCAAACTTGCCTTTCGGCGAGTCTTTGTCTGAGCAGGCTAAAACGACTTAGCTGGGCGCTTGCCCTGTGTCCTATAAGCAATCAACTCTCTCTTAGGAGCCATGAGAAGAAGCAAAACATTGAAGAAGGAGTTGGTAGAGAGAGAAACGAGCACAATCAAGAGAGAAACGAGCATAATCAAAAGCCCTAGGTGCGCGAAAATGGAGAAGAAACCGACTATGACGCGTGAAAGCACTCCAAAGCCAAAACCATAGCCTCTAATCATCCTAAAAATCCACTCCAAGGCCTGCAATTGATCCAAAATCTTGCTCAAACTAGTTTCTAGAAGCATAAATGTGAAAAGCCCTAATGAAATGGAGGGGAACAATGGAGAAAATGAAGTGCGGGAGGCTTTTTAAATTCCCTGTCCCAATGACCCCGTCGACCAATCCTAATCCGATCGACCGCCTGGTCAACGGTCAACGTGGTCAACTTTTCAACTTTTGCGCAATTTCTCGTCTCGTGATCCTCCCCTTGCCCTTTTTAGTTGAAATTCCCAATTTTTTATGCCTAATGCCAAAGGAATTTTTATTTTGGTTAAAAATTGACCATTTATCTAAGTATATGTCTATACGAATTCATTAAGCAATCATTAGATTATAAAGAAATCACCCCTAGTTGTCTTCTAATATCAACAAATTGTTCTTCACTTAGAGGCTTTGTAAAAATATCGAAGAGTTGATTTTTTGTGCTTACAAATTCAAGTGTAATGTCTCCCTTTTGTGCATGGTCTCTAAGAAAATGATATCTAATCTCTATATGCTTAGTTCTAGAGTGTTGCATGGGATGTTTTGAAATATTTTATGGCACTAGTATTATCACATTTAATAGGAACATACTCAAAAAATAAATCAAAATCACTAAGTGTTTGTTTCATCCAAAGAATTTATGCACAACATAAATCGGCTAATATGTATTCAGCTTCCGCCATTAACAAGGCTACCAAATTTTGCTTCTTACTATGCCATGAAGCAAGTGAGTGTCCCCGGAAATGACAAGTGCCACTAGTGTTTTTTCTTTCAATCCTACAACTGGTAAAATTGACATCCGAGAATCCAATTAATTCAAAGTTATCACTCTTAAGATACCATACGTCTATGTCCATTGTCCCTTTCAAAATCTAAGAATTCGTTTTACAACACTTAAGTGAGATTCTTTAGGACAAGATTGAAATTTGGCGCACAAGCACACACCATACATGATGTCGGGTCTACTGGTGGTCAACTATAGCAAAAAACCTATCATGCCTCTATACATAGTTGAGTCAATGGATTTACCTTTCTCATCCTTATCAAGCTTGATGGATGAACTCATTGGAGTCTTTATTGCTTTAGCTTCTTCCATGTTGAATCTTTTGAGAATATCTTTTATATAGTTTGCTTGATTGATGAAGGTTCCTTCCTTTAGTTGCTTCATTTGAAGTCCAATGAAGAAGTGGAGTTCTCCCATCATACTCATTTCAAACTCACTATGCATGCACTTAGAAAATTCTTCACAAGGAGAGACACTAGTGTCTCCAAAAATAATATCATCAACATATATTTGAATTAAGAGCATGTCCTTTTCTTTGGTCTTTATGAAAAGAGTTGCGTAAATTTTTCCCATTTTAAAACCTTTTTTCAAAAAAATTTACTCATTCTTTCATATCATGCTCTAGGTGTTTGTTTCAAACCACAAAGTGTCTTTTTAAGTTTAAAAACATGGTTAGGAAAGTTAAAACTTTGAAAACCGGGTGGTTGTTCAATATATACTTATTCATTTATAAAGCCATTCAAAAAAGCATTTTTCATATCCATTTGATATAAAACAAAGTCTTTAAAGTATGCAAAAGCAAGTAGCATCCTAATAGCTTCCAACCTAACTATGGGAGCAAAGGTTTCTTCATAATATATCCCTTCTTCTTGATTAAAACCTTGGGCTACCAATCTTACTTTATTTCTAACAATTATGTCATTTTCATCCATTTTATTTCTAAAGACTCATCTAGTTCTAATAACATTTTGATTTGAAGGTCTTGGCACTAATTCCCATACTTCACTTCTTTCAAATTGATTTAACTCTTCTTGCATAGAAATCATCCAATTTTCATCAACTAAAGCATCATTTATATTTTTAGGCTCAATTTGAGAGATAAAAGCAAGATTATTGCAAATATTTCTACGAGATGATCTAGTTCTTATCCCACTGATGGATTACCTATAATTTGATCTTGCGGGTGGTTGATGACAAACTTCCAATCTTTAGGAAGGTCTTGGCTTGATTCACCTTGCACTTGTTGAGGAATGGGTAGTGCCAAAGGTGATTCTTCTTTGTTGGGATCCTCTCCAATTTCTTCTTGTTGCCTTCTATCTTCAATTTGCAATTTTCCCATGGATGTCTATAAACCTAAATCATCATCAAAACTCTCTCTTCCTTGGAGAGAATTGTTAGATTCATAAAAAATAATATAGATGGACTCCTCTACAACCATGGTTCTTTGTTTAAAACTCTAAAGGCTTTACTTAAAGTTGAGTAACCAAAAAAAATTCCAACATCCGATTTTGCATCAAATTTTCCAAGATTGTCTTTGGTGTTTAATATAAAACATTTGCACCCAAAGACTTTGAAATAATTAATGTTGGGTTTCTTGTTTTTCCAAAGCTCATAGAGAGTTTTCTTAAGAATGAGCTTCAATAATATTCTATTTAAAACATAACAAGAAGTGTTAAGCGCTTTGGCCCAAAAATATTTAGGTAAATTGTTTTCATTTAGCATGGTTCTAGCCATTTCTTGAAAAGTTCTATTTTTCCTTTCAACTACCCTATTTTCTTGAGGAGCAATATCTTCAAAATCAATATTTTCAAATTCTCTCCTATGATCACTTCTTATACAAGTAATTGTAAAACCTTTTTCATTTTGAACCTTATTGCAAAACTTTGAAAACTCATAAAGGCTTTATTTTTTTAACTTAAAAACAAGACTCAAGTGTGTCTAGAGAAGTCAACCACAATAACCTATTCATAAGGTTTTCCTCCAAGACTGGGTGTTCTAGAGGGACCAAATAAATCCGTATGCAACAACTCAAGAGGCCTAGATGTTGAAATGAAATTTTTGTTTTTGAAAGAGTTTTTGATTTGCTTTCCCACTTGACAAACTTCACAAACTTTGTCTTTTTGAAAATTAATTTTGAGAATGTCTCTAACCAGTTTATCTTTGTTGAGTTAGGAAATGAGCTCCATGTTAGCATGTCCTAACCTCCTATGCCACAACCAACTTTGATCATGCATGCTTGAAAAAAATCTATCATGGCCATCCTATTTTGAAATATTTATAGCATAAACATTATCACGTCTATGGCTCCACTAATAAAACACTTTCAATAAGAGACGATGTGTCATTACCAATGTTGTCTTGACCAATGATTCTTCCTTTTGCATTGTCTCCAAAGGTAACATATCCTTCATTCCTCTTTGTAAGGAAAGCAAACTTGGATTCATCTCCTGTCATGTTTCTTGAGCATCCACTATCCAAGAACCACTTATCCTTCTTTGAAACCTACAAAAGAAAAATCAAGTTAATTTAGGTACCCATATATTTTTGGGTCCTTGAGGGTTAGTGACCTTAGATTTTTCAATTCAAACATTTTTAACTTCAGCATTTGAATTCTTTTGAGAACCATTTCTTAAAGGACATGTATTACTAATGTGTCATCTTCCACAAAAGTTTCAAGTAGTGGAAGGACTTGCACTTGTGGATTCTTTTACAAAATAATTTTTAAAATACTTTTGATTTTTTGAAGATTTGAATCCTAACCCTTGTTTGTCAAAAACACATTTTTGTCTAGCTAGAATCATTTCAAAAGATTTTTGTCCATAAGAAAAAATTGAAAGAGAGGAGGTCAACCATTCATTTTTCTTTCTCAAAATCTCATTTTCTTTTCTCAAAATTTCATTTTCGTTTTCAAGATGAGTTTTATAAATTTCAACAATTGAAAAATTTGCTTTTATTTCTTCAAGTTCTTTTTCAAGTTGTTCAATTTTCTTTTTAAGAGAAATATTTTTAAAACTAAGTTTTTCAAAATCCTCATACAATTCTTCAAAAATATCATGCATATCTTCATCACTAAAGTTAGAGTTTACCTCATCAAGTTCATCTATTACCATGAAGCACATGTTTGCCACTTCTTTCTCCTTTTCTTCTTCGGAGGATTCTTCACTTTCACTCCAAGTGCCCATCATTGTCTTCTTCATTCTTTTCTTAGCTTCACTTTTGTAGAGAGGACAATCATATTTAATGAGTTCCGATTTTTTGCATTTGAAGCACAACAAATCTCTTTTCTCTTCTCATTTCTCCTTGTCACCATGAGATGAAGATTCCTTTTTAGAAAGGTCTCTTCTAGAGGTGAACCTTCTTCCTCTAAACCTTTCACCCCTCATGTATTTGTTGAGCTTTCTTGTGATGAGGGCTAGATCATCATCCTTTTCACTTTGTTTTTCTTCTTCAACTCCTTCTTCCTTAGTTATAGCTTTGAGAGCTATGCTCTTCTTCTTTTCGTCTTCACCTTCTTGTAGCTTCTTTGTCAAATTAATTTCATATGTCATTAATGACCCTATGAGTTCCTCTATAGGAAGCTTGGTCAAGTTTTTGGCTCCTTGAATTGCGGTGACCTTTGTATGCCATTTTGATGGGAGTGATCTCAATATCTTCATCACATTTTTAGATTCCTTGTGGGTCTTTCCCAAAGCTTTAAGACTATTGACAATGTCGGTGAACCTGGTGATCATCTCAACAGTAGTCTCATTTTCTTTCGTTGAAAACAATTCATAGCTATGAATAAGTAAATTTATTTTTGACTCTTTTACTTGATTTGTTTCTTCATGAGTTATTTCAAGCAATCTCTAAATTTCTTTAGCCAATTTTCATTGACATATTCCATTATATTCATTTCTATCCATAACACATTACAAAGTAAAAACGACCTTACCATTTAATTGAAAATTTATCTATCAAGCTCATTCCATTCTTGCTTGGGTTTTGGAACCAAGACTCCATCAACTAGTTTTATAGGAAAAGTTGGGTCATCTTAAATGACATCCCATACTTTTAAATCGGTTGATTGTAAATACCAAATCATTCTAGTTTTCCAATAAGGATAGTTGGTTCCCGTAAAAAATAGAGCTCTATGTTTTGTAAAATTTTCAGTTTGAGATGAGCTTGATGGAATAGTCATTTCCTTTTAGACAATTAAGTCTTAAACAAGAGGCCTTGCTCTGATACCAATTGAGAAAATAAAGGCTAATAAGAAAAATACCCAAGAGGGGGGTGAATTGGGTTTTTCAAAAAAAAAAATTCAAGCACAATATAAACAAATATTATGAGATAAAGTTAGAGAATTCAAACTCAGATTTTATAGTGGTTCTGCACTTCCTTGCCTACGTCCACTCTCCTCAAGCTTCTAATCGAGTGAGGGTTCCACTAACTTGAAGCTTCAACCAAGCTTTTAATATTTTTTAATCTTAGATTCCGGCTTTAATGTGCTCTTACACAATCTCTTTAAGATTCAACGCACTTGAAGACTTTAACACTCAATTTACAAGAATGATCTTCTCTCAACCTAACTCAATAATGGCTCAAATACAAATCAAAACTAGAATACTCACAAAGGTACACTAAAAGATATTCAAGTGAAGATTTAATGTATTAAGAAAGAAATAAGATCTTTTAAGGTAAGAACAAGTGGGTAGACAATTGATTGCATGTGTTCTCTATATAATAAATGAAGTAGAACTATCAATTTATAGGTTACTAAGCTCGGGAGCCAAGAAAAACAAAAAGCAACCTCAACCGGTCGAGTTGGGGGTCGACCGGTTCACTAGCCATTGGAGCATTTAATGCTTTGGTAGGTAATCGTTGTCTTGATCGGACCTCAACCAAAGGTCGACCAGGAAGGAAGGTACCTCAACCAGGAAGGAAAGGTTATTGGATGAGAGAGAGTGTTTTGACACTCCTCGATTGGACAAGGGCAATCAGTCGACCGGTTCCCTGGTCAATTGAGCCGGTTGGCCTGTGCCTCAACTGGTTCAGCCTTTTGTCCCTGAAAACTTATTTTTTTAAGTTCTTTTCCTTTTTAACACTTAGACAAGGTCTTTAGGTAAATTAATATGCCAATTTTGAAACATTTTGCCCAACGTACATTTGATAAAACTTGGTTTTTAATGAAATTGTAACTTTAAATAGTAAACCGAGTTTTCCAAAGATGCATAAAAAGATATGTAAAACCTAAGTGCACCCATGCATTCATCTTACACTTGTTTCCTATGATTAAAATTTTTCCAAATGTCTCGATCTTGTATCCATTTGGTCCTTTGATGAATTTCCAAATTTATACTTGAGATTCTTTACAATTCAAACTAATTAGTCACTTAACCATGGTTTGTTATCATCAAAACTTAATTAAGAGAACCCTTTGGGCTAACAATATGTTCTCATTGTTTTTTTTCATAATTAATAATGGACATTATTTTGGTACTATTGAAAAAGGTTACCTATTTTCCTTTTTAATCCTCAAAATGCTCTCTACCTAGCTACTTCCACGCTCATTTTCTCAATCATTATTTTCTCTTCTCTTTCATCACTGCCATGACCCACCCACCCATAATCAACGCCTATCCTTGGCTCAAACCTCATCTCATTTCAAATATGAAATTCTTGGCCTTCTTTGGGTTTCTTTTTCCTACTATTTCATCTGGGTTTTTCTAGGTTTCAATTTTTGACCTTTTGGGGGAACGAAGGAGTTGGCTATTAGGTTTTTGAAGGTCCTTTAGACAGTTTTTGGCTTTTTTTTTTTTTTTTTGTAAGCTGAATTTCTATTTTTTTTTTAAGGGTTTATGAAGTTTTGCTTTGCTTTTTTCCTTTTTTTATTTTAATTTTTTTTTAATTCCATGAACTTTTGTTGATTGTACATTTTAGGGTTTACAGTTTCATACTTTTTTTGTGCAAGGAATTCCCAATATGAGATTTCTATTTTGGTTTTACATATCTCTATTTGTTTTATTAAGTTGTCAATGTCAACTTTCTCATATCTATTTAGTTGCCGAGAAAATTGGGGGAAGTTTTTTTTCTTCATTTTTTTTTTTAAATTTTTTTTCAAACAAAAAGATTTTCTAGGTTGAGTTTGTACGGAAATACAACATCATAAACCTAAACAATTTAAACAGATAACATAAAAATAAAAATAACCTGGAATAGCGTAGAACAAGTATACATAATAAGACAAAGTTGAGAGGCAGAAAACAATGATGATCGATTAAATATTAAAGAGTTTGTACAGGTGTTCATATAACATATGAAGTGGAAGAGTTGCTGCAACAACAACAATCCAAACTGCCAGCAAAGTATAAATGGTAGTTTGGTAAATAATTAAAAAGAAAAAGATAAAAAGGGAAAGCAAAGTTACAACGAAACCTTTACATTCCGGCCTTTATATATAAACAATATTTTCCCACTTTATGGGGATTATATATATATATATGTATTAAAACAATTTCCACCCACTTTCCAAAGATTGAAGTTTTCAATGGAGAATTTTTGTGGTGTGGACCACCATCACACACAACCCACATCATGTTATTGTCTCCACACTCTAAGCTTGACATGTCACTGTCTCCATGGCATGATTGCTCAACGAAATGATTTCGGTTCGCTACAACATGATTGTTTGGAAAAATACAACTTACAAGTTCGAAAATTGACCTAAGGTAGAAGATTGTTCAAAATTGAAAAAGGTCTTCAAGAGAGTTAAAGTTGGGTATCTCAATTTTTTGTCCTCTTTATATGAAAAAAAAATTAAGGATGATGGAAAGGGAAAGTGAATATTGATTACTACTCAAAAAGAGCATATTTTAGATAATAATTCTCATGAGTTTCACATCTTTTCAGTAGTAATTATGCCTAAAACACTCAATTAACATGTTGTTGCCCTTACAGAGTTACTAACAAGTTTTATGAAATTTTGGAATCATTTCAAGGTATGATTTTGATAAATTGTTGACAAAAGAGATGAAGCAAATTGAAAAGAACAAATAAAGTTGATGATAATCCAAATGCATAATGAAAGAAGTAATGCAATTGGTTTGGACCAGGATTTGGAGGTAGTTGAAGTGGAATCAAGAGAAGGAAATGGAAGAAATGACAAAAGAAAGTTTAAAAATCAAATATTTTCATTTCGCATGACTATGCAAAATGAACCAAAATGTGGAATTATGCTAGAGGCTAAAGAAGAATTGTCAAGCTAATTTCGCATGATCATGCAAAAATTTCGTACAGTCATGCGAAATGCTCTAGAAAGCTATAACTTCTATTGCTGAATTTTTTTATTTCGCATAATCATGCGAAATTGTTGTATCTCATGTGAAATGGTCATTTTATTACTAAACTCCAATTTTCTTGATGAAGAAGCTTCCGAAATACCTCTTAGATGATGTCAAGTGTCCAATTGACCTTGGCGTGTAAATAGAAACTTCATTTTCTCATCAAAAAAACTTTTTGGAACATTTCTAATTATAGAATTTTCTAGATTTTCTCTTTCTATAGAATTCTCTACTTTCCTTCATTTTTTTCTCATTTTTTCACTAGCCAAACATGCCTTGTGAGACCAAATCTCCAAGCATGAGTGGCTAAATCTCATTTTTCACGAAAAAATGAGGATTTAGAGGCAAGATCTATGGTGAATTAGAAAAATGAGCTTGAATTGAAAATGTAATTTCATCCAATTGATTAATTAATTGAAGTTTGGAGATTTTTCTCTTTAAATTGCCTTGGATGACTTCTACAATGCAAACTAGGTAGATTCATTAAATTCTTAAATCTAGATTTGATGAGATTGAATAGTTGCATTATGTGAATCATTAGAAGATAATTTGAGATGAATTGAATGTATGATTTGAATTGATCTTTTGGATTAAATGACCTAATCTGAAAAAAAAATTAGATCTAGACCTAAAGATAAATCAAAAATCGGTTTAAATGAAAAATTAGGTTTTCAATCTAACTTAATGAAAATTATATCTCAACATCTATTTACCATGGAAATTGTTTTTTAGAAAATCCTAACTCCGAGAATTTTATTTTCTATTAATTTTCTTCTATTTTACATTTAATTTTTCTTTTCAATTTGAGACCATTGTTAAATTGATTTTTTTTTTCACCATGAATTTTCAAATCAATTTCACTTTATCACAGTTATTTCTTATCCTCTCATTCAAGCCTTAATTATCGAGAATAATTCATCCTAGTGGATGACACCTAAAAACCATTATACTATGGTAGTTTGTACTAAAGCCATTTTTTATTGGGTACGAACTACTCTAGAATAGTGAATTAGGTTTTAAATTTTGTTTTGATACAATAAACGACGAAAAATCAAGCAATCAAAATGGCGTCGTTGCCAGGGATGGTGCCAGGTGATTAGGGCAATTTCTTTGGTGAGAATTAAACATTGTGATCCACATCACAAGATTGATGGAGTTCTCTTTACCAATTCTCCACTTTCATCTTAGTTTTCTTTCAAATTTTATTTTTCTCTTTTGTTCTTTATGTTTTGTTTTGTTTTTGTTTTTCTTGGCTTGTTTTATAGGCTCTCCATTGCATGCTACATTGAGAATAAAACTCAAAGGAGAGATTACAAAGACCTTATATTGCAAATCATTTTTGGTTTGTGATCCAATTGTGGAGAAAATGGAAAATCAAGGGGAAGATCAACAAACTCAACAAGGACAAAACAATGGCAATTCTCACATGTCTAGATCAATGAGAGAACATATGCATCCTCAAATGATAGGCGTGGGATCATGTATAGTTTTTCCTAATTAACCTATTGTGATAAAAACTTACTTGGTACCACTTCTCCCATAATTTCATAGAATGGAGAATGAGAATCCTAATACTCATTTAAAGGATTTTGAAGAAGTATGTCATGCATTTCATTATGGAAACACATCCATAGAGCTTATGAGATTGAAACTTTTTCCATTCACATTGAAGGATGAGGCTAAGTTGTGGTTTAACTCATTGAGACCCCAAAGCATAAAGTCATAGTTGGAACTACAAACAACCTTCTTGAAGAAATTTTTTCCCACACATCACACATGTGGCTTGAAAAGGCAAATTACCAACTTAGTGGCATTCGACAATGAAAAAATTTATGCTTGTTGGGAAAGATATATGGAAATAGTCAATGCTTGTCTTCATCATGCTTTTGACACATGGATGTTGGTGAGTTATTTCTATGAGGGCATATCGCCAACTATGAAGCAATTGCTAGAAACCATGTGTGGAGGTGACTTTATGAGCAAAAGTCTCAACGAAGCCTTTGAATTTTTGAATTATGTGGCTGAAATATCAAGGTCATGGGATAAGCCAAATGAAAGAGATTTACACAAGTCTAAGTCTCAAAGCAATTCAAATGGAGGAATGTATATGTTGAATGAAAATGTTGATCTACAAGCCAAAGTGATAGCTTTGACAAGAAGGCTAGAGGAACTTGAAGCTAAGGGATTTCATGAGGTGAATGCAATATATGATAATCCAATTTACATGGAGCAATGTTCTAGTTGTCAATCCATAGAACATGAAGTGAGTGATTGTCCTACAATACTAGCTATGGGGGAAAGACTTGTTGAGAATCATCCGAACATGTCATGGAATTGTGGACAAGTGCAATTTTCTTCAAGCCAACACTCACAAAGCTAACAATTCATGGAATACCCTCCACAACATGTTTCTTTGGTTGAGCAAGCTATTGTAAACTTGAGTAAATTTTGGGAGATTTTATTTGTGACCAAAAGAATATCAATACTCAAGTAAATCAAATGATAAATCATATGGGGACATCTTTCAAACAGAAATATGATAGCTTGTAAACCAATCTCACACAAAAGATTGATAATATGTAGTTAGCTATTTCTAAACTCACAAGCATGCATACGATGCAAGAAAAAGGGAAATTATCTTCACAACCCCAACAAAATCCAAGTGGAGCCCATGAAATTGGAAAGACAAGTGAAAGTTCTACTAAGGAGGATGAAGTCAAAGCAACCATTACCTTAAGAGGTGGTAAACAAGTTGATCAACCTATGCCTAAACCAAAAGAGAAGGAAGAGAATAATGAAGATGATGAGAAGAGTAAAAGAACAAAAAGAGAAGAAAAGTGAACTAAAATGAACAAGGATATGCTCTTAGCTCTACCTTTTTCCCATGGTTCTTCGATCTAGGAAAGTGGTAAATAATGCTCTAGAAATTTTTAAAGTTTTGAAGTAAGTAAAAGTCAATATACCACTCCTTGACATGATTAGACAAGTTCCAGCCTACGTCAAGTTTCTTAAAGATTTGTGTACTATAAAGAGAGGGATACATTTGAAAAAGAAAACTTTCTTGACTGAACAAGTTAGTGCAATCATCCAATGCAAGACCCCAATCAAGTATAAAGATCCGGGATGTCCAACTATCTTAGTGAATATTAGCAACACTTTTGTGAAAATAGCGCTTTTAGATTTAGAGGCAAGTGTGAATCTTCTTCCTTACTCAGTATATATGCAATTGGGGCTTGGAGAACTAAAGTATATTTCCATCACACTTTCATTGGTAGATAGATCGGTTAAGTTTCCAAGATGAATTATTGAAGATGTGTTGATCCAAATCGATAACTTCTATTATCCAGTTGATTTTGTGGTGCTTGATACGGAACAAGGAACTATTGGACTCAACCATGTTCCCATTATACTTAGCCAACCTTTTCTTGCCACGGCAAATGCATTTTGATTAATTGTCGAAGTGGGGTAATGCAACTTACCTTTGGTAACATGACATTTGAGTTGAACATTTTTCATTCACGTAAGAAGCATGGTATCAAAGAGGACGAGGAACTTATAGAGGCTTATTTGATTGAATTGGCTATGGAAGAGCTAGTGAAAGAAAATATTGAAGATAATTTTTCAAAACTTGGTGAAACAATTTCTAATGAACAGATTGAAGTTTGGAGGATCAATGAAGAAATTCAACCTTTGAAGTTAATGACATGGTCTTTCGACTTCAAGAAAGTGAAAACAATGAAGCATGGTGTGCACAATAATCCAAAGACCATGAAAAAGAAGCTCAAGGAATGGCATGACCAACTTATTCAAAAGAACAAATTCAAATAAGGTTATTTCAAGCCGCATATTTTTCTGACAACGCTTAAGTACCAAGGAGTTGGTCCATTCATTGTTTGCAAGCCATATCCAAATCAAGTATTGATGCAAAGGTTATTGGGTTTAATCATGTCAATGGCTAGCTAGCCCAATGGTTTCTCATTTCTCTACTTTCTTTTAAATTTTGATTTATTTATTTATTTTTCTTTAGTTTCCATTAAATAAATCCATTTCAACTCTGTGATTTGTGTTTTAAAGGACTTTTCGGATGGATGGTATGCCTGAAGCGAAAGAAAAAAGAGTTTTAATGGCCCATCACCATTTCGCACATTCATGCAAAAACAGGGGAATTCATGCCAAAAACAAAGAGTTTTCATAGCTTTGAAAATGCAAAAAAATGAATTTGTCTTATTTCACATGATTATGCAAAATTTTCTCATGATTGTGCGAAAATGATAAGAATAGTTGCAAAAAATTTATGCCTCTGGACCATTTCACATCAGCATGTGAATTTTGGCATGACCGTGCGAAAATTCTGTTGAAGGCTACAATAAGATAGAATTTTATTGACCAATTCGCATATACATGCGAATTTTTGCATGATTGTGTCAAATTCTTTTAAAATAAGAGAGTAGTTGCAACACACTTCACATTCTTGTTTAGTTTGCACACTTGTGTGAAATTTAAAAAAAAAAAAAAAAAAAACTCCATGTGAATCATTGACTTATCATTGAAATCATGTTTTCTTTGGACATTGTCATCATCTATACCTTGATTTTACTCCACACATTGTGTCTCTAACATAGTTTTTTTGGTTTTTAATAGATTTATTTTCATACTTTCTTCTCTTATGTTATTCATATCCAGCAATTCTTATATGTGATCTTATTTTTGTTTTATCTATTGAAGCTTAAATTCATGAGAGATTGAGGTATCTTTCCTTCATTTCTTTGTATATTTTCATTACACATTGAGAGAATGTACAAGTTAGGTTGGGGAGAGGGTTAAAAAGGAAGAGAAAGAAATATGTTGTTAGTTTTGTTAGTTTTTCTAGAAATTTTTTTTTTCATAAATCACATTTGTGACTTATTTGGTGAACTTTTTTTGAGATGACTAGCATTTGTCATTGATGAATGAGCAAACCTAACTTGAAAAAGGTTGATTTAGAATTCTAGTTTATTTGCTTGATCTTAGAAGATTTGTTATGTGAATTAAAGTTGATTTGACTTTGAAGTCTTTCCAAATGGTCATTTCCATTTGAGTCTTGACACATATTGTGCACTCTAGACCCCGGATATAAGATGAAAAACTAGTCTAACCTTAAGACTTATAATTGTCTTGTAACATTGATTACTCTTGAATTGAGTTTAAATACCTTAAAAAGAGGCCAATGTGCCCAATCTCTAAAAAATAAATAAATAAATAAATAAAGGTTGATGAATAAAAAGGTTGAGTTATGCTTATCTTGAAACCTGAGCAAGGTCCAAGGAGTATATGACCCAAAGGTCTTTGACGCCCGGTGCCCTAAGCCATTTTGGTCGTGAGCCATCGACCTCAATACTTGTTACATGGGTGGATAGATGGAGTATGAGCTCAATTGTAGGTACTAAGGTATTAAATCCTGATTTGAGGAGTCCGGGGTGAAGTCCGAAGAGTTAGTGGCTAGTTAAATAGTCCTATAAACTTGGTGCCCTATGCCTTATGGTTAGGAGTCATCGATGAATCCCCGCTACATCGACCATATACTTGGAGATACCTTTAGCATTGCACTCCTACAATAAGTCCTTTTGAAATAATAATAATAATAATAATAAAATAAAGTTAGGTGCGTTCTTAACCTATGAGAGAGTGATTTTTGTTGTTTGAGATAAATTGAGATAGATTGCGGGGAGGATTAGTTTTGAGTACTATATTCAGGGGCTAGCTTAATTACACTCAAGATTTGTTTGGAAATATTGTTTAGGGATGGATATGTTTTTGATACCTTGATTTGCATGATATTCTTTCTATTATAGATAGTAAATAAGTTGGGATTTTGTTGATATTTATGGATAGTAAGGTGTGCTTGTTTATCAACCATTTATGCTATGAAAATTTCAAAGATTTTTTTTTTTCAAATGATTTGCTTATGTGATTTATGATTTCTTTTGTTTGGTATTGTTTTTCATTAATTTTGTTATACCATTTCTAAGGGACTAGCAATGTGTTGGTTGGGGGGAATGATTACTACTCAAAAAGAGCATATTTTATATAATAATTCTCACGAATTTCACATCTTTTGAATAGTAATTATGCCTCAAACACTCAATTAACATGTTGTTGCCCTTATAAGAGTTACTAACAAGTTTTATGAAGTTTTGGAATCATTTTAAGGTATGATTTTGATAAATTGGTGACAAAAGAGATGAATCAAATTGAAGAGAACAAATAAAGTTGATGATGATCCAAATGCACAATGAAAGAAGTAATGCAATTGGTTTAAACCGACATTTGAATTTGATTTGCAGGTAGTTGAAGTGGAATCAAGAGAAGGAAGTGGAGGAAATAACAAAAGAAAGTTTAAAAATCAAATATTTCCATTTTGCATGATCATGTAAAAAATTTCACATGATTATGCGAAATTGACCAAAATGTGGAATTATGTTGCAGGCTAAAGGAGAATTGTCAAGTTAATTTCGCATGATCATGCAAAAATTTTGCACAATCACGCGAAATGATCCAGAAAACTATAACTGTTGTTGTTGAATTTTTGTATTTCGCACAATCATGCAAAATTGTTGGATCTCATGCGAAATGACAATTTTATTACTAAACTCCAGATTGCTTGATGAAGAAGCTTCCGGAATACCTCTTAGATGATGCCAAGTGTCCACTTAACCTTCGCTTACAAATAAAAACTTGATTTTCTCATCAAAAGAACTTTTTTGGAACATTTCTAATTATAAAATTTTCTAGATTTTATCTCTATAGAATTCTTTACTTTCCTTCATTTTCTCTCATTTTCTCACTAGCCAAACATGTCTTATGAGACCAAATCTCCAAGCATGAGTGGCTAAATCTCGTTTTTCGCGAAAGAATGAGGATCTAGAGGCAAGATCTATGGTGAATTAGAGAAATGAGCTTAAATTGAAAATGTAATTTCATCCAATTGATTAATTAATTGAATTTTGGAGATTTTTTTCTTCAAATTGTCTTGGATGACTTCTACAATGCAAACTAGTTAGATTCATTAAATTCTTAAAGTTAGATTTGATGAGATTAAATAGTTGCATTATGTGAATCATTAGAAGATAATTTGAGATGGATTGAATGTATGATTTGAATTGATCTTTTGGATTAAATGACCTAATTTGAAAAAAAAATATATATCTAAACCTAAAACTAAATCAAAAATCGGTTTAGCTGAAAATTTAGGTTTTCAATCTAACTTGATGAAAATTAGATCTCAACATCTATTTACCATGGACATTGTTTTCTAGAAAATCCTAATTCCGAGAATTTCATTTTCCATTAATTTTCTTCTATTTTACATTTAATTTTTCTTTTCAATTTGAGACCATTGTTAAATTGGTTTTTTTTTCACCATGAATTTTCAAATCAATTTCACTTAATCACAATCATTTCTTATCCTCTCATTCAAGCCTTAATTATCGAGAATAATCCATCCTAGTGGACGACACCTAAAAACCACTATACTATGGTAATTTGTACTAAAACCATTTTTGATCGGGTACAAGCTACTCTAGAATAGTGAATTAGGTTACAAATTTTGTTTTGATCCAATAAACGATGAAAAAGTCAAACGATCAAATATTCAAATTAGAAACTTTCATGTTAATACAAACTTTCCTTTGATGCCAAGTGGAAAGAAAGAAATGAAATAAAATAATATTTCAAAAAAGTGGGAACTAGATATTTTAAAATAGGAAACTTCTTATTAAAAATATTTCTTTGAAAAGAAAATTTTTAAAGGGGAACTTCGAGACCCACCCTATATATATTATAGGGCATGTACGTGATACGTCTTGAAGTGAGGGCGTTTGTAGACATCAAAATTTTTAGTAAAATAAATTATCACTAAATTGGTCTTAAAAAAATATGACTCCCCAATTCGACAAAATTTGGGATCGACATGTGATTGGTCCTACACTCATTTGGCACATGGCATATGTTAAAAAGGTAATACATGGAAAAATTTAGAAGATTACAAAATTTAGTCTTTCAAATAAAATTAAATATTTCAATTGCAGTCAAAGGAATTAAAAAAATACATGTCTTATTAACAAATTCTTAAAGGAAACAAATATTTCAATTGAAGTCAAAAGAGAATAAAGAAGAAATAAATATTCTTTTGTTGGAAAATTTCCTTAATGAATAAGACAAGTTGCTAAAATCAAATAACTAAATCTTAAGGAATTCTAAAATTTACTTCCCTTATTTCACCTATAAATAAGGGTGACTTCCTTCAATGAGTCAACTTCGGGGGTTGACAAAAATGACTCCACACAGGAAATGAAGCTTCACAAAGAAGATAACGCTTCACAAAATCCCCTACAAGTCCAAGAAATTATAAAAAAAAAAAAACTACACACATGCTGTTTGCCTTTCAACAAAGTCTTTCGAGAATAAGCCACTCTAGGCCCTCGATTGACTTTAAAAATAAAGAGAACATCTTCATCATCTACACACGCGATCTTTGTCATTCAATGAGTTCATTTGGGAATAAGTCACTTGTGGTCCTCAATTGATCTTCAAAATCAAGAAAATGTTATTGTCATCTTTCAAATTGTGATCAAGGCGAAAGAATCAAAGGGATATATTCTTTTATAAAATAATATTATCACAAAGATCATACCCCACAATTTATCAATTTTAATAAAAATATTTTGTTCACATATTTTTCCCATTATTTTGCTTACATTGTAGGACTTTTACGAAATTTGTGTACACAAGCTTTTTTTTTTTTTTTCTAGTGTCTTAAAAGGTTACAAAGGAATCACTACCCTTAAGCTTACTCTCTTGTTTCTTTTTCTTAAACTTTATTTATTTGGTGTTATTGTTCTTTTTCTTGGTAGAAGAGCTTGGAAAACTTTAACTACCACATGAACATCTTTCTAATCTTTAAGAATCCTCTTACCTAAAAGATGGTAAGATCTCTAAGATCACATGAATCCTAGTGTTCATAATAGTCGTAAGGCCAACTAGTCTAGTTGACTTACCCTTATCACCAAATAACCCTTGCAACTTTAAAGAGAATATCATAGACCATGACAATAGACATGTGTTGCTTTTGCAACACATTATCCAAAGACCCAAGTATGAGACACTTGGTTTTATGGTTTTTCTTATGTCATCTTTGATATACCTTTCTTCGCTTTTTCTAGGTTTGTTCCTATGCAACTAATATTATATCCAAATCATTTTTCAATCTATAACTAGGTCCAACTCAAACATGAGATAATTGGTGATCAGGTTAAAAACATGATATCCATAACAAATAAAATAATTTCTGCATTTATAAAGAGAATTGAGTGTTCAAGGTAAGTTGGTAATTAATTAAGTTAGCAAAAATGTAGTGCTCTTAAACTATATATCCTTTTGCAAGGTATCCTAGTATCATAAGTATCAAGTCTACTTTAGGTAAGTCATAAGTCTTATTACTAGGGTAAAGACCCTCTCTAATAAATCAACCTGCCTTAAACTTTCAAAGTTATCCTAAAGTATTTATCAACATACCCTTTTTGTTTAGCCCATAGCCCATGCAAGTGAGACCACTTTAGGTGATTCTACCACTTCATATCCAAGTTAAGTGTATAACCAAGATCCTTAACATCAATGTTACCAAGTGAAAGGTTTCTTCTTTAGGATTTGTCACTCCTACTACAAACATATATAGTCTCATCTATGAAGGATAGTCCATATCCCTTGATTCCTTAGGTCTCCCTATCTTAAGGATGGTGTTGCACCCAAAATCAAGATGAGTTTGATCTTGGAGGCTATGAGCTTGCCTAAGACCCTTTCCCACTTAATCTTTTAAATTAAATAAGAGTCTTTTTAAAACTTTAGTAATCACCTTGATGAATAAATTATCTCCTTTGAGAAGTTTCAAAAATATTTATTCCTTAATTGAAAATCTTGTGTAATAGGAGAATGTCCATATGAAAATTTAAAATTTTCTATGAGAACATTTTATCCAAAAATGACTTTTGAAAAAATATCCACTTTCAAATACACAATTCCAATAAATAAATATTTTACGTAGGAAATATTTTCAAAGAAATTTATTTCCATCAAATTACTAAGTATCTTTTGGATAAATTATTTTTAATGAAAATTTTCATAAAATATTTATTTTCCAAATTGGAAACTTTAGTGTCATAAGAAAACTTTCAATTTATAAAATTTGAAAACTTAAGAGCAGCTTATCCAATTAGGGCATATTTTATTCTATAAGGATTTTAAAAAATAAGTTTCAGAAAAATATTTTAAATTAAGAATAAATTTAGACATGAACTTTAGCTCTCATATTCAAAATTTCTCATAATATTATTTTCTTTATTCCTACTCCTTTCCAATTTAATAAATATTCTAAATATGGAATCTAATTTTTACAATAATCAATTCCATTAAAATTACCAAAAATAAAACATTTAGAAATTCTCTTAATGATAAATTGTCCATTTTCAAATTTTCAAAACAAATTATTTATTCTAGAAATTAAGGATTAGTGTAATAAGAAAATTTTCAAAACTTGAAAAATAAAAACTAGAGAGCACTTTATCCAAAAGGGAAACTTTTATTCTATAAGGATTCTCATCAAAATAATTTTAAAGAAAATAGTTTAGAATCATTTAGAATAATTTAGAAAAGGATACTTTGCACTTTAATTTTTTTTCACAAGTTTTATTTTCATAATCTAAACTATTCCAAAATTAAATAAATAATATTTTTTGGAATCTAATTTTCAAGAAAATTTATACACATAAAATTACTAAAAGTTTCAAATTATTTACATAAGAGGATCTCAATAATTTTGGTAACTTTCTTAAAATAAATTTTCCATTATGAGAAGTTCCAAAAACTTCTTTTGTTTACTAAATTGGAATATTTGTGCTTATAAGGAATATCTAATTTTATAAAGATTTTAAAATAAGAGAATTTTCACTTGATATAGAAACTCAAGTCCTTGAAGATCTCAAAATTAGAAACTTTAAAAGGAAACTAGGAGCTTATTTGACGAAGTTTTTAAAAACACTTTTCTATTTTTAAAAACAGAAAACAATTTTTTAAAATTCATAACACTGTGTGGTTATTGTTCTCTATTTCCAATTTTTTAAAGCAAAGTAAAATAGAGAACAACTTCTAGAAAACAAGTAAAAGTCGTTTTTACTAATTTTTAAAAACAATAAAAAAGCACATACACTCAATTATTTATCTTCTACATAGAACTATTATTTTTCAAAAAAAAAAAAAATCGCTAGGCAAATTAACTTCAAATTAAATAAGACTTAATGTGTTGAATTTATTAATAAGTCTATTAATTTTAAAAAATAATTAAAAACTTAAATAATTGACTATTAATACCATAAATTTATGAATATAATAAAATATCATTTTTTTAACATATAATAAAATAGTATATTTTCTACGAAAAATATAATTTATGATTTTATTATAATATTACTATTTATGTTTCATATTATTTGTAATTACAAAATTATTTTCACTTTCAATAAGGCTTCAATTAAATTTAATTAATTAATATTATATAAAATTAATTTAAAATGTTTTTAAAAAATCAAAACAATTTATCCAAACAAGCCTTCTTGTTTTTTATTTTTAAAATCCTTTATTTTTAAAATCCTTTTATAAAAATAACTTACCAAATATCCTTAATTTTATAAAACATTAAAAAACTTATTTTGATTCTTTAACTTAAAAAAATAATAAAAAAATAAAAATAAAAATCTAAAAAAAGTATAAGAAATCATGATCAAACAAAAAATTTAAAAAAATAATAATTAAAGAACTTATTTAACTTGTATTAAAAATGAATATTAAAATCATTTTTATCTTATAAAAATTTTTGTTTCACTACAATAAAAAAATTGTTTCATAATTAGGAAAAAAAAAATATTTATCTTTAACTCATATATAATTGTAAATATAATTTTTATTTTTAATAAGATTTAACTTCAATTTGATTTCATATTATTATAATTTAATTTTATAAAATAAAAGTAATACATTGTCAGCCTATGCAAGGATTTTTCTTCTTTTTTTTTTTGTCAAAATAGTTTTGCTATTTTTTTTTATAAAAGGGTTTTCCAAATGAATCAATGACGTGACACATGAATATATATGTAAAACCAGAAATAATTGTTTAAAAGCATTACGGTAAAGTTAATTTGTATGATAGAGCATTGATTGATTGCAAGTTGTGATTTATGATCATTAATTTTTCTTATATTTGATGACAATTTTACAGATTGGATCAATTTGTCACATCTTATCTTGAGTTACAAAGTTCTCCCAAAGAGTTTGTTTTTTCTTAAAAAGAAAAAAGTTTAAAATTACTTTCACCCCTACCGTGTGTTTGGCATATAAATATACGACCAAATATATAATAGAAATGCAAGTGAATTGGTGCTATGTTAAAGAGAGCAATCAAAGTTCTAACAAGAGTAAGATTTTGGTTTCTATTCTAAATTTAGAAAATAATTTAAGTACAATATTGAATGAAAAATAGAATGAATTTCCCATTTCATTTTTTATTTCAAAATTTCAAACTTGGCTTGTGTGTAACTGAACCTCTAGCCTATGTTTGACTCTCAGAAAATTTAAAGGAAAATGTGAAGAAAAGAAAATAGAGAGGAAAAGTAATTTTAAATTATTTTTATATATTACTTAAAACATTTTTTACTTATGAAGATTAAATAATTTAAAAATATACAAGTATTTTAATAATTGTAAGTATATTTTATTTTCTTTCATATTTTCCATACTAAAATCAAATATGAGAAAATTATTTTCCTTAACAATTTTTTTTTCCTTTTCTAATAGTTTTAGGGAACTAAATATAGCCTTAATAACAAAAGAAAGGGCAGGACTTCGATGCCCTATAGCATTAGTCGTAGATAAGAGAAGTATTTACATGCATCACAAGTGAGTGAGGACTGTTTGGATGTTTGCAAAAAGTTAGGATATAATTAGATTTGAGGGTGTATGTGATACATTAGACTAGCAATTTAAATAGAATGCAAATGAAGGTAAATCATAATATCATGTAGAAGAGAGGAATCAAAATCCTAATCACAATGAAATTTAGTTTTTATAACAATGAATTTTTTTATTAAGAAAATTAGGTTTTGACTCACTAATTTTAAAAAACTTAGCAAAAAGAACCCTAACAGTTATAAATTAGATTTATCTTCATCCCTTTAAAAATATTTTAAAATACATACTCTTCTTCATAAGTTAAATAATTATTTCTAGAAATGACCTTTTTATGTACCAGGTTAATAATAGCAATTAACAGTTTTTTTATCGTGAAAATTGATTAGAGATTAATAAAATAAGAAATTTAAAAAATTTAAAATATAATTAAAACTAAAGAAAATTTTAAGCAAAAAAATACAAAAATAAAATATTAATTTTCATTTATCTAGTAGAAAATATAAATATGGATAATGAGTTGGAAATATAATGGGAGTCAATGTTTTATTTTTAAAAATTTTAAGTTTCTTGGTTTTAATTATATTTAATTTTAATTATTTTTATTTTAATTATATTTTAATTTTAAAATTTTCTTATTTTATTGTTGATGTCAATTAAAAAAAATAATTCAATTTTATTTAAAAATATATATATAACAAGATGATTGGATTTATATAATATAGGATATAAAATCACTATCAATTAGGAAATCATAAAGATCATATTTATCATTTGAGGATCCTAGAGAAATTTTCCACAATAATTTGTATATCATATTATATAATAAAAAATTATAATATATTTATTTGTAAGATACTTTTATCAAATTAAAAATGATAAAATAATTTTTTTTGATAATTTTATTTAATATCATCAAGTAAAAAGGTTTTTCAAAAAATAATTATCTGATTTATGAAAAAGTGTATGTATTTTAAAATATTTTTAAATCAATGAAAATAACACTTATAGTCAAAACCAATTTTTCCCTTTTTTATTTCTATTCTTATTTTTTAAAATAGTAATAATAATTTGAACATATTTATAAATGAGAATGGAATTAACTTTTCATTTCCATTGCCTAATCCAACTTTCCAAATATCACGTTAAGTGTTAACTAAGTCATTGAAACTATCAGAAGATGTCCCCTTTTTAAACCTTGTCCTTTCAAATTTTGTATGCTTTAGTAATTGGTTAAGATTTCTATTAGATTTGATGTGACTTGGGTTTTTTAATTCAAGTATGCCCATATGATGAGTTTTGATTCCAAAAATTGATAAGGATTAGATGGATAGACCAAAGCTGAGGAAAAGAAGTATTACTAAGTAGTAACTTTTGGATTGTGATCATCATGAAAATTCTATTTAACTCAGTGATCTGAATGTGAACACACACTTTTCTATCAGTGACAACAAATGAAGCCAAACATCCACAAGCATCCCACAACACATGAGATGGTGAAGGGTTCAAAAGATTTATTAAGAGGCAAGCAGCTTGTATCTTATTATAAACCAGAAGCTGAGGTGGTGCATGAGCACAAAGCAAAGAAGCAGAATTTGTAAGAGAAGCCTGACAACATATTTCATTCAGCTCGCTAGGCTACTTTCCTCACCCTTGCCAGGCAATTGTCCACAGGCCTTGGATGCGGTAGGTACATCAATTCGCACCCTGGATTAACCCTCTCAAGCCTGCAGATCAAGGAAAATCACTTGTATTAGTCATTAGAATGATCTAGCATATTCCCCTACTTTTCTACCAATTCTAGCAATTGGGAGTGAGCGATAACAATGTATGCTCACCGATAGTTGAGAAGAAAGTAGTGAAGGAAAATAGAAATTTCCAGCTTGGCAAGATCGTTTCCGGGGCAGAGTCTGCTGCCTGCTCCGAAGGGAAGGAAAGTTCCAGCCTTGGGTGTGAAATTCTGCACATGCAATTTGTAGACGACATTAGGATTCTAATCATTCATCCAAATGAGTTGCAGTGGAAAGAGCACATGGAAGGTTATTAAACTTACATCCCATCTTGAAGGATTGAACACCTCTGGATTGGGATATATTTCGGGATCATAGTGAACGGCCCTGAACCAAACCAGAACCTTCCATCCTTTGGGAAAAAGATAACCTGAAACCGATCAAGGATTTATTCTCAATTAGTGTACATACATAAGGTTATGATTGTGATAGTAGTACTGCTCGTTAATATCCTTCAAAATCTATGACATAGCTGACCTCCTATGTTGACATCTGCTTTCGCCTCTCGAAATACCATCAGTGAAAACGTTAGCCAACGAAGCGTTTCATCGATCACCTTCAAAATTTGAGAAGGAAATAACTACATCCTCAACATTGAGTTAAAGTAGTGGAAGCCAATTTGAATTTGAGATGTTCAAAGATCACGTACCTGGGAGAGATACTCCATTTTTCGAACTTCCCTAAGGGTCAAACCCTTCTGTGTAGGTGGCCTGTTCTTAACAATCTCCTCTTGCTCAGCCTGCAGTTTGGTCAAGTGCAATATTTTAGGAAGCCCATGGTGGAAAAATAGAAGGAACTAAACTCGAAACTCAGGCTTAATTAATATATAAGAACTATGTGATGATCTGAAATCAGGAACCTTGGCTCTTTGGAAGATTTCGGGGTGGCCTTGTAGCAAAAGAGTGGCCCACATGGTCACATGACCAGATGATTCATGGCCGGCGTTCAAATACATTATGAGAAGATCAATGATCTCCTCATCAGTCAATTTTCTACCGTTCTCATCTTCAACATGCAGCAGAGCATCCAACATGTCTTTCTCCCGTGCTGAAGAATTTTCTTTCTCCCTTTGCCTTCTCTCATCCACTGTTGCTTGGAGAGTAGCCACCAGATTTTTCCGAGCCTGAGAGCACCATACAAACCAACTAGTAATCATGCTAATAACCTGATGAATGATATGAAAAGAAGAGAGAAGGAATGAGTATTATGACTGACCTTGAATGCTTTATGAAAAGCGAATCCGGGGATGTTGATAGCCAAAGCTCTAACTCCATAGTTCAGTATAGTATATTCTTTCTCCAAAGCTTCCATTACGTCCCCACTCTCGGCGCTAAGAAATATGTACATAATTATCTTAAAAGTAAGCTTTCGGACTCCGGTCAAGAACTCGATGTTTCCCATTTTAGACCATTTCTCCAAGTCAGATATTACGTTCTTTTCTATGTATGGGATATACAAGGACAATGCCTCGTGACCATTCACAGGAGCTGATGTTAAGCGCCTGAGACGCTTGTGTTCTTCGTAGGAAATGCTAACGAACGACTTCTTCCCAATCAGCTCCTCAGTGGATGTAGGCCAGCCGGGTTTGAAGTTGTCGTCGTCTGTTAAGACTTTCCTGCATCCTTCGGGGCTTGTGACTAAGATACTGGGGTTTCCAAACATGAAGGTCTTGTAGATTCCGCCTTTTCCATATCTGGATCAGTGGTATTATGATCAATATCATAACTTCATGATAAGAGTATTGGAAAATTTCTCATCTTTTTGTCCATATATAATTTTCAAAAGAAAGAAAAGAGGGGACATGTCTAAATTAAATGAATATGCCCAATTATGAAGTCATTCTAGGTGTGTATGTCAGCGAGAGGGAGAGATTTTCTGATTTTTGTTTTCCATAACTTTCAAAAGAACAAAGAACAGTGAGAGTATCAGCAAGGAAAGAAATCAACCCTGGATAAGAGAGAGAGGGAGAGGGGGAGAGAGAGAGAACCTTTCAACAATGTTGGAGATAAAAGAATCAGGATTTTTTGTCTTAAAAGCTCTGAGAAAAGTCCACATATTCCCAATGAGAGGCCAACCAAGATCACCAGGAGGAAGATGATAACTCTTCCCCTTCAATCTCCCTTCATACACCCACTTATTTACTCTCAGCAAAACCCATCTCAAAGCCAAAGCACCAGCAAATATTGCTGTATACAGCACCCAACTGCTCGCCAACCCCATTGGAAACCTCCCCCTTTTTTTTCCACACTCCTCACAAAAACCTTCACGCCCTTTATATAGGCTAATCCCAACACTCTGGGACAAAGAATTCAGCAGGGTGTTTATTAAGTTTTATGTCTCTGGTATATTTCCTTGTATACAAACATACCAATAGAAGAAGCCAGAATGTGTTTCTTTAATAATTTTGAATTATTTAATGAGATGAAAAATAGAAAAATAAAAAAGATAAAAAGTTAATATCATTTAATTGAAATTCACGTCAAATTTGGAATCTAAAACCCTCTATAAGGGAGGTGTAGTATTAATGGTAGGCTATTTGTTCATTCCAATTAAACTCCCATTTTTTTCTAATTTTCATTAACTTTTCTGCCTCTTTTTTCCATATGTATGTACACTTATAAAAGAAACTTTTATGATCCACCATATAAAAGGAATACAAATTTATGAAAAAAATATATATTAAAATGGACCAAATATACCTTATATATTTAAAATCAAATATTATTAGTAGATTGTACAATTATTTTGTTTATTTAATTCATTTTAGTAAATTAATTAATTAGATGATTATTAGAATCTTTTAGTAACCATTTTAAATACATATATATAGTAAAAAAAATCAAAGCACAATGAACAAATGTGATATAATAATGACACACACGTATATCTATTTTATGGGTGTTAGATACATTCATGAAAATGTCGTTTAAATTCAATCAAACATCCACGGCATACCCTCGATGGTAAGGGGTGTTTTGTAAAACTTAATAATTATTATTTATTAAATTTAAAACTCATCACTTAATTCTTATTTTTAAGTAAAGGTTGTTTAATAAAATTAATTTAAAATTTATTTTAAATCATCAAGACACATTTATCCTCATAAATTATAATTAAAGTAAAAGAGGTTGAGTAACAATGGAAGTTGTGGAATAGTAAAAGAAATCGTTGAGATAATTGGGAGATAAATAGGATAAAAATGTAAAATGAATATATAAACTTAAAAATAAATTAATTATTTTTATTTATTACTTAAAATTAATTTTGACTTTAAGTTATATCATTAAATTATTTTACCAAACATGCTTAATTTATTTAATGACTTAAATTAGGTTATTAAATCACTTTTAGTTATTAAATTAATTTACCAAACACTCATTAAAGCTTGAACTTACTTCTTCTAATCTTCGAATGCAAAATTGAGCCTTTGTAAACTTGGGCAACTATGATCTTAGTCTATATATGTGACTATATATATATTTACTCTTAAATCTTTAATATATTTATAAAAAGTAAAATATTAAAGTAAAATTTTAATAATCTAGTTAATTTTCATTATATTATTTTCAAATTCCATTTAATTTGTTATTGAAAATACAAAAATCATGAGTCTTGCATCATAATTAAATACAAAAAGTAAAAATTTAGAAATGAAATTATGAATACTTTTTAAAAGAATAATTATACACATGTTGTCCTTCAATACACAACAAAGTAAGTAGATGATGATTTTAATATTAAGTATATTTTCACATTCTACATATTATTGTCAAATATCACAAATTATATCATACATATATCATTTTATTTAACAAAACAATTTCAATGCATGTGTAAAGAAAAAAAAAATTAGTGGATTAAATTACCACCAAAGCCTTTAAAATTGTGACTCCTTAACTAAGTAAAATGGGCTTAATAAGTGATGTGTCATACACATCGAATATATGACATGTAATTCAAAAGGTGACATGTAACGAAATTTGAAAGGGTACAAAATTAAATCATGTAAAATAAAATAAAATAAAACCAAGTAATTAAAGTCAAAAGATAATTAAAAATAAACATTTTTTTGTTCATAGTCTACTAAACAAAGGAAACAAATTTTTCAATTGAAGTCAAAAGAGAATTTATAAATAAATATTCTCTTATTGGCAAATTTTATTGATGACAAGTTGTTAAAATTAAGAAACTAAATTTGAATTAAGAAATCAAATATTGGGAATTCCAAATTTGATTCCCTAATTTCATCTATAAATAATGACAACTTGATGAGAGGATTTAAAAAAATAACTTCATATGGGAAGAGAGACATCACAAAATATTCCTATAAGTTTGAGAAATCTCATAAGTACTACATAGATTCTTCATCATTCAATGAATTCATTTAATAATAAGTCACTCTAGGCCTTAATTAATCTTCAAATCCAAATTCAAGAAAACACTTTCATTATTGTTCTTTATATTGCGATTAAAAGTCACGTAATAAAAATAAAAATATTCTTTTGTAAAGAATATCATCACAAAGATTCTACCCCACAATTATTTTAGTATAAAAATTGCGTATCTTTCCTATAACTATGCTTATTTTGTAGGACTTTACATTTTATTGCTTATGGATTAGAGTTTCCTTAACACTTTTATAAGCTTTAATCCATTTTCATCTCAATGATATTTCTTATCAAAACTTTTATCGATATTTTCTCAATATATGCTTAAAATCCACCTATTAATGTTTTCATGAAAACTCTTATTTCTATCCTTAGTTAGAATCGCATGTCACAAATTTGGTGGTGTGAGTGATGGAGAATTGCATCTCACTCATTCGGTGGTGTGAGTGGTGGCGTGAGGTGCTATGGTGGCTAGGGATAAAAAATCACTTTTTGAGATATGGGAGTACTTAGAAAAGTTGGGATGCAAATTTTCGTGGGTCGAGCCTTATTCAAGTTGAAGCAGGAAAAGTAAATTTTGAATCATAGGATTTTGAATCATTCAATGCATGGTGTTAATCTGAGCAGCTAAATTCTCTTATTGGAGATATAGCAATGAAGGCGGATGATCCGAGAGAAAAGGGTGATAAGAAATGTGATATCTTTCCGTGGTATTAAGTTTCTAATCTTTAAATTTTATATGCAAGTTTAATTCTTTGTTAATTCTTCCTTGTTAGAGATATATAGGGTGTATGATAGAGGCCCTCTAATGCATAAGGGATTATGATCAATGGCTGACTTAGTGTGGTCGCATGTGATTGATGATTGAGGATAATCTACCAAATGCATTCTAGGTTTTAAATGTTTTAAAGGTTAAAACTTTTTGTCAAATTATTTGTCGTAAGACTATTAAAAATGAATTTCAAGTTTTAAAATATGGTTATGAACTTTGATAGCCTATATCAGTGGTTCAATCTTGGAAGACCAAAAAAATTTTAATCAATATTTTTTATCCCTCAATCCTAAGTTCTAAAACGGAATATGTAAAAATCTTCATATTATTTTATCGTCGTTTTCTCAATTTATCAATCAAATCAAAATTTCAATCTAATCACTTTTTCATTTGATTTGACTTAGGCCAATTAGTTAAAATTTGTTTATTTCTTGAGGACGATAGCCTAAAATACTACAAGTTGTGACAACTCTATTTTTTGTTTTTCTTGTCATCCTTATCACCTATTAAGGGTTTAGTATTTACTTGCAATACAGAGATTTTCGGTTAATGTCACATATACAACTTCAAATTCTGTTATTTGTACCTTAATCTCATTTATCGATACCCTTATTCGATGAATTAAATCTTTACCAAATACAATCCAAATTTGGAGTTTAACAGGTATATATCACCATGATACTTTAGCATTTAACAATCCAATTTAAAAAAAATTCTTTTCAAGTACAGAAGTAAAAAATTTCAGACTGAAAATTTTTATTATAGGTTGTTTTTCCAAATATAATTATTTTGTCCCTTGGCACAAATGTTTCTTCAAAAATGTTGGACCCATCAAGGATGGTTTCCTATTACCTGTTTCAATCAGATCTCATGAAGCTCAATCCTAAACTACGATCTTCTACTGTATAAACCTTAAACCAGAGATTCCAATACTCCGATATATTGAAGAAATACAAACACCATGAAAGATTGGATAATCCTTGATGATCATGCATACTGGTATTATGTCAAAATTGCTAAGTCCTTTGCAGTTTCAACAAAGACATAAAATGCAGAAAGAAGAGGGTATGCAAGGAAAGAAACTCACTTCCTCTGTGAAGTTTTTCCTTGTGTAACAAGCATGGTCACCCACATGTCTGAGGTTTATTTTTATTCTAACCAGTAATCGCAAGAAGTGTATATGGCATTGCACAAACTAGACAGTAGGTATGTACTAGTCTAGCTCTACACTGTAATTGACCATGAGATTTATGCTTATATCATAAGCAGATTGGCATGAAACAGCTGTCTAAGCTAACCCTTGGGTTCTCCCAGTGCAGCTGGTGAGGTCTTCGTCTCTGGTGATTGCACGTTGGAAATCGAGATCAGTTGAGACCTATACTTTTCTGATCCATCATGACAGTTTGCCCCTTTAACCAGATTCTCAGTATTCAGAGTTTTTGGTTCTGAAGGGAGAGCCTGATCTGGTACTGAATAAGAGATGGCAATAAGTGACTCCCGAGTCACATCCTCTGAGGTCGGCTTTCCATGTGCGTTTTTATCCATAAAATGGCAAGCTGCTTGTCCTGCAGGTATCACAAACATATTTGAATGGGTCAGTTTGACATGAAAGTACCATGAAATTACTAACAGAAGAATTTCTGGTTGTGTACAAGTTGGTACAATGGCACTTGACAGTTAAGTCCATATCTCAGAGTGCTTAAATTTCATTAATGTACAATTTTGTCAAATTGTTCACCAGTTTGTGTAGGATACTGAAGATAAAACACAATACTTCATCACATCAACTGCAGCTTCTTCAACAGACTGCTCCATGGAAAAATCAATTTCTGAACACCTTTTTATCTGATCGCAACAAGTTGGATAGATTGTCTCTTTCAGCATGCCAAACATCTTTCAGATCTTTCCAGCACTGATATCTGTACTAACTTGGCTTTATAAAAGGCTCCCAAGGGAAGTTTTAAGCTACCAATTTGAGTCAAAAGCTTTTATGCTGTTAGCTAATTGACCAACAATGAATGTCAAACTAATTTGGACTCAAACCTTAACACCCTGTCTCATAAGATGCTTTTGTTTGAGCTTATAAATGGGCTCAATGGATGGGGAAAATAATTTAGTGAAATTCAAACTAGTGGCCTTTCAATGATCAAGGCTTTGATATCATATTAAACTACCAATTTATTCCAAAAGCTTATATTAACATATATCAAGCTAATTTGCACTAAAGACCTAATAGGAAGAACCAAGTAATAGTAGGAAGAGCCCCCAATTTGCAGCCCAACATTGTAGCCAAAATATAGATATACATTTGACCAAACCCACCTCAGTAATCTCACTTTTTTTTTTTTCCATCTTTTAACCGTGAAACCACCTGAAGACTAAGAAGACTGCCCTTGAGATATCTTAAATGGTTGACATCATCGCTGCAGAATTCAACAGTAACATCTGCATTCAGCAAATGTGATGTAGTCTGCCCCTACCCTTTCCTTGACTTCACCTCAAAACACTCTAGAAAGCCTCCAGTTTATGCTCTAGTTATCAATCTACTGACTGCCTCCATCACAATAATGAAGAGGAACAAAAATAAAGAACCTCCTGCCATAGAAATTTAAAGCTCTCAATAAATCCAATAGGGCTCCTATTGAGAAGAGTAGAAAATGTATCCGATGATATGCATGCTGTAATCCTTCCCACCCATTCTTCCTTAAATCCCATGCAAGATGAGTATATTAGGAACTTCCAATGAAAATGGCTGTGCACCTCCTCTCTATCTAATTTGCAGACAACCCTATCCTTTAGGCTATGTTTGGTTCCCGGAAAGTACAAAGGAAAGAAAAAAAATGCTAAGGAAAATGATTTTCTCATGTTTGGTTGTCCTATGAAAAATATCAAAGAAAATTAAATATAATTAAAACTAATTAAAAACTTATGTATTTTTAAATTATTTAATCTTTATATTGATAAGTTAAAATAAATAAAATGAGTTTGAAGTAACAAAAAAAATAATTTATCAACTTTTAATCTATTTTTTTATTTTCCTTCACTTTTTCTTTCCTTCTACTTTTCCTTTGTATTTTCTTTCCCTCGCATTTTCCCTCAAATTTTCCGGGAACCAAACATAGCCTTAGTCTTCACTCTCAAATCATGAAACACCCCTTAACAAAAGCATTCTGATACTCTGGCACCACTTTTGCTAACTCTCCAATGATGTTAAGCCAACACATCACTAAAGAGTTATAGGTCCCCTTAATAAGCTTATGGACCTGATCATTTAGATAATTCCCCCCACTCCTTTCAGCACCAACACTATGAAAATGAAATTCCAGCTCTTCTGAAAATCCAGTGGCATGAGGTATATCCATTGTACCCATCATATCCAATTCAACAACCTCTTGATTCTACTGCCAAAAAATAATCTTGTCAACACATCTGAACCCAGTCACTGTCCCCCTAAGCTCTTCTATGGCCACCAACACCTCCCTCTGGGATCCTGTATCCATCCAATCTATATTGACTGTCTATATAGTGTGAAACACAACCCATCTTTCAAGCTCTACATCTGAATATGATTTCCAATAAAAATGAGTCATCCCAATTTTCATATCTTTCTCCCTAGTCCACCAATTCCCAGCAACTATAGATCTCCTAATATCATTATCTCCACTTTGCATTGTGAGCCCATGAAACCAATTTGTCTCGTTGATCTCCTTCCTTTAACCATGAGGCCCTTGACTTCTACCTTCAACTTATTGCTTCCACCTCCACGAATCTTCTATATTCATCAACTGAAAATTTCCTCTTCTCGAAGTCCAAACTTATGAATTTTGCCAGAACTCTTGCTTTTCTAACTGTTACATTTCCCTGTTTTTCATCTTTTACCTCTTTAAGTCTTTCTTCAACACTTTCATCTGTTTAACTAGCTTAATACTTGGAGAGGTATTGAAATTATTGTTTTTCCATGAATCTTTCATCCTACCCCTAAGACCCTCTACCTTCAACCACATGCTTTCAACATGAAAAGAGCATTTCCATTTCTCACTCTCCCACCATCTAACAAGCTGGTGGGCACAGTCCAATACAGGTCAAGGATGAACACATTGGGACATCAGGAAAATGTTCTCCATATCTTGAGACAAGAAAGGGGCCAATCCTGAACATTGCTTGAATTTCTTGACTGTGTCGACATGTTTACCCCCCTCCAAAGAGTAAATCCATCATATTGGGGTTATATGTAAAATTTGAGCATCCTCTATTAGCAATGGATACCCTGATGCTGAAACTACTCATGTGGAAAGCAATCACATTGAAGTTTCCCAACAAGGCTACCATAGACCCCCTCTTGTTGCAACGAGCTCCTCTACTTTCAATTTCTTTGATACCTTCTCATCCCACATTGTCATTGAGCCATCCATTGCTGATGTATCTGTTAAAAACTTCCAAGCCATAAACCAACACCACCAACCACTTATCATACCAACAAGATTTGTTGTAGGTTTGAACTGTCAATTGTCTGGTTTATATTTTGTTCCTGGGGTTTGATATAGACCCTAAGCTCTAGTAACTGCTACCCCTACTATAATGCCAACACCTAATCAAGACATAGCACTTCTATCACTATTTCAAGCACACAACCATTATTGCTACACTAAAACCATGACCACCACAGTACCCACTCTGCTACCATCAAAACCCAAATCATAACCTAAAACTATTTTACAAAATGCAACAAAATCATTCAAACCAATCCTATCACAAAGTGCAAAGTACCTTAAACTTCAGATCAGAGTTGGAAAAAACCCAAGGAGCCATACCTTTTAAAATTCAAAAGGTTAAAACATAGTGATATTGAACTCCATTAATTTATATCCTTTTTAATAGAAGGCAAAGCATCAGATATAGATAGCACTGAAACCTTCAAGAATTGGGGAACTTTTGGCAAGAGACAGAAAACTAAGCACAATAGAAAACGTTAGGCACTGTTCTCTAAAATTCATTTATTGTTATCTATGCAGTTCAACTGGAATATTCAAACTTCTGCATTTTAAAGATAACATTTGTTTTAACTGTTTGACATATTGGAAGGAGAAACTATGTCATTCTTATCTGTGTCCCATCTGAGCTATCTCAATGGGCATAAACACAGATAATGAGTTTTAGAGATACCATATGTTACAACACATAAAACCTTTTTATCAGGATTCGAGTTTTCTTACTCATATTTATTTTTACTTTCATTACATCAGGAGCTACTGGAAGAAGAGGAAAACTTCACTCCTCACAGGTCTTTTAGTACATCAAATGTAACATGAATCGCATAATGATGCATACATATCCCATGATCACTGAGCTACATGGTAGACATGAATTTATAGGGGCACTAGATCAGGGCTCCACTAAGCCAGTGATGATTCCAAAGAGTAATTTCCCTCCATTTTGCATTTGAATTACAAGTGCCTGGAATCAAGGGCTTGGGTCGAAACCCAGTACTTTGTAATGAAATTGAATTTGGCAGGTCACACATAATTTATGCCCTTTCAATCCATGTAAACCACAAGGTAAGATAATCATGAACTGAATCCCACTATGTAATTCTTGTCATACATCTGAAAAACAAAACAAAACAAAACAAAAAAAATCCATATTCGATTATGTATACAGCATTCTAGTCAGAGAAATTCAACATGCTGAGGCAAAGAATTTAATACCAATAGCAAATCAAACTTGGCCAAGCCTAAACTTAAACTACTCTTCTGAAATTCAAACTCCAAAAATCCCTCATTCTCACTCACTTTGACAATATAAAGATTAAAATCTTGAACTTTTAACTACAAAAATGAAAATATGATAACAGTTTGCATAAATAAAAAAAATGACTGTTTTCGAAACCAGAAAATCAAACTCGATGCAAGCTTAATTTACAAATCATTATTAAAATAAAATTTCAGTTATGAAATTTAAACATTCAAAAATCCTTGAATTTCCATTAAAAAAAAAAAAAAGAAGGTAAAAGTAAAAATCTCTGTGATAAGAAAATGGAACCTGCACAACTTGCCCAAGCATCTAAAACATTCAATTCCTTCCACTCATTTCTAGAAAACTTCAAGACCAAGATCCTTCTTAACCACTAAAATTTAATCCAAACACCCAATACACTCAAATTAAAACACAACCCATCAAGACAAAACAATCGTCAAGAAACATCCAAACAAAAATACATACTTCTATATTAAACAAAACCCAGAAGAGAGAAAAGCCAAGATGTGTACCTTATGGCCTGAAACTCCAGAAACAAAAGAGAAAAGCTTCGAAGATCCAGAGAGAAAGAAGGTTGAGGGAAGTGTTTTGGTGGGTTGACCTCGATATTTGGATATTCGTTGCTTGGATTTTTTTGCAAGTTGCAACTGCCAATCCGTTCCATCCTCCAATGCTGATTGGTGGAGATTGGGCCTTGTTTAAATTTTGAATATATTGGGCTCCACCCACTCCGAGAGAGATCCTTGTGTATGGTTCGCCCAGACCGAGGTTTTGGTGCATTGAGCCAAAATTTAGATACGTGGCAGCCTCTCATGGCCTCAGCTACTTTTCCTTGCGAGAATAGACTTGGGGAAGATTTAGAAGCTTCTGGTCGCGGATGACTATCTTGAAGATCGTGTATGGTTTTCCTTCTTTAGGAAAAAGGACAAAAGGCTATTAATGAGTGCGAATATGAATCCACCTCGGGGCATCCAGAAGGTAAAGGTACGTTTTGGGTAAGACAATATCCGAACTCTTAAACTCATCATAGATTTAAAAGGAAATTCTCAAATTTCTATCTAATCCGTTTATATTTTTCCTAAACCCATTTATATTCTTCCTAAACTCGACCGATCAAGATGAATGTCCAAAAAATAAACCCATGTATTATTTTCATACCTAAATCCACCGAGTCAGGTTATCCCAAAAACTTCAGTAAATAAAGAATTCATATTTGGGAAGCTAATCATCAAGAAGCATTCAACTAGTTGAAATTATTTCTGTACAATTCTTCAGTTTTGATAGCTCCAGACTAGTAAAAGATATCTGTTGTAGAACGTTCCCATGATGATATAGAAAGGGAAGAGCAAATGGTTTACCATCAGAGTCAGCTTCTTACAACAGTAGAAAGGAAATAACCTCCCATGGAAAAACTTTGCTTGGCCCTTGTCTTTTTAGTCATAAAACTCAGGCAGTATATGTTGCCCATTACTATTTTTAGTAGCAGCTAAAAAGGTAAAACACCAAAATATGATATCCAATATTGCCCTGAGCTAAGTTAGGAAATAAGAATCGGCTTTACGAAAATATATAGTACAAAGTTAAGAGTTTGTTTGGCAATGATTTTTAATAACAAATTTTTATTTTCTAAAATAAGAAAAATGGGAAAACATAATTAGCAACTAGATAGCAGTGGCTATGTGTTAATTCATTTTTTTTCCTTAATTATAGAGATGGTAGGGAGCTAATCATTTAGGTCTCTAGCTTGGTCAGGTCCTTGATCACATGGAAAACAATGGTCATCCTTCATGTTTGAACTCTAGTTAGTTCTTTCTCACACGATTTGACCTACTTTTGAGCCTTAGTAATGGAGGATAGGAGTTGAAACCTCCTTGCTACTATAGAAGACTTTTGTCATTCAAAGTTTCTATATTCTCCTTTGAGAGTCTAAAGTCGTTGGCTTGCCTGATTCACCCATCTTGGAATTCCAATCCTTTCTTGACCATTTTTTCAGCTTCCAAGAATGGTTAGGTAAACGAAGGAAAGATGATACTAGTAATATGAATTCATAAAAAGTACCAATTGGATAGTCTCTAAGCCATGAAGCTCTTAGAAAGGGGTGTCTTATGAGTTGGAGACAGGGAAGAAGTTTTGGTTGCCATCTAGGTAGGGAAGGGAAGCAAATATTTAATAATGGGGCTTGAGAAATTAGGTAATCCTAGAGGGGTGGGTATACCTGCCTGATCTGGATGGTACTCTCTACCCATTTTTTAATCTTCATCCAATAGGTTTTAGCTTCATCTTTTTGGCCAAAGGAAAGGTTCAAAGTTGGTCCTTTTGAAGGGTAGACACAGCATCCTACAGTATACTGATAATGTAAGGCATGGTTAGAAAGGGCAAGAGAAAGAAAAGATGATGTGAATAGCATCTAAGCATACTGGTAATCTCTTAGGAAAAAGGCATGCCTTCCACTATAATTGATATTGTCTTCATTAATTTGACAAGGTGGATTGAGTGTGTCGACCACAACCAAAAAAAAAAAGGTGGTAGGAAAGGAGGGATTCATTTTTGAAGTGGGTTTGGAATAGCTCTGGTTTATATGGGGTTTTATCCATATAAATTGGCTATTCTCTGGAAATGGAAGAGTTAGACCTTTGAAGGGGAAGGCAAAGGGTAAAGAGAGGTGAATCTGTGCAAAGAAATGTGGTCCTAAAGCAAACCCACCTTTGGAAATTATGTGATGCAAGAGGGGCTAGCTAGCATGGGGCCAAAAATTAGGAGACATGTTTCAAGGAGCATAAATTGGGAAATTACCCACATGGGGTTGTGGGAGAGATTAAATTTAAAATTTATTAGGGTGGGTTACTTGCCCTTATTCTTTGTATTCATATACTATATCTAAAAGAACAAATGTCTTTTTCCCATGATAAATTCACTTTAATTATATTAAATTAGGCTAAATATAGTATATGAAATATATAGTACATGATATGGGGTTGTGGGAGAAATTAAATTTAAAATTTATTAAGGTGGGTTATCTTGTAATTTCATTTGTTTTTTGAGGATTGCTTTAAGAAATAATTATATAAAAATATAGAATGATTAAAAATAAAATATTAGATATAAAAATTATTTTTAAAATTTTAAAAATATTTAAAGTTTCCAAACATACGTTTATTCTACAAAATTCAAAGAACAGCTTGCTGGAAATTCAAAAAGAAAAATAGGAAAATAAAAAGAAAAAGAAAAACTGCAGAGTTGAGGTGGGCTTTGGGCTCACAAGTTTGGTGAATTGGAAGTGAAATAGGAGAAAACTTATTTTGGGCTGGCCCAAGCTCCCGTCTTCATTGAAAGCCCAAATCAAGCCACTAACTATGATACTATGAGGTTTAATTTTAAAAAATTAAATCATTCTTTTTTCTTTTTTTTTTTGTCCTCTTGAAAATTGTAACTTTGAGAAATCAATTATGAAAGTCTTTTGGGATAATATTTTTATTTTTATTTTTATTTTTATTTTTAAAACCTAAAATAAGAGGGAATATTCACTCAAACATTGGACCCCATCACATGCCAATGAAAGTAAATGTCATGAAGAAAATAATTAATCAATTTTCAATATTAATTATTTAATTTTGAACATAAGGAAACAAATTCTTATCAGAATACTAAGATTTGAGGTATTGGACACATGCTGTTTATGAATATTTCATATTTATTTGTGTAATGGGCCCCCATATATCTTTTTTTTTTTTTTTTGGGTTAATTTTGGGTTCATGCATATGCCCTTTTTTTCCAATTATTTTTTATTGTCACTATATGTTTTAAATTCCTTCTCTTTTTCTCCCATTTCTACATGTGCTTAATTCATAAATCTATATTTAAATCCCAGCTGCAAGCCTGCAAGAAGGTGGGAAACAGCCCTACCTTCCCCATATATCATTAGAAGTTGCATTCCAACCAAACAAAATAAATAAATAAATAAATAATCACGTCCAAAGAAAATAAAAGATTTTATTTTAAAAAAATTATTTTTATTGAAGAAAATTTTTACTTCTAATACTTGTTTGGGATAAATTTTTAGTATAACCACTTTACTCATGGGATAATTTTGGGATGATTGTGATAAAAGAGCTTTTTAGTTTATAATACTTTTATTAATTAAAAATATTTTTATGAATAATTAATTCATATTTAGATATAATTAAAAATGGGTCTTAAATAATGTTTTTTTATAATTATTACCTAATAAGGTGATCATTTTTCGACAGATTACCTACCAATAGTTGGTCCCATAATCAACTTAAATAATTAATAATCTATGTTTGGTTTTCAAGAAATACTAAAGAAAGAAAGAAAAAATATTAATGCTATGTTTGATTTTTAAAATATTTGAAGGAAAATGCGAAAAAAATAAATAAATTTAAAGTAAATAAATTATTTTTATATTTTATTTTAAACTATTTTACTTATTTAATTCTTTTATAGAAATATTAAATAATTTAAATATATACAAATAAATTTATTAATTTTAATTATATTTAACTTTATTTCATATTCTTCATAATAAAATCAAACATAAAAAAATTATTTAATTTTAAAAAAATTTTGAAGGATAATAAAAATGTTATAAAGTTTTTTAAATTCAAGAAAAAAAACTTCAAAATATAAAAATATTATTAATAAAAAATTAAAATAAAAGTTTTAGTGGCCAAAGTTTGGCTGCTCAAGAAAAGCCTAAAGATTTGCATGAAAGTGCTTTAACTTATTTAATCATTTATTTTTATTTTCAATCTCCGAAAGGGAAAAAGGTTCTAAAAAAAGACCCAAAAAGAAAAGAGAGTAAAAAACAAATGGAGAAGAAAATGAGATACAGCTAAGCAGCAGAAGCGAGCATGAAAGCTGATGGGAATTGATAATGACATCTTAGAAGATATTTAAATGAATGGATTGATATGTTGGAAATAAATAAATAAATAAATAAATAAATAAATAAAAGGGTTGCTTTCAGATGTACAACCTTTGCAAAAATACAATTTTGATACTACTTTGAAAGTTCAGAAACTAAAGTTTGGAAAACACAGCAGGACTGTCTTCAACTCTTTCATCACCCACATTTCAATCTCAGATGCTCCACCTTTTTCCAACTTGCACTTTGACATTAAAGCTTTCCTTTTCTTTTTCTTTTTCTTTTTTTCCTTAAAAAAAGTTTTATCCTACTTTTTTTCTAAGAAAATTAAAACTTATGTTTGGTTTCCGAAAAAAAAGAAAAAGCTAAAAAAATTATTTTTTATATATTTAGTTTTAGTGTAATTAAAAAATTATATATTTTTAAATGATTTAACCTATATATAGAACAATTAAATTCGTAAAAAAAAATTAAAGTAATATATAAAATTAATTTATTAATTTTAAAATAATTATTTATTTTCCTTAGCTTTTTATTTCCTTCAACATTTCATTTTTATTTTCTTTCTCTCATATTTTTCTTTAAACTTTTCGAGAACCAAACAGAACTTATAGAAAATTAATTTTAGATTTTTTTTAGGCTATGTTTGGTTATAGAAAATATAAAGTGAAGAAAAATAAAAATAAAATTATTCAAAGTCAATAAATTATTTTTATATGTTAGTTTTAAATCATTTAACTTATTTTAACTCTTTGAAATAATAATTTAAAATTTTATAAGTTTTTTACTAATTTTAATTATATTTATTTTCTTTAATATTTTTTATAGTATAATCAACTAGAAAGAAAATTATTTTTCTCTTTTAGTACTTTGAGAAAAAATGTTTTGAAATGAGTTAACTTGTAAAGACCCGTGAGAGATTGATAGAGATATAAGAAAGAATAAAAAACATTCAATAAAATAAGAAAGTTCATGGTTCAAGATGTGAATATAAAAAGTAAAATGTTTCGAGAACTAAGAATTGTATCTAATTTCTATTTTAAATAATATTATATAGTATCTATACTATACCATAATGATTTTCTTTCATTCATAAATGTATGCTTAATTGATAAATCATCGATAAAACCTCATTACGTGTCTAATCATCCTTTTTATTTCTCGATTTAGACCAATGGAACAAACAAATTTAAATAAATTAATAACTTAAAACACATCAAATTTTATAACCACAACTTCAATCAAATTTAATTTCAATCTCTTCAAAGCTTCGTAACTCAAATCACTTAATATAATCAGACAATAGAGGAAGGCGACCAATCACTTAATACCACTAATACAAGCATAATTTGAAACTCCATGTCCCCAAATTCAATCAAAGCTTATCAATAAAAATCTAAAAAAAGTGGCGGCTGTCATGTAGAGGGGACATGGGGCTGACAAATTTGAAATTGAGATAATCAACAGTACTTATTTCCATATAACATTAAAAAAATAAAAAAGAAATAAATGGGGAGTAAAATAAAGAGAGTGATAAGTGATACACATGTGAAGCGTGAATTAAATGAATAAGAGCAATGGCTTTTCAAGTTGGACTGAAAGTCTAACCTACCAATTTGAAAAAAGAAGTGGTTTGGTGGTTAAAAGACAAAAGCAACCACATCAACTTTCACACGATGTGCATTGCAGTCCACCACTTTTGAATGCGACTTCGACCTTTAGCTTTATATGGTGTTAAAAAAGAAAAAATCCAATGAGATTCTCAGTTTTTCCTTCATGTAAAGTTAGTGGCTCTTATTTGAGACTTCCAATTAGCTCAAGTGTTTTTCAATGACAATGACTCACAACCACCTCACACTCACACTTGTTTTGTTATTTCATTAGGCTCTGAGTTGTTAATTACCAACTCCTTTCACTCGACAAACTTCGAGACTCATATCACACCGACCCTCCCCTACCTACATTTCCTAACCTATACCAGTCCTAGAGTACCTTTAACAGGAAGTGCTTTTAGTTTAAAAAACGTTTTTTTAAAAAAAAAAAAAAAAAAAAATTGAATATTTAAGGGAATTTAGAAAATATTTTTAAAAATCTAAAAAAATCGCTAATAAGATTAGAAAAATTCAAATGTATAGGTGATTTTCCTAAAAGAACTTTAAATAAAAATGCTGTCAAATATACTCTTAATCGCTAGTATTTTTATTAAAAACATTTTATAAAACAATACGGTAAAAAAAAAAAAAAAAAATAGAAGAAGAATTACCATTGGGCTCTAAGTTGTTAATTACCAACTCCTTTCACTCTTAGAAACTTCGAGATTCATATCACACCGGCTCTCCCCTACCTACATTTCCTAACCTATACCAGTCTTAGAGTACGTTTAACAAGTGGTTTTAGTTTAAAAAACGTTTTAAAAAAAATAAATAAATGTTTAAGGGAATTTAGAAAATATTTTTAAAAATCTAAAAAATGGACAATAAAATTTTTTAAAAAATCACTTATTATGTAGAGGTGATTTTCCTAAAAACACTTCTAAAAAAATATTTCTATTAAAAATATTTCAAATAAAAATACTGTAAAATGTACTATTAATCGCTAGTATTTTTATTAAAAATATTTTATAAAACAATACATTAAAAAAAAAATTTGAAGAAGAATTACCCTTTAGGTAACTATTTTTAAAAATTGTTTTTTGTTCTTAAAAAAAATAGTAAAATTAGGTTTGACAATCAAAAAACAAAAGTATGGTGTTTTTAGAAAATATTTTTAAAATTGTTTTCATTTGTTTTCTAAAAGCTATTTTAAAAAAATAATTATACTAATGTGGAGAAAACAAAAGTAGGGTGTTTTTAGAAAACAACTTTTAATTTGATTTCATTTGTTTTCTCAAAACTATTTTAAAAAATCATTATACTGACAAGGAGAAAACAAAAACAAAGTGTTTTTAGAAAATATCTGTTAATTATTTTCATTTGTTTTCTAAAAACTTTTTTAAAAAATAATTACTTTGATATGGAGTAATTATACATAGATTGATGAGTCTGATAAGGTATGTAAAAATAATTTATCAACTTTAATATTATGTTTGGTTCCTATAAAAAATTCAAGAGAAAATATGAGACAAAGAAAATGGAAATGTAAAATTCTAAAAATAAAAAATAAAAAAAGTGAAGAAAATATATTATAAGATTTAATATTAATAAATTATTTTATATGCTCTAATCTTATTGTATTTATTTTTTTATTCTCCATCAAAATTAAATAATCTGAAAATGTATAAACTTTTAATTAATTTTATTTGATTTTTTTTTTTCACATTTTTCATGATAAACAAACATGAGAAAAAAAAAATTTTCTTCTATTTTTTCTTTTAAATTTTTTTCCTCATATTTTGCATGAAGTAAACAAAGGGCAAGTAATTTTTAAAAAATTTAAAACTTCTCAAAAGGCCTAAATTTATTAAGAAAAATATTTCTAAATATTGAGAACCATTCCTCATTTTTGCAAATCACACCAAACATGCATGAAAGTACGAATTTAAGCATAGAAGATTGAAGCTGAAGGACTAATTTTTCAAGCCATTCAACATCATGATTTTGGTGAATTTATATTTTAAGGCTGGTGTTTCCATTTTTTTTATTATTTTTTCTACCATGTGAAAGAGAGGCTATGATTGGATGACATTTATAGCTATAATTTTTTTTCATCTTTAGATAATCACCAAACTTTATGTGAATTAATATTTCAAAAATGATAATAAATGAGGTGGAAATGAGGTGGAGATGAATATTTAAAAAAAAAAAATTGAATAATATAAAAAATTTACATAAAATGATTAAAAAAAAATTAGAATACTTCCCACTTGATAAAATTTTAATAAAATAATGAACAAGATATGATAGTCATCATTTTAGATTTGGAAGCCACACAATATCTGCCACAAATTTTGAATAAGTTGTACAAGTTTAGGAACCAAATAAATAATTGTCAAAGAATGATCAGAAATCTAGGGCCAAGCTAACACATGAAGAAGCAAGCTTATAAATTGTAATAAGTCAAAGCCAAAGGTTATCTAGATTCTTTTCTAGTCAAGACACCCAAATTTAAGGGTAAGAGAAATCATCATTGCTCCATTTGGACATCTTTCAAATCAAGTCATTTTCATTCCAACAAAAAAAAATTTATCTAGGGATGGAGCCATCTAGGCCGTGCCTCTAAGGAAAAAAACAAGAAAAAAAAACCGAAAGAGGCCTCTCCATCAAGCTAACTTTTGATCATGTCTAGTCTTGGACCTTGAAATAATATATATCTATATATTTTTTTTATATATATCTCAAAATGGATTCTTACCTTACCAATGTTTTTATTTCTTTTCGATTTTATTTATAATCAATTAACCATTATTATAATTGAGTTTGAATAAAATATCGAGTACCAAATTAATGCCTATCAAACTTCTTATCTTAATAATAATTGAATATGTACTGATAAATAGGATTAAAATATAAAAAATATAAATAAATAAAACTATGATATAAAGTCATAAAATTCAAAGGTATATACAGAATACCACTTAATTGATTATTTTTTTTTAAATAAAGAAAAAAAAAATACCCTTTGGTTACTGCAATATGACACTAAGAATTTTTAAAAATAATTTTTTTTTTTTTTTTAAAGAATGAAATATATCCAAACAATCAACTCAAATGAAATGTCTCTCGACCATGAGTAGGAAGCAATTGACACCAAGATTTTAAAATGACTAGGGTAGGCTTTTACTCCACTCTAAAGCTTATCAAGAATCATTTTTCTTTTGTTTATTATTTCGTTAGACTTTTATGACATGTTTGGAAGTCCTTTTCCTTTTTAAAATATTTTTCATCATTTCAACAATTATCCAATTCTTACACTCTGTTAGCCATTTTGTTATTTTATTGAGGGATGTAACTAACCGTTAATTGATGCCATTAATCTTTGAAAAATAAAAAATAAATTTGATGCTACTCACCAATGACTACTTTAGACTATAATTGGTTTAAATGACTTTTTGTTATGAATGCTAAATTTCTTCTTAAAGTCAGTGTGTAATTCAAAGATAATGAAGAATTTGTGCATGGTGAAAATAGACTTGAGTTTGAAAAAGAAACGATGAGAAATTTTTACTTTAGAATTTCGTCTCATCATAAGGGAAATAATCAAATCATATGCTTCATCCTATTTCAATCCCACCTTCTTCATCTACGTGGAGTGGTCTTATTATTCCTAAAGGCATTAATGTAATCTCGAACTCATTCAAATTCAAATTTCTAATAATGGAGATTGATACAATTTCCCCATGATTTCAATGAGATTGAATATAAAAGTAATTAAGAGTATGTTTGAAAGTAATCTTGAAGAAAATTAAAAGCATTTTCTAATGTTTGAAAGTTACAAAAATTAGGTGTTAATTTACGAGGACATCCAATAAAATAAAGTTGGAATGATACAGAGAAGATTAACATGTCTCCTGCACAAAAATGATAAGCACAAATAAAAAAATAGCATCAAAGTATATCCACACCCCAAGTATGAGAGTTTATTTGACCTAGTAAGAGATATTCGTTTATTTGGTTATACAATTTTATAGGACACAATGAGAATGTTGTGTCTCTGTGAGGGAGGTTAATTGAGATATCTTAAATTGGATGAAAAAAAAAGTTCGTGATACTATACATCTGCATGGACTATTTTCAATTTTGTAAAAACATTTTAAAGTTAATGAAGTTTAGAGATAAAACTGATAATATTTACACGGTTTGAAGTGATTCTTTCGAAAATTACCAAAAATATTATGAAAACATTTTTTTTAGTTTGTATTCAAATAGATGATTTTTTTTTTTTTATAATATTTCTAGTAAAAATAAGATTTAAAAATAATTTTTTTTTTAATCAGATTCACTTCCAAACTATTATAAATATTTTTAAAAATTAAAATAAATTAAATTGAAAAAAAATTTGTTATTAATCATCACCTATGATCTAGCAAATTAGTTAAAAAAAAAAGTGGGTGTTTCATAGGGTCCAAATTTAATAAGAATTAAATATCTTATTAAGCAAGAAGACGGCAAAATCTGTACGTTCATCACCAAATAAAAAACCCAACCCTAACAACTACCACAATAGAAGCAAAAATAATAAATAAATAAATAAATAAATAAATTAGAAATTCAAGTTCTGTGCTACTGAAAAATGGTAGCATGTATATATTCAGTGAACCCTTATTAAATAATTCTGAATAGAGAGGTATATATTCGTGAGCACTTGGTATAAAAATAATTAAATAATTAAATAATTAAATAATTCTGACACCAGCGAGGAGCCATAATGGACCATGTGGCTGTGTGGGGGTTTGGGGCTGTGGCAAGGTCTATATTTGTACACATCACAATTGGAGTATTAGTGGGACCCTGTCATGAGTGGTGAAGAGAAGATGAAAATATCTCATCCAACCCACAATTTTTCAATACCCTTTCTGATTTAGGCTACCATTTTTTTTTTTCAAGTTTTTGTTTTCAATTTTGTTCAATAAACTCCATTATTAAATTACTATAAATGTATGCCTTAAATTTTTTAAAAAAAATTAAGGCATTAAAAAATTTGTTATTATCTCCATTTTTGAAATTTTTAAATATTACTTTTAAGGATATATATGAGGTAAGTTTATATTTTTTTATATAAAATTTATTATATTTTATATACAAATTGCTACTATTTTCTATTTGTATTTATATTTATAATAAATAAAAGAAGATATGAATTTTAAGTGACAAGGTATTAAAATAGAAGAGAATGGCTAAAAAAAATGTGTAGAACATGTTTGATTTCTAGAAAGTTCTAAAGAAAGAAAAAACAAAAAAATGATGTTCTCATATTTGATTTTAACATGAAAAATATATTAAAAAAAAGTCAAATATAATTATAATTATTTAAAAATTTATGTATTTTAAAATTATTTAATTTTTACATATAAGAGGAAAAATAACTGAATGAGTTTGAAATAACATATAAAATAATTTATTAATTTTAATGGAAAAGTTGAATATTGAAGGTCTATGTTATTATAAAGTTAATTTCATTTCAAATTAAACAAACAAAAAGTTAATAAAGCTTGTAAGTGAAATGTAATTAAAGTGATAATAGTTTGTTTAAATAAAAAAAATTACAAATACATAATGAGATTATTTGAAGGCTATATCAATATTATTCAAGGGGTAGGAATCCGGTTTGAGGGGACAATATAAGAGAGATTAGTTTCAAGGGGGCAAATGTGAGCCAAAAAAACAATATTTAACTTAATAATTGATTTGTTTTTCTTTATAATTGAGGTCATGGGATCAAAACTTTATATTACTTTGTCAATGGAGTTGCCTTACGTATAGAACACAATTCAAATTCAATACGATTATGATGTTTGAATTAAATTTTTGTTTTTATTCAACCACGCATGCATAATGATTTAAAAAAACCTATTTAATGATTTATAGATTAACTTGATCATAATCATAACACATTTAATTAATATTTAACTTATTAAAAACTTGATTTTTAATAACTTAATTGAATTGTATCGAGTTAAATAAGACTTAAATAGAACTTGATTATTAAATGGGTGATCATATGTTACTTATTTGAAAATTAAATCATATTTCATAATATGATAATTTTTTATGCCATATTTGAATTAACTTATTCAATCAGTCTTAATTTTGATATAAAACATGCACAACCTATAGATAATAATGAGAGGTTTTTTCGGATATCCATTTTATCTCAATTTTAATGAGACATATTTAAAATTTAAATAAATGAATTAGGTGTAAACTTGATATTTTTTTTAAAACCCAAGACGGGTTTAGGGATTACCTTACCTCACTTTGATTATTATTACCTTGGTCGTAATAATAAGAAGATGAATAAGCTATTCAATATAAATTCTCCAAAATGCTTATCATTGCAATAAATCAAGACAAAAGACATTTTGTGACATGAAAAATATAACACGGCTTTGAATAAGCCATTGCAATAATATCTCGAGTGAGACATGTGCCACAATTCCCCTCCAAGGAGAAGAGCCTCGTTTCTTGAATAAATAGAATATTTTCCAACAAATACGTACGAATTATGAAATTAATTTATAGATATATAGATATACATAGTCATAGATCTAGAGAGAGAAAGAGAGAGAGAGAGAGAGAGAGAGAGAGAGAGAGAGAGAGAGAGATGTACAAAAAGAGGAGGAAGTGAAAGAGAAAGAGCCAAATATATTATTCAAAAAACAATGCGTGTAAAGGTGAGGAAGAGGGAAAGGAATACTAAGAGAGCAACGAAAGAAAAAGAGTCCCACAAAAGAAAAGTGAATAAAAAAAAAAAAAAAAGAGTCCATTGTGAAGGAAGAGCATGCATGTTTCCAACATGTCAGTGTCAATACAGCCAAATCACAGCCATCATTGCTGTGTAATAGTTGAGTCATGACTCATTGATCTCTGTATCCAACAATTCCACGATTCTCTTTGCTTCCCCCTCTCCCCTCTCTCCTTTCATTTGTATTTTCCTCTCCATCCTTTTCCCGTGTGTGCCTGCGTCACCTTCCTTTTCTCTTTCTCTCTCTCTCTTGTCTCAGCCCTTCCTTCTTCCTTTGCCTCTTCTCTATATATATCCCTCCACTCCTCCCTCTCCTTGCATGCCTCCCTCTCTCTTTCTCTCTCCCTCTTCCTCCTCTCTTCACTCCTCTCCCTCTTCTTGCTCTTTGGTCACTAGCGGGCTATATAGTCTTAAGTCTTCAGAGAATATAGCATCAATGGCCTGCCTCAATATCTTTCAAAAGGTCAGTGAAATTCCTCCTTCCATAACTCTAGTCTGCTTCATGTTGCATATATATATATATCATATCAGGTCATTAAACCACGTAGAGTTACTTAGAACAAGCAGGCCTCATGTAATTCTATGATGAATTAATTTGTTATTAGTATTTTCACTTTGTTATATGAATTTATGAAGCAATTATTTAGTAGTGGGAAGCTATTGTTCATGAATAACAATACTATTACAGTGATGGGATTGGTGATAACATGGGTCCTATCCATGTCTTGAGACCGATCCAACGTTTCTGCAGTGGGACTTCATGATGTTTCCTTTGCCTTTTTGGTGGGTGGCGCATGTCCCCATATCATGTTTTCACACATGATATCTCTGCATTTTGCTGAAAAATGGTCTTCTATATGTATTTGAATCCACTTTCAGTCTTCTATTTTATTTAATATGTTGAATCCTCTCTCTCTCTCTCTCTCTCTGTGAATAATTCCTGAAATATGTGACACTAGAAATATAATTTATTGTGATGATCTTTCGTCCGAACTTCATGATCTGTTAGAAGAAAAATGAAATGACAATTATGAAAAGACAGATATAAGATAAGACGTCCCCTCCACTTTGAACAAAAGGGACGGCTTATCCGAAAAGCAAAATGTGAGGACAAGTTCCATCATCGTTTTCTATCTTTTGCTTGTCCATATCATAGGTAAAACCTACCCAAAAATAGACTAACTATTTTTATTTTTTTTTGAATGGCTCCTATTGAGTCTCATAATTCCAATCAACATGGACTTATGGAAAAGAACTTTATTTTTAAATATGCCATGGTTTTGGATACACAACTTCAATTCTTTTTGGACTATTTTTTGAACTATTTTTGCAATTCTTTTTTTTCTTTTTTTTTTAATGGTTTTAAAAAATAGAAAGAAATATTTCAGTGCCGTACGATTTACCATCTTATGAATTTTTGGGATCAATATTTTACTTCCATGTAGTACTAAAGTTGTACAACAGTTCAGAGAGGAAGGAATCATTCCTCATTTCTTACCCACAAAAAATAAAAGAAAAAAAAGGGTAAAGATCCCTGAAATCTCAGTAATTTAAAGCAACTTGGGCTCCTTGATTCAGTGAGAATATGCCAAAAGTAACTCAGAGGCACCATGTGGTGTTTGCTTGGATTTGTAGCAGGTTCCATTCCTTTGTCCCACCTTTTTCTTTAAAGAATTCCCACAAATTCTGGATTTCATCTCCTTTTTTAATGGTCAGAAAATCAGAATTGCAGGCATGATCTTTGTCCCCTGTCCAGACCAAAAGGTTTGGGCTTGGATCCCACTTTGGATACCCAATTATTATTATTATTATTATTATTTTTTTAAATAAAAATAAAATCCACCCAATAATTCTAACTATATAATTATTTTTAATTTCATTAAATTTATACATAAGCCTAACAGTGATCTTATAAAGTGCTTTTAACCTAAAATGTGTTTTTTTTTTAAATTAAATATTTGACAAAATTTAAGAAACACTTTTAAAAATATAAAAAATAATTTATAGCATTTTTTGAAAAAACACTTGATAGAAGATTCCCTTAAAAATATTTTTGGAGAAAACACTTTCACTTAGAAACATTTTGAGTAAAATCTCTAATAAATCGGTTCTAAAAAGTGATTTTGAATTGAAATTAGATAAATATTTGATATATTTCTAAGAATCCGCTTGACAGTTATTTTTAAAAATACTTTTAATTTTTTTAATATTTAAAATTTTTTATCATTCAAATATTAGAAATATTAAAAATATTTTCTAAAATCCTCCCAAAATGCACTCTATATATTCTTTTTATACATTCAAGTAATATAAATGTTTGCCTTTATTAAAGTTCCTTCCATGGGGCCCTTAATTATTAATAGCCATCACAAAAACATACTGCCTCTCCTTTTACAAGGGATGGCCTGTAAAAAATGTTTAAAAATTAGAAAGTATGGCATGCCATTTTCTCTTGTCTTCTGAGTAGAAGGAAATATTGTGGATGTACAAATATTCCAAGGGTGGATTATAGTAAACCAAGTTGGATAAAAAATAGATATGCCATTATTTTAAGTCAATGTTTGAGTCATTCCTGACAAATCTTTAAATTTTCAGGGTAGGGAAAAGACAAGAAATGAACAAGAGGAATGTACCTTTGATGGTGCAGTTGATCGCCATGGCCATCCTGCTATTCGAGCAAGAACTGGAACTTGGGTTACAGCAATTCTCATACTTGGTATGCACCTTCAAAAACTGTTTGTTAATTCTGATATATAATTTTAATCTAACGCTCTTCTGTAATTCTATGGTTGGTGTAATGTGACCATGCATTCCTCTCGTTGTGCCCAACTTTTCTAATTGATTTTGTTTGATTGGAACAAAAAAAATAATAATAATAGTGAATCAAGGGCTAGCAACACTGGCATTCTTTGGAGTTGGGGTGAACTTGGTGTTGTTCTTGACAAGGGTATTAGGCCAAGATAACGCAAATGCCGCGAATAATGTCAGCAAATGGACTGGAACTGTCTACATTTTCTCTCTTCTGGGTGCCTTTCTTAGCGACTCTTACTGGGGGAGGTACAAGACCTGTGCCATCTTTCAGGTCATCTTTGTCATTGTAAGTTTCTAAGCATAAAGACCATCAAGGAAAATGTATCGAGGATTGATTTATATAGTCTGTCTTCCTAGTTCTAACAAAGTATGTTGGATTGCAGGGCCTGGTGTTATTATCATTATCATCATACCTTTTCTTGCTAAAGCCTAAAGGTTGTGGGGATAAAGAATTTCCATGTGGATCTCATTCCACCTTTGAGATATCATTTTTCTATCTTTCCATCTACCTGATCGCGCTCGGGAATGGAGGATACCAACCTAACATTGCTACATTTGGGGCAGACCAGTTTGATGAAGATAACCCAAAGGAGAGTCACTCAAAGGTGGCCTTCTTCAGCTACTTCTACTTGGCCTTGAACTTGGGGTCTCTCTTTTCAAACACAATTTTGGGGTACTTTGAGGATGAAGGCAGGTGGGTGCTGGGCTTTTGGGCATCTTCTGCCTCGGCCATTCTTGCTTTGATCTTATTCCTTTTTGGGATCCCCCGGTATAGGCATTTCAAACCCAGTGGCAACCCCCTCTCGAGGTTTTGCCGTGTTGTAGTCGCAGCAACAAGGAAATGGAAAGTTGAAATGCCACCAGAAGGAGAGGATTTATACGAAGTGGATGGCGATGACTGTTCGGGAAATTGTCGCAGAAAGCTGCTCCACACCCAGGGATTCAAGTAAGCTCATGTTATATGTCCTTCTATATATAGATAAAATTAGAAGTCCAACTTTTATACATAGCATTTCTCTATTAAGTAGAGCACATTTTTCTCTAGCTATGTATTGTCTTAAGTTTAGAGAAACTCACTCTTTGTACTGGTGATGAAGTTCTAATCTAGACTATCTGAAGTTATATGATCACAACGGCTTGTGAATGGTAATGTGATCAGTCTGAACTTGTCCTACGCTTCAGAACATAACCCCATTTTTGGACCAATCTTCCAAATATTTGATTGTGATTTTCTAATAGAATAGTACTTCATGTGTTATCCTTCAATCTGAAAGTAAATTGGCATGAGGCAGACTACTAATGGGAATTCGTATTGGTCATGCCAGATTCTTAGATAAAGCAGCAGTTCTAACAGCAAAGGAGCGTGAACAGGAAGACAAGGAGAGTCGCAGTCCATGGCGTATCTGCACAGTGACACAAGTTGAAGAAGTGAAATGCATACTGAGACTCATTCCAATTTGGCTATGCACCATTCTGTACTCTGTAGTTTTCACTCAGATGGCCTCTCTCTTTGTGGAGCAAGGCGCTGCCATGAAAACTACCCTCTTGGGCTTCCATATCCCTCCTGCAAGCATGTCTAGTTTTGACATTGTCAGCGTAGCAGCTTTCATTTTTATCTACAGGCGAGTTCTTGACCCCCTTGTAGCAAGGCTGAAAGGAACAAAGGCAAGAGGACTCACTGAGCTTCAGAGGATGGGAATAGGCCTCATTATTGCAATCATGGCCATGGTTGCAGCAGGAATTGTGGAGTGGTTTAGGCTAAAGTATGCAAAAAAAGACTGTCGTCAGTGTGAAAGTGCGAGTTCTTTGAGTATCTTCTGGCAGATTCCTCAGTATGTACTAATTGGAGCCTCAGAAGTTTTCATGTACGTCGGACAATTAGAATTCTTCAATGATCAGGCCCCAGATGGACTAAAGAGCTTTGGCAGTGCGCTTTGCATGACGTCCATATCGCTAGGAAACTATGTGAGCAGCTTGTTGGTGACAATTGTAATGAAATTCTCAACTAGAGATCAAATGCCCGGATGGATCCCTTCAAACCTTAACAAAGGCCATCTCGATCGATTTTACTTCCTCTTAGCAGCATTGACAATGGCTGATTTTGGGGTCTACATTATATGTGCTAAGTGGTACAAGTCCATCAAGTTAGAGGGGAAGTATGAAGACTCCAATAGCAAAGGCAGTGATGATGTTATGGTCTAAGGAGATAAAAGGAATTGAAGAGGAGGTAGACCATGAAGCTATAAGAGATTAGTTGATAACTTGAGCGATGAAACTAGAGAATTGCTGTTTTCACTTCTCTGAGTTGAGCACAATGTACCTCTGAAGAATATCTAAGCTAGCTAAGCTTTGGATGTGGTTTGTGTATAAGGCTAGCTATGAATTGGAGCTACTCTAGTGAAATTTGCGGTCATATATTTCTTTCAATTCCTTTTTTGATATGTAGTATTTATGTATATAAGATGGAAAGTACACTATCTATGTTTGAAGCATTACCGAATCATGAAGTAATTAAGGCCTATTAGCCACATAAATGAGAATTGTTGTCCTTGAGGTTTCAACTTTGGTGTGTTGCGGTATTTTGCTTAGCGTTAAGAATAACTAAGTCAACTTTTAATGATTGACAATGAATGGCTTCTACACTTTTAGAGTTTAAAGCATAAACAATATGAGATGCAACAATATTTAAATATTCACTTTGTACTTTCGAAGATATCTTCATAAAGTAGGCACGTCATGCTGTATCAAGGCGATCTACACCTACCATGTACTTCTCAATCAGAGACTTTAGTGGTGAAGGATCCACTCCAATCTTCACAATAGCATTGAAAAACTCATCAATTTTTACTTTTAATAATGGGAGACACTCATTGGAAGTTTTGAGAATCATTTCTTTAATGTTTTCTCCTATCATATGTGTTGTTTGACGATGTGTTATAAGTGATGTTCGGCGCTATGTATTAAGGATGATTTGTTTCATATCAAATGTGTGAGTGAGATCAAGATGAGCCACACGAAATGTAATAGGGTATGGAGATTGTTGTTTGAAAATTAAACCTACAATGGCTAAAAGTGTCAATTCATCATATGTTGTATTTCTAATTGTGGTTTCATGATCGTGAGATTCAATCAAAACACCACTTGAGATGTTAGTAATACTTTCATCACCCAAATGGGAATGAGACAAAGTTAGTAGGATGACAGAGTGATCATTTTGTCATATAGTCTCGTTAAAGGGCATCGACTTCATAGTAGCAACAACATTTTCAAATCGATCCTTAGGAGAAGTCTCATCCCCTTCATCAACAAGTTGGTTGTCACCCTCCACTTAAGGCAAAATATTTGTTTTTATTAGTATCAATGAAAAAAAAATGGTTACCTTTCCACTACCACGTTCCATTGGTTAAGTTGAGGTTGGAACACTGGTAAAGAAGACACCTGCATCAAGAGGACGAGAGTTAGCCTCGTCATAGTACACAAAGTTGGGTCTAGTCTTTCGGTGTTTAAAGTAACATTCACTTGTACATTCAAAATTGTCATTTGATATGTTGAGAGCCTTTGCATTGTCATTTTGCTTAAAAACTTGGTAGTGATGACCATTACCATCATAAAAAATAGTTCCCTCATGCTCCAAGTGTGTGGAGGAATTAGCTTGATGGCCACCCACCGAACACTTAGAAGAAGCTCTTCAGTCATTAGGTATATCATCAAAGTTTCCCTCGACATTGTCCCTAACTTTCCTCTTAGTAGAAATATTTTAGTTGATCTTGCATGTTCTAGTCTCTAGAGACTATGAGGGTATTTGTCGAGAAAAATCAAGAAGATCTACATAAGCAATAGTGAGAGTCTCATTCTCAGAATTGCACACTTTAATCCTTAATTTACATAAGCCTCAGTGATTAAGAAATTTTTAAGATTATGACAACTTGGTATAATGACTCTAGAATGGGTACCAAACCTAGTGCATTACTCCCAATATCAATACACCTCCTTCAAAGTTCCAAAGTGAAAAACCTTTGGAAAACCCTTGAGACGTCTTGAGGATATCCAAACCGCTTGCAAAATTGGTGAAGATAATACGGTTGGATTGCCCAATAGTTGCCTTATCGCGGAGATAAATAGCCGGAGCGAAGACTTATGAGATAAGAAATTCTTATATCAATAATTAATACAATCATCATCATCAATCAAGTCTATGCAATCTTTTTGCCATGGTGCTTGATGGTCTAAGTTTACGCCCTTGCTAGACATTATCAAATCTCATGCTTGTGGGTTTTAACACCTAGTAGAAAACTTGTTAGACTAATGAGTCATTTGTGGGGAATGGTCTCAAGAAGGAGAAATGAAATGGTAATCAAAATATTCGCTTAACCATCCATATAAATAGTGAATGGGGAAGATAAATGTATTAATCACAAGCTTTGAAGAACAAACGATTTCATTCAGGCCATTGTAAATGCTTGCTAATACCAGAACAATAAGGCTAAACATCTAACTTTGAGCCATTCTACTAGCTACTTTGAAAACTCTAGGGAAAATCAAAGTGACACCCTTCCTAAGGAGAATGAATTTGCATAACCAACATGCAAAGAAAGCAACCAAATAAGTTTTCCCTACATCTTCCTCAACCACACCAAGGTCATTAAACACCTTCATTTCCAATTGAATATGAGGTTATATGGGGTCAATATTACTAGAAGGATTATGAGTTTCCTTAGGCCTCTGCATCTTATTCCTTGCACTATTCTTCAAGGGTTTCACATACTTTATGGAACCCTTGTACCAAAGTTACACACATGAGGCTATTTTGATTGAAGACTCTCTTTATCTAGGAGCAAATTTGATGATATGCAAGGAAAAAGTGTTGACAACTTGATGGGAATGAGGACTTCATTATATCATAAGATAGCTCTTCTATAACTCAATACCATTTCATCATAAAAAGACCCGTAATTGGTAGCCCAACAATATGATATAGATCCTAAAGAGAAATGGAGACCTCTCCAATGGAAGTATGCAAGGTGTGAAAGGTAGGACACCAACGCTCACAAAAGACTTTGATAACAAAAGCATGACGATCGTAACCCAATAAAGATGCAAAAATAGCTTCATAAAGCTTGTATCTCTTAAGAAACTTTCTATGTCGACCTAACACATCCTCTACCTATTCACAATAACCTTCGATAAAGAAATATTCCCTAAGCACCTTGAAGGAAACTCCTTATTCAACCTCTCCATCACGTACACGAGAGCTTAACAATTTGAATTCATTTTGAGCTTCAATGGTAGTTGGGTGAGAAGAATTCAACAAGATATTGGAAACAAGTTTCAACTTGTTGAATTTTGAATTATTGATATTCGTAAGCTCACAAGATGCTACTAGAGACCAAGAAGAGATGTGTAATAGATCCTTTATCATTGGCATTGACAGGGTTTGAAGGTCGATAAGAGATTTTTGTACTAGCTAGGTAGTTTCCTCCTTAAAATCTTCACTATCCTTCTCAAGAATAGTCACGTTTTTCTCCTTGAAGCACTTGAAGAATACCTTTGCAAAAAGAAAAAAAAAAAAATGATGAATTGGGGAAGAAAAATGTGGGTCTAATTTTAATTAAAAATTTGGACACCACTATACATCCAATTCATACCCATTTGCATGAGTGAGGACCTTGCCACTTAAACCACATTAAGTGTCGAAAATATAACACTGTAAAGCATCAAAGTCTTGACTTATTTGCACAAGTGTTAAATATAATTTCAGTTTTAATTAAATATTAAAGTTTGAGTACCACTATACATTTAAGTCAAGTTAATTCACATGAATAAGAACCTTAATACTTAAACTGCATTAAGTGTCAAAAGTACAACAGTGCACAACATCAAAGTCATGACTTGTTTACATAAGTGTTAAATATAATTCTAATTTTAATTAGGGTTAATTGGTTAAAGGGGTCAAAATAACCCTCATATTTGCAAATATAACCCACCAGTCAAAAAGCAAAAAAATTGACCCGATTGAGACAAAAATGCTCTTCTTCTTTTTTCTCTCCAATACATACAACTTCTCATATTCTGCTTCATTTATAGAACGACTCCTCATATTTTCAAAAAAAATTCTCTCATCATTTTCTTCTATTTCATTATCTTCCTTTGGTGCACAAAACAGAAATGTCATCTTCTTTTCCGCTTCATTTACAGAACGAGTCCTCATCTTTCATCATCTTCTTCTATTTCATTATTTTCCTTTGATGCACAAAACGAAAATCTCACATTTCCTTCAAAAACCCTAGAAAATTTATCATATATTCTCTCATCCTCTGTTTCATTCCGAATCCTTGGAAAAATTGTTATTCTATTTTTTTTCAAGTTATCTCATATTATATCTTCAAGCACGAAAGAAACAATGAGTTCATTGAAGGGTGATATGAGAAAAAGATTTAAAAAAATGGTGAAAAAGCAAAAATGCCAATTGCGAACAAAAGAAAAAAGTGAAGCAGAAGAAAGTGCAGCAAAGGAAAACAAAGCTACCGAGCAAAAATCCTAATTACCAACAGAAGATGCAAGTGATTCTACTAAACCAGTGAGTGTAGTCTTCACATTTGATATATTATTGAAATTTTTAGAGGTGTTATACAATGATATTTGAGTATGGTTAAGTTTATTAGTTAAATGCACGAAGAAAAATTTAGGATTTATTGAATTGTATTCAAAGTATAAAATTGTTATATTTATAAAAAAAATTTAGTTCGCCATTGTTACCAGCTATGTATTTTGAGTGAATAAATTTAGGTTTGTTAGCTGATGTTTGAAAATATTTGGGAACTATTATAGTGTGTTGAAAAATAATAAATTGCATATTAATATTGTTTTAGTTTTCTATATTATTATCCATAATGTGTTTAGAGTGAATTAGATATATTCAATGTAATAGCATCTAATTAGGGATAAATTTGCAGATAATTTATGAAATTTTAGGGATTTTTAGAAATTTTAGGGGTATTATACAATGGTGTTTGAGTAGGTCTATGTTCTTTACTTGATACTTTTAAAATTTGGGAACTACTGAATTGATTTCAAAATAACATATGGTATATTCATAATTTTTGTAGTTATATATTGTCGTCAATTATGTATGTAGAGTGAATAAAACATATATAATGATTTCATACAATGACATGTGATTAAGGATAAATTTTTGAAGAATTTATGAAATTTTAGGATTTTTGAACTTTTTAGGGATGTTATGTGATGACATTTGAGTAGTGTTAAATTTGTTAGTTAATAATGTTTTTAAAATTTTGGGAACTACTAGAGTGTGTTAATCAGTTATTGTATAATATTTATAATTTTGTATTAAATCTTTACTAACTTAATTTTATTTAATTTATAAACTACTACTCCATCAACTTGTTTTAAAGTTAAAATACCTATAGAAGAGCACTTCCTATCAAAAGCTGCATGTCTGTCACACTTGAGTGTAATAGAAAATATTAAAAAGAAGCTCAATAAGGAACAATTTGAGAGGTACAAGGATTCTTGCTTTGGACATTTTTTGCTTATGCCAGAACTTAAATTTTTAGCTCAAATTGTGCACCACATGTTATTACATCAATGTCTTATAAAGAAGGATGATGAAATATGGTTTTTAGTAAATTCAAAGGGATTAAGATTTGGTGAAGATGAGTTTGGATTAATCACTAGTTTAAGTTTTGGTCCTATTCCTCAGCATAATGAAACATCAATGAGAATAAGGGATATTTAATTTAATAGTGAAAACAAAGTGTGTAATGATCATTTGGAGAAAGTTTTTCTTTCTTTTGGTGAAGTGAAAAAAAAAACAAAATAAAAATATTGATAATCTTAAAAATGAAGACATGGTGAAATTAGCCTTATTGTACTTTCTTAAGCATGTTTTACTTGGGAAAGAAGGAAAAATTTAATAAACATGCAATGGGTTGGTCTTGTTGATTGTTTGGAAGTTTTTAATAAGTATCCATGGGGTAGGATTTTTTATGAAAGAACCATTTCTGGGCTGCAATGAGCCTTGGAGAATCGGGTGTCAAAATACCAAGGTAAAAAGGAACAAAAGGGTAATATAACACATGAGGCATATAGTCTAGTTGGATTTCCATATGTTTTCCAAGTTTGGGTGTATGAGACTATTTCGATTATCGGAATGAAATATGCTAATCATGTTGCTAAAAGTCACCCACAGATTTTAAACTGGAGTGTTACTTCTACATCGAGGTTCGCCGAGCTCCAACAAATCCTTTTGGACTGCAATATGAGTAATTTTTTTACCATATGTTTTGATAGTGTTGTCACTTACATATTTGTATATGTCTATGTTTGTTAATGAAATTAATTAACTTGAAGTCAATAGTTATCTTTATGTTCGCTGCTTAAACCTACTCTGGAGGAATGTCAACAAGATTATTACAAGTCTTTGAATAAGTTAGGGTCAGTGAATGGTGTTTCTTTAGAAATTTTTAGCCAACCAACAACCCTAGAACATGATACTATGGGTGACCTAAAAGATGAAGATCACCCGGTTGAAGCTACTGCATATGTTGTTGCTGCTACTACAATGGAAAACAATAACAAAAAGGATTATTCTATCCCACCTTCAATTGAGGTAACTTCACTATCATACATTCATCTATAAATGTCATTTTTAATGTTTCAATTATAATATGGAGTTCAAACAAAAATTCAAATTGAAAACTTAACCTTGATTAAGTAAATCATCAATTAAACTTAACCATAGTCAAGTGAATGTTACTTTGATAAACATAACATAACTATCATAAATACACATCAATTTTTTTAAATTATGACTATAATTTTGGTGTACAATGATGTATAAAGAATTAATGTTTCATTTGTTTATAACATGTGCAGAATCTATGGATAGAGTTCATGAAGCAAATAGAAAAGTCTGAATCAAATTTCAATTATTTGAAGAAAGAACTGAAGGAAGTGAACAGAAAGATTGACAACTTAAGACAACTTTTATTGGATGTTAGTGATATATTTATTGAATTTTATATTTTATTCAATCAAATTATGTATTTTATTTCTATATTTATGTTATCTTATTGTATGATGCATATCTTATTTTAGGTGAAAGGGCAAAATGAGTCATGTGCTACAAATAATACAAAATTTTCAAAATCTAGTACAAAAGAAAAAAATATTGGTATGGATTTTAATTCATTGGATGACAAGTTTGAGACTGTGATGGAAGATAAGGAGGATGAGAACCATGACCATATAGATGTGAGGACCAATACAGAAGAAATAATAGATATTGTAGTTGTAGAAAAACACATAATAGGGATGGAGAAAGATGATGATGTGATTTTTGATCCAATTGTTGATATTGCCAAATTATTTGATACTTCTACCGTATCAGACAACTTTTCAGTTTATGTATTTCCAAAGCAACTGTCCCCTACTATATTTAAGCGAAGATGTGAGCTAAAAAAGTCCTATTTTTTGCAGACTCCTTTCATAGACCCTACAAAGAGAAGGAAAATTAGAAAGGAAAGGGAAACAACATTTGACTTTTATAATTTGCAATCTATTTGTGAGGAAGCAAGAGAAGCCTTTCATAAGTGGTTGAGTCTTCAACAAAGATAATTATCTTTACTTTAAACTTGTAATAGTTTCTTTTTGGCAACTTCTTTGCTTGACCATGGTTTTTTGATATATTATTATAATAAAGTTTAAGGTTGACATTGATTACTTGCATGCGGACAAAGAATGGTTTGAGTCACTAGTTCAGCATGGTTCATGGCTCAAAGACACGGTTTGTAAATGTTCTTATTGTGTTTGCTTTTACTTATTAGTATATTGTTATTATAATGAAATAGTATAACTAATGTTTTTTTTAATATGTTGTCTAGCATATTGATGTTGCTTTCTACTTTTTTCGAAAGTGGAGAATGGAAAAGGTCCATGCATTTTCTCAAAATTTTACCACCACAAATACATTGTTTTGAGTATGTATAGTTTCTTCTTACTATTGACCCTCATAATACTAGTTAAATTATGGTAGTTTAACTATTCTTTTTACCTTTTCTTATATAGTAAAATATGAAAGCAAGGTGGGAGGAGCATTCTAAAATGTGGAATCAATTTCAAATGCAAGCATATGATATTCTTATTGACTATGTTAATGGGTTTTATCCAATTCCTCCCATGAAATGGTCTGAGGTGGACATCGTCTATGTTCCTATTAATGTCTAAAGTATACATTAGATATTGAGAGTAGTTCACCTTGCTCAGAGGAGAATATTTGTGTATGACTCATTGATAGGCATTAATAGTGATAATCGACTAAAAGGTGCCATAATACCTTTAGCTAAAATGTTACCACGTATTTTGCATGCTACATCATATTATGGGAAGAGCGGTGATCCTAAGCATGAAGAATAGTGGGACATCAAACAGTTACATGATGTTCCTTAATAAGAGTATGAGTAAGTAAACAATGCTTCCAAACTTCATCTTATCATTTCACCTTTATGCCTTATACAGTAAAATTTTTTTAGTCATCTTAATTTTGATTACTTGTGTTTCATGCAGTGGTGATTGTGGAATGTTCCTGATTAAATATGCAGAATACTTAGTGCATAATCATCCATTCACCTCACTTACTGATGCCCGCATTGATTGGTTTAGAGAGAAAATGGTAATTGAATTGTTTTGCTTCGAAAATTTACCCATATAGTGGGTTTCATTTTGATTATGTAAAAGGTTTATATGTTGTTGAGTGTTGACTATTATTTTGGATGAATTTGACTTGATTATCAAAGTTACAATTTTTGTAATGTAACTATAACTGTCAACTTAACTATAGTTAAGTTATTTGTTAATGCAACTCAACAATTGTTAAGTTCAAGTGAATATTCTGAGAGTGAATTTAACCATAATTAAGTTATTAATTAATGCAACTCAACCATTGTTATGTTTAAGTGAAAATTCTAACTATGAATTTAACTATGGTTAAGTTCTTTGTTAATTCAACTCAACTACTATTAAGTTCAGGTGAAATTTTTGACTGTAAACTTAACTATGATTAAGTTTAGGTGAAATTTCTGACTATGAACTTAATTGTGGTTAAGTTCTTTGTTAATGGAACTCAATTACTGTTAAGTTTAGGTGAAATTTCTGACTATGAACTTAACTGTGGTTAAGTTATTTGTTAATGAAACTTAACTACTGTTAAGTTCAAGTGAAATTTCTGATTGTAAACTTAACTGTGGTTAAGTTCAGGTGAAATTCTAACTGTGAACTTAACTGTGGTTAAGTTATTTGTTAATGAAACTCAACTACTGTTAAGTTTAGGTGAAATTTCTGAATGTGAACTTAATTGTGGTTAAGTTCTTTGTTAATGAAACTCAACTACTGTTAAGTTCACGTGAAATATTTAACTGTGAACTTAACTGTGGCTAAGTTCTTTGTTAATGGAACTCAACTACTATTAAGTTTAGGTGAAATTTTGACTATGAACTTAACTATGGTTAAGTTATTAATTTGTTAATGCAACTCAACTATTGTTAAGTTCAGGTGAAAATTCTGACTATGAACTTAACCACAGTTAAGTTCTTTATTAATGCAACTCAACCATTATTAAGTTCAGGTGAAATTTATGGCTATGAATATGGTTAAGTTCTTTGTTAATTCAACTCAACCATAGTTAAGTTCTTTGTTAATGAAATGATCATCAACTTAACCATAGTTAAACTTAACCAAGTAAATTTATATGATAAAACTAAAACATTAACTTAAAATTTCAATCCATCATTCAAAAAAATTGCTTTGAGCATATATAAAAAAATAGGCTCACAAATTCCTTCATTACCCTATACCAAAAAAAAAAAAAAAGTGTAGATGCATAACTAAATCATCCCTAAAAACCAAATTCTATGGTAACATTATTAAAGTGACTGATGAATTGGTTGTAAGGAGAATTCTTGGATGTTGATCTTATTTTCAACAATATTGACACAACTATGTTCATCTCTAGGATGCAATAGGATTGGTCGTTTGCATGTTTTTCTATTATGCCCATAATCACCACATCTACCACAGCATCGTGTGTGCTTAGCCTCTCCACTTGAACAAATTCTCTCATCTCTTGGTCTTCCTATTGGTCATCGACTTTTTGGTAGTAGCATAACTCTACAAGGGATGTTTTCCGGAATGACCCAATCTTTGTTATTTCCAGTAGGATATATAGATTTTGAGTATAAAGATATAAGTGAGTTCTTCATATAGTATTGAGAGCATAGAGTATAGCACGACATGTTTCCATATCTACATGCAGCAATAGCATGTACACATGGAATATGGTCAAGATCAAACATCCTACATGTGTATGAATGGGTTTACAAATTAACTTGATTATTTACCCTAGCATATTTGACATTGAACTCTCAAGACTTGATAGACTCAACCTCATAACCTGATGACTTATTAAACCTTAAGTGCAACTCCATGTCAGCCCATGTAGTAAGCTCAGTTTTCATTGACAATGCTTGTTATTGGCGATTTGAAAACCATCTCTGAAGTAAGTTTCTCAACTCTTCAACCATTCGCACAACTGGAAGATCTCTTGCATCTTTTAGTACAACATTCATGCACTCGACGATCCTTGTAGTCATGATATTATATTTTTTTCCATTACTGTGTGACCAAGCCCATCGCTCTACTCCTACATCCACTAAATATTTGGCTGTTTTTGGAGAAATCACCTCTAATTGACCAAATATAGTATCAAAATCCGACATTCGATATGCATGGGCAACATCATGAAACAACTTATGTACAATAACATTCTTGAACTTTGTTTTCAAGTTTTGCCCTAAATGATAAGTGCATATGCAATGGCTTGCATGAGGAAACAACTTTTGCATTGCTTTTTCAATGCTACCATGACGATTTGAAACCACCACTAAATCATCTACATGTCCAATCACATCATATAATTTTGTAAGAAACCACTCCCACGAAGCATCATTTTTTGAATCACCAATTCTGAAAGCCAATGGGTAAATTTGATTGTTACCATCTTTGCTCATTGTAACAAATAAAGTCCCTAAATATTTTGACTTCAAGAATGTTCCATCAACTGCAATTATTGGCCTTATTGATGTACGAAACCCAGAAGTACATGCACCAAATGCCATAAATAGATACTTGAATTGATTGTCAACATCAGTAACAATACCAGTTATTGTCCCAGGATTCTTTTCCTCTAGCATATAACAATAAAATGGTAAAGCACCATAAGACTCTTCAGGTGATCCCCTAATGGAATTAAGGGCAAATTATCTTGCTCTCCATGCCTTATCATAACTAATCTGAACACCGTACTTGTTTCGAATATCTCCATAATGTCTTTGGGACGGTATTGACGACCAACTTGATAAGTTTGTCTCATGCTTTCACCAACCAACCAACTACTTGCATGACGATTATCCCGAGACATCATGTCCAACCTACAAGTGTGCGTAGGATGGTATTTCATTACTTGAAAGAAATTAGTACTTCCCAACTTAGTTGCTCAAAATCTCCATTTGCATTCGTTATCAACACATTGAAGCACCAATAACTTGGTAGTAGATTTATCGTTTTAAACTCAAACTTCTCTTTCAAGGCAATAATGTACAATTTCTTTTGCAGTTCTTTCTTACTAGAATAAATTTGCTTCTCTTCAATATGATCATCATTGGTGCCACAATCACTAGTACCTATCCAACTCATGTCTTGGTCATTATTGCTTACCTCCTTAATCATGGTTAGAGCATCATTCGTGAGACCATCTTTTATATTCATGATGCTATGAATTTCCATTATTTGAGCTGCTTTGTTGCTTGAATCCCTATTTTCAATCACTTGGACATTGTTGGTTAGGTTGGTATCCAACACATGATAGTCATCATCTATAGCATACCCATTCATGTTCCATTCAACAACATTAAATATCTTAAGTGGCTCATAGTTGAATTTTTTTATGCCTTCATCACCAATGACATTAAGAGATTTTATTGATCCATCATTTACATGTCCATTTCCATGCATAAACATTGACTCTGCATTATTTTCAGATCTTCTATCCACAATGATGCATAATGGAGCTGGTAACTTGTTAGTCCAATTTAAACGAATGAAAAATTTAACATCTCCATCATCTCTTAGTTGAATTGGTGATGTCAGTATGTTACCACTGAATGCATACTTCATTGAAATTGAACACTCAACTGGATCTAGTTGAAGAATGTGATACACAACTTTCATTAATTCATGATATGATATATTCTTCTTCACTGCAATGCCTTTACCGTCACTTCCTTTAAAGTGGTATGTGTTTCCATCTTGTACCCAATTCTCTTTATACAAAAGCATTATTCCTACTTCATCAATGACTGCAAAAATGAATATTTCAAACTATCATGTTAATAATAAAATAGTACAACATAGGATATACTTTTATTAAGTTTCAACTATAGACTATGCAATGAATCTTAAAACATATATTTTTATTTTTTATTAAATAACTCACTACATAATAATATGTCAACAATTCAATCTCAGTTTTTCAGTATAGTTATATAAAAACAGAGTTTTGCTTTGAATAGAAACACATAAACTCAACTTATGTTAAGTTAAACCTAACAAATAGTAATATTTGATATTCAATGCAACAATGTAACCTATCACATAAATCAAAGATCCAAACGAACAATATATAACTACAATGGGTATTAATCATACGAGCAATCCTAAAACTATAATAATTCTCCATGTAAGTGATCTCTTGCTTACCATCATTTGACCTTGCCATATGGATAAATCTTTTCAACTTCTTTTGAACGAACTTTTCATTTTTTTCAGAACTAACAATGGAGTCTCTATTTTTTACCTACAATCTTAAAGTGAGACTTTGAATTTTCAAGAAACAGAAAGAAATAAAATGATAATATAAAAAACAATTTGTAAGCTACTTACATTTTTTTTCATATTTTCGTGACCAAGAATGAAAAACAGATGAAATAATGGTAAGAAGTTAAACTTGTTCTCTGTAGGAAAAGAGAGAGAAGGAGCAACCAATGATCTAATAAAAAAATTAGAACCTAATCTGCTATAAAACAAAGGGAAAGGGAAAGTTGTCTTGGGGGGAAAAATGAGGGGGGAAAGGGAAAGGAGAAGTTGTATGTGTTGGAGAGAAAAAAGGACATTTTTGTATCAATTAGGTCAACTTTTTTGCTTTTTGATTGGTGGGTTATATTTGTAAATATGGGGGTTATTTTGACCCATTTAACCAATTAACCCTTTTAATTAAGTATTGAAAATTTTGACATCACTATGCATTTAAGTCAAACTAGTTCACATAAGTGAAGACATTAACACATAAGTGTTGAAAATACGACACCACTTCGCGTCAGGGCTACAACTTGATTACATGAGGGTCAAATTTTAAATATTCATTTTTTTTATAAATATTTAAATTTATTAAAAAAATTAGAAAAAAAATTAAATAAGGAAATCAATATATATAATCTCCATTGGAAAAGTCAAGAAAAGTGGATGAGGACTTATGTATTTATATATATGTTGACACGTGATCTCTTTATTTAATTTTTTTTTCCTAATTTTGCCTTTTCTTCATCTAATTTATATATATATTAAAGAAAAAAATCTCCACCACTTTGCAGGAAACATTTATTGTTGGCTTGATACATTTTTTAGTTATCGGGAAAACCCAAGTATTCTATTTCAAATTTAGAAAATAGATCTCAAAGATTTTTTTTCCTTTTGGAAGATATAGGAGCGAAACAATCAATCTATTTATATTGGAAAACCCAAAAGATTATTCCAATGTATCATTTCTGTATCCAATGGAATTCATAGTTATAGGAAGAAGCCCTGTCAAATAAAGATTTTTTCTTTTGACTATATTTCGATTGTTAATATGATATATAAGTACTGTTACTACAAATAGTACTATACCTTTGATCGTGAAATATCGATTGTTTGTTGAATCTTATGAATTATAAAACCCAATTTGATAAACCCGACTTGAATTCTCTATGAGAAGTATATATATATATATTAATTATAAAATATGAGATTTTGTACCATTATGGTAACTTGTGGATGATCATCCACATATATCTTTTGTAACTCTCTATAAAATGAAGAGACCTTTAATGAAAATTTATTCCGTTTTCTTTCTACATTCTATTATACTTTTCTTTGAAGATTTCTGTTTATTTTTTATTTTTTTATTTTTCTCATTCTTTTATTTTATAACACGTTATCAACATGAATAATCTTTGCAAAAGAAATAGAAAGACTTTTTTTTTTCAAAAAAAGGTATGTTATAAACTTATATTATGATTTTCTATTTTATTTATGTGTGTGATAAAATTACCTTTGATTTTATATTTTGTATATTTTATTTGAATATATAAATATGTACAAATATTACTTAGAGAATATGCTTTTCTTTCTAATAAAAAATCATGAAAAAAAATCATAACCAAAAGTTATGAAAAATATGAGCAATTCTTATAACTAGAAGTTATAGGGTAAATTATAAAATTACAAATACATAGTCAAAATCTATGTGTATGATTTCTAATTATTTGTTTTCAATTATACAATATAATTGGAAGTTATACAAAACAACATTATATAGGTAGAAGCTATCAAATGAATAGTTCATAGTCCGAAACTATATACAAATATATATAATAAATAGTTCATAACCTAAAGCTATTTACAAATTTGCACATTTTCTTATTCTAACAAAATAATCATAGTTCAAAGCTATGAATGATATTAACTTTTAAATTTCTTTTAATTTATTTTAATTATATTATGTCATCGGAAGTTATATAAAACAAAATTTTATAGCTAGAAGTTATACAATGAATATTTAATAACTTGAAGTTATGTATAAAAATTTATACATTTATGATATAATAGAATAGAATGTATAGTAAAAACTATATAGAAAATGTTTTCATAGCTAGAAGCTATATAAACCATATTTTTTTGTACTTAAGGCAGAAACATGAAAATATTGATATTTTAATTTTGTATACTTAAAAACTATATAGAGATTTTCTAACTATGGTATAACTAGAAGTTATACAAACTAAATTGTCAATTAATAATTTTATGGAATTTTTTTAGCTAGAAACTATATAGAGAATATTTTATAGTTTGATGTTATGCAAAATTTTCATTTTATCGTAATAAAATTATGGTTAGAAGTTTTGGCAAATTTATTCTTTAATTAATATTGTCTTGTTAGTTTCTTGAGTTCATAATAATTATTTTACTTTATGATAAATGTAGAGAAGGAAAGTATATATTCTTATAATTAAAAGTTATATAATAATTTGTATTTGGTGGCCTGAAGCTATATGAAAAATAATTTCTATACCATTATAAATATTTAATTTGAATATTCTTATAGTTTGAAGCTATATGAAAAACTTGTATATATTCTTGTAGCCCAAAGCTCGAAGCTAAATAGAAAAATTTTTAATATATTTTTATATCTTGAAAAAATATGTAAAATATTTTCATAACTTGAAGTTTTATGGAATAAAATATGTATTTCCTATGAATGAAAACTATAGAGATTATTATTTTATATGTTATTATAGATAAAAGATATACAAAAAAAAAGGGTTAATATTATATACTTTCTTATAACCAAGACCTATATGGAATAATTAATTTTATAATCTTTAATAGTTAGAAACTATATAAAAAATTTATGACTTGAAGTCGTATATGTGAAACAAAATATATGTTATATATAAATAGAGATTATTGTAAGTATTATGATATAAACATTATTGTTTCACTTATAGCCTAGAGCTACAAGAATTTTATATGTTTTTAGAGCCTGAAGTTATGAAATATGATTTTTTTTTTTTTTTAAGAGTTCAATTATTGAAATCCTTAATTTTCTATGATTTGGATTTGAATGTATTATTTGTATTTTTATTAATGCAATAATTTCATTATCCAAGAATAATTTTGAAATTACAATAGGTTCAACTATTGTTCTTAATATATTATGTTATATCTTTACATATATATTTAGATAGATTTGTAGTGTTTTAATTAAAGTTTTAAGACATGGAAAAATTGCAAGATGCTTCAAATCATGATGTGTTCTCTTGAAATTTTGATATATGAGTTAATTTTTGTACATTGATTTAGATCATGATAATATTTGAATAAAATTATTGATCTATCACTACAATTAGTTTAATTATTGAAATACTTCCTAGTTATTTCATGTATGATTTGCTCCACACTTATAAAATCAAATGTATGAAATATTTAAAAAATATATAACTTTAAATTATCATATTTGTTTTGTTGTGTTATATATGCTCTCATTGCTTTTATACAACTTATTAAGTTAAGTCATCATCGATAACTTTTTTTTTTATTTGTTGATTTTAATTCTTCTTCTATGATAATATTTCTTCAACTCTATAAGGGCGATGTCTTTATGATATGTTTTATGACTTGTTATTTTGATGTAACTTGTCTCATTAATTGCATCATTGATGACAAACAATGTTAATATTATATTAGATGATAGAAACCTAATTAAAGGCTTTAGAACAATTTATGCTATATCGCTAGTAGTATTTGATTCCATGTGAATGACATTTTATGGTATGATAGATCCAGAAAAATCTTATAAGACTAACTTGGTCCCTTAGGTAAAAGATAATACATTAATTCTTTGCACATTGATTTATATCATGATAATATTTGAATAAAATTATTGATCTATCATTACAATTAGTTTAATTATTGAAATACTTCCTAGTTATTTCATGTATAATTTGCTCCACACTTATAAACTCAAATGTATGAAATATTTAAAAAATATATAACTTTAAATTATCTTTTTATATTTGTTTTGTTGTGTTATATATACTCTCATTGCTTTTATACAACTTATTAAGTTAAGTCATCATCGATAACTTTTTTTTTTATTTGTTGATTTTAACTCTTCTTCTATGATAATATTTGTTCAACTCTATAAGGGCGATGTCTTTATGATATGTTTTATGACTTGTTATTTTGATGTAACTCGTCTCATTAATTGCATAACATTGATGACAAACAATGTTAATATTATATTATATGATAGAAACCTAATTAAAGGCTCTAGAACAATTTATGCTATATCGCTAGTAGTATTTGATTCCATGTGAATGATATTTTATGGTATGATAAATCCAGAAAAATCTTATAAGACTAACTTGGTCCCCTAGGTAAAAGATAATACATTAATTCTTTGTAAAGTCAAATAGACGTACATTATAAAACCAGAAGTTTTTTTTATCTAGTGATTAATCTACTTATACACTTGAAAGGTATAATGACATGTTGAGCAAATTATTATTTTAATGAGACAATTTTCTCGCCGTTAGGGGAAGAAGAGCCAAGTTGCAGAAGAACGACGTGAAATTATTTGCAATGCATTGATTTTGACTCATCTTGATCCTCGTACTAATTAATGTGAACTAGAAGTTCAAAAGATTATTTGTTTGCGAGGACTTGTAAATCAACTATCAAATGTTTTCAATGATGCAAAAAAAGTGACAAAATCATTTTCATTGACCGAAAACATTCTAGTGCGAATTAATGTTCTTGAAGAACAATTAAATAATGCATTGATGTCCTTGAAGGACGATTCGATAATAAGTTAATGTCTTTGAAGGACAATTAAATAATAAGTTGATATCCTTAAAGGACAATTAAATAATGAGTTTATGTCCTTGAAGGACAATTAAATAAGTAGTCTAAGGCATGCTTGAAGTGTGGTAAACCCTAAAGAAGCAAACACATTCCCTAGAAAAGGAAAACATAAGGAAAAACATATGAAAGATGACACTCTTGAAGAAGTTGTATATAAAATAGGTAATTAAAATGATTGATTAGTCTCAAGCAACCCCTAAAGAGGCACAATTTAAACAAGTAGCCCTAAGAGACGCATATGTTTTACAATTAGCCCCTAAAAAGGTACAAGTACCTAATACTGATGAGATCTCAATTAGCTACTTATATATGAAGAAAAATGGAATTGAAATACTCTTGTCATTGACAATATATTTTCTTTCCAAGTGACTATTGACATCATAAGAAATAATGAGGATCCTAAAGTAGAAACTATGGATGAATGTCAACATAGAAAATATTGGCCAAAATGGAAATACATCTTGACAAAATTGGATTCATTAGAAAAATGAGAAGTATTTGGACTTGTAGTCCAAACGCCTAAAGTTGTCAAACTTGTTGGATATAAATGGGTATTTAGAAGAAAGAGTAATGAAAAAAAATGAAATCACAAGATATAAAGCGTGACTCATAGCTCAATGTTTCTCGCAGAGACCTAGTATTGACTATGAGGAAACATATTCTCTTATGATTGACACAATCATATTTAGCTATCTAATTTGCTTAGCAGTCTTAGAAGGATCAGATTTGCATCTCATGGATGTCGTTATTGCATATTTATATGGATTTTTGGATGATGACATATATATGAAAATCCTTAAAGGATTTCAAATTCTTGAAGCAACTAATTCAAAACATTATAGTATATACTCAATTAAGTTACAAAGATCCTTGTATCTATTAAGCAATTTAAAGGCATGTGATATAATTACTTCAATGAATATTTGAAATGAGAAGTATATGTGTATTACTGTATTTGTCTATACATATTCATTATGTTAAAATTTGTAATTATTATAGTACATGTGGAATATTTGAATTTTGTTTGAACTCTTAAAGAGCTTATAAGAATAGTTGACTATTTTGAAAAAAAAAGATATTGGAAACAAATTTTTTACCTCGCCCTGCAGATTAAGTATTTTTCAAATGAAATATTAGTTTATTAGTCAACATATACAAAGAAAGTCTTGAAACACTTTCATATAGGTAAATTACATCTATTAAGTTCTCCGATGATAGTTTGTTCACTTTTTTCTTAAAGAAGATAATGAAGAACCACTTAGTCTAGAAGTACCATATTATAATGTTATTAGTGCACTAATGTATCTATGGTGGTACGACAATATTGTGGAGATCAATCAAGCAAATAATGTAAAAATGTGGACTACCCTCCATTAGAGGTAATGTTACCAAGTTATATAAAGATAATATTGCATGCATTGCACAAATTAAAGAATGGTACATTAAGAGAGATAGAATCAAGCATATATCGTCAAAGTCTTTTACTTTCATCAACTCTAGAAAAGTGATGGAAATACTATTCAATGAGTAAGATCAAGTGACGATTTAAAAGATTTATTCACAAAGGCATTGTTAATTGTAATACTTAAGAAGTTTGTTAGAATACGTCAACTCAAAGATCTCCACGTTGTGTTACTAGAGAAAATATAATCATGTCAACATGAGAAGGAGCTAATTGATAAGAATATCATTACAACGTACTCTTTTTTCCTTCGTCTAGGTTTATTGACAAGATTTTTAAAGCGGCAGTCGTAGTAATCCAAAAGAATATCGTACTCTTTTTCCTTCATTGGGCTTCTTGGTAAGGTTTTAATGAGACATATTCTTATGATCATCTAAGGGGAGTGTTATAAAATATGAGATTCTATACCACTATAGTAACTTATGAATTATCATCCATATATATCTTTTGTAACCCCTATAAACGAGAGAAACCTCTAATGAAAATTTATTCGTTTTGTTTCTATATTTTATTATACTTTTATTTGAAGATTTTTGTTTATTATCCCTTTTTTTTGTCATCCTTTTATTTTACAACAATATTTATATTCTCAAAATTACAATTTGTTATTTATTATTTATTAAATATTTTAAATATATTATGTATAAAGAAATGTTAAATAATTTTTATTTATATCAATTTTTTATTTTAAATTTTTATAAGTAAATGATTTTTCATTTATAATTTTTTGTATTTTTTTAATATTTTTTTCGTGATTTTAAGGTTTGTATATTTATGTTAAATTTAAGAAAAAAAAAAAATACATGATTTCTTATAAATTTTTTCAATAGCATACGTGGACTAGTAGCCTGATGAGAAGCAACATAGAGATATTTGTCAGTGCAGCCATCCTCTTTTCTCTCTATTTCTCTCAGAAGCCTAACCTGAAACTCTAAAACCCTAGTCCTATTTTTCTCAGAACCCTAACCTGAAACTCTAAAACCCTAGTCCTGAGTCAGATTCATTTCAATTCTCAAGCTGAAATTATTTTGACAATAAAAATTTGTCAATTGAAGCAGCTCCTCCACTTAATCAAGGTACCTTTTTTTTATTTGAGTTTATTTCTATTTCTCTCGTTTCTCTGTAAACCCTAAAAAATTGAATGTAGCTTGAGAAAAAAAGCGACCCGTTGCAGTTATTGATCTATGTTTTCTGTTTAAAGTTGGTTGGTTTAGTTATTTACTTGCTGCAATTCGTTTCGTGGGGGGGGGGGGGGGAAGGGCATGAAATTCAGGAGGAGGATTAATTTCTCGTGTGTTTGGGTGTAAGGGAAATGCAAGGAAAAGGAAAATGTGCTGGAAATTAGTGGGAATTCGATGCTTTTAAAAATTGTAGTTCTCGTGAAGAAAATAGGGAAGTGAATGGCTGGAAATAATACGGCGCTCAATATTTATAGGTAGCAAAGTGATAACTATTTTCTGTCTCTGAAGCAGGAAAAAAGGTGAAAAATAACGCACACAACATGTTAAGAAACTGTTTCTAAAAGCATTTTCTGGGAGTAGACTTTCAGAAAACTGTTAAATATGCCTGCTTTGAACTATTGAAAACAATGGAGAAATTCATTGTTTTCCTTAGTGCAGATGAGTATGGTTTTGAGAAAATCAATTTTGTTCCCTGTCAAACCGTTAACAGACCCTAGTCTTTCCTCCCGTTTCCTTTCTCCTCTTTTCCTCACCCTTTCCCCCCACCATCTCTGAGATATATGTGCAATTTTAGTTTTTATTATTTCAGGTGTTGGTCGCTATTGAATTTAGTTTCATTGCCTATGTTGACAATTAATGTTCATTGTTTGATTGGAGAGGATGGAAAGTTGGGTTTAACCTTTTGTATGGTTGGTGAAAAGGAGGCTTGCTCAATTAACTTGTGTTTGGGCTCAAGCTCTCTAATTGATTATGGACTACGTTGGCCTTGGCCTTGCTGTCATTATCTCCAATATCAATTTGGGCTTTCAGGATAAACCTTCATTTTTTTTCTTAATTTATTATTGTTTAGTGTGTTTGTTGGTTTTTCTATTTTGTCAAAGGACCAAAATAGAACATATATCTATGCTTAATGTTGATGTTTGACTTACTATAAACCATGGTCGCCATATTTAGCTATTTGAACTGTGATTGTGCTTGGTTACTCCATAAGGACTCATGGAGGAAAGAGCTGAAATGGCCACAAAATGATAATGCCTTGTGCCAAAATGTCACCTGTCTGGATGCTAACTTCAAATTCATTTTCTTTATTCCAGACTTCATTTTTTGGAGTTTGTTATTAGTTGTGTATTTATTCTAGATTGAACACTCATGGGTATGCATTTTCATTGATGTGAAGGTTCATACTGACATTGCATTGAGGCTGGTAATTTACTGAATTCAATATCAATGGAAACCTCTGTGCCATAATAATTCACTTTTTATTTTTTTATTTAAATGTAAATTTATTCTATTATGCTGTGCTCCAGATTAGAGAGTTAAAACCGAAAAGGGAGATGCAGATCAACCATTTTCATAGTGGTGTATTCCATTCCGATGATATAAATTGATCTTTAGGAATGTCTACAGGAATTTGGTTATGTTATTTGGTGTAAAACCTAATTTAGAGTGGACTATGCGGTTGCGATTAAACAATATATATAGTCTATAGAGAGAGATGAGATGGGATATTATCATCACATGAATAATATTGTGCCAATCTCTAATCGGTTTCACTCTCTCCTGAAGCTTCCTAACATCTTCTGCTGTGTTAGACATGCAACCTCTTCATTTTCTCTTGGCACCAAACGAAATTTGGGATTTGGGGCAACCAAGATTTCCAGTTCCAATAGTGAAAAATCTAATCTCAGATCAACTGTTTTGGATATTTATAATTGTAATATGAAAATAAGTCAATTAGGCCGTCGTGGAAATGTCAGAGGAGCAAGGAAATTGTTCGATGAAATGCCTCATCATGATAATGTCTCTTACACGGCCATGATCACTGCATATCTGAAGAATAATGAGCTGCGCAAAGCTGAAAAGCTCTTTCAGACAATGCCTGACCGAACCATTGTGGCTGAATCTGCCATGATTGATGGTTATGCAAAAGCTGGTCTGATGGACAAGGCTCAGAAAGTCTTTGATGCTATGATAGACACAAATGTATTCTCATGGACTAGTTTGATTTCTGGGTACTTTAGGGATGGACAAGTTGCTAAAGCTTGCCAGCTTTTTGATCAAATGCCGGCAAAAAATGTGGTCTCTTGGACTACAATGGTGTTGGGTTACGCTCGAAATGGTTTGATTGATCAAGCTCGTAGTGTTTTCAATCGGATGCCTGAAAAAAACACCATATCTTGGACAGCTATGATGAAATCTTATGTTGATAATGGTCGAACTGATGAGGCTTTTAAGCTCTTCCATGAAATGCCTCAGCGAAACTTGTATTCTTGGAACACAATGATCTCTGGTTGTCTAGATGGTAAGAGAGTAAATGAAGCATTTAAACTATTTCATTTGATGCCTCTAAGAAATGCAGTTTCTTGGACAATTATGGTTTCAGGCCTAGCACGAAATGGGTTGACCAAACTTGCAAGAGAGTACTTTGATCAAATGCCTAACAAAGATATAGCTGCATGGAATGCAATGATCACAGCATATGTGGATGAATGTCTCATAGTTGAAGCAAGTGAGCTTTTCAATATGATGACGGAAAGAAATATTGTGACTTGGAATGCAATGATTGATGGCTATGCAAGGCACAAGCCAGATGGCGAAGCCATGAAGCACCTAATCCTCATGCTTCGCTCTTGCATTAGACCTAATGAGACTACTATGACCATCATACTGACCTCATGTTGGGGAATGCTAGAACTCATGCAAGCTCATGCACTTGCCATAGTACTTGGATGTGAATGTGAAACATCACTTTCCAATGCTCTTATTACTATGTATTCAAGAATTGGGGATATTAGCTCTTCTAGGATTGCTTTTGAGAGCCTCAAGGCCAAGGATGTTGTGTCATGGACAGCAATGCTATTAGCATTTACTTACCATGGCCATGGTGACCATGCCTTACATGTCTTTGGACACATGCTAAAATCAGGAACCAAGCCTGATGAGATTACTTTTGTAGGAGTCTTGTCAGCTTGTAGTCATACTGGTCTTGTTAAGAAAGGTCAAAAGCTTTTTGACTCAATGAGTTGTGCTTATGGTTTAGAACCAAGGGCTGAGCACTATTCGTGCCTTGTTGACATCCTTGGTCGAGCAGGACAGGTGCATGAGGCTATGGATGTTGTTTGCAAAATGCCTGAATGTGAGAGGGATGGTGCTGTTCTAGGGGCATTGCTTGGTGCATGCAAGTTGCATGGGAATGTTGAAATGGCAGATTATATTGGTCAGAAGCTTATCGAGCTACAGCCAAATAGCTCAGGTGGGTATGTACTCTTAGCCAATGTTTTTGCAGCACGTGGAAATTGGGATGAATTTGCAGAAGTTAGGAAAAAGATGAAGGACCGGAATGTGAGGAAAGTACCGGGTTTTAGTCAAATAGAGGTAAAGGGAAAGTGTCATGCATTCTTTGCGGGAGACAAATCTCATCCTCAGGTTGAGGAAATTTACGAACTGCTACGAGAGAAGCTTCTCCCCATAATGCATGAGATGGGCTACTCACAATGGAACCAATTTGTACCATCATGGTTTTAAGGTGATGCAAAAGATATTGTGATTAAGACATGTTAATATGCTGGAGGCATTGAAGCTCATTGAAAACATTCAAGCATTCAGCTTCCAACTTTTTATTTGGTTTCTTGCATCAAGTGATTAAATCCAGACGGGTCACTCCCATTTTCTAGTCATCCATTGTTGTGAGGCGCATGCAACAAAAATTTCTGTAACTTAATCAAGGGTCAGGTGACAAGTTTCCTTGCATCAAGTGATTAAATCCAAACGGGTCACTCCCATTTTCTAGTCATCCATTGTTGTGAGGCGCATGCAACAAAAATTTCTATAACTTAATCAAGGGTCAGGTGACAAGTTTTCAGCCATTCTGTTTCTATGTTGAAGCCTCAACTGCATATCCTTTTGACATTGTAGCATCAAAGGCAAACGTTTAACCTTGGGATTCAAGGTAACAAGTAAAGAAGCAGGTATGCTATTTCTAAGCATTTTTAAAGACCCTAAAATCATAGGAAACTCTTATTATTAAGGTCTTCATAATACAATTATCCAAGTATCAAGTCAAGTTGAAAAATGGAAGTGGGCTTTGATAAATAGACTGGGCTGAAGTTTAACCAAACAATCATTATAGGGGCATTTAATCAACCAGATATTAAAAAAGATGTGGAAAAGTAGCTAAAGGGGGGAAATTGCCAATAGAAAAAGGATTAATAGCCTTATAAGAGTTGTGTGACAATAACTCGTTTCCTCCTTTTCATTTGATAGACAGGGAAGACTTATAAGAGCCTTTGCATACATCAGGGAAAAAGAAGTTATTTCCCAAAATTGAATACTGTTAATTGCATACGTTTGTGTTAAGTCAGTTTTTCTAGTCCAAAGGGGATAGGTTTTGAAGTTAATGATAGAATACCAATCTATTTCCATAATATTGAGAAGATTGGCAATTGATGATTAGACTTTCTCCTAAAATAAAAGAAGTTGGTGATTGGATTGATGATTTTTATCTAGCTTACACACCCTAATGAATAATGATTACTAGTTTTCTAGTTCTCATATATAAAATTTCTGTTGAAGGAAGCCAAATTGGTGGGACTGTTAATTTGAACTTTTAGCCTTCAGTAAGCAGCATATCTTTCTTGGGAATTCTTTTTCACAGTTACCTTCATAATTGATAGGTATTATTATGTCAATAATACAAATTGACTAGTTTCATTTTAGGGATGTAAAGTCATCTCAAGAATAAAGCTTGGCCCTTTTTAAATGCACCATTATGAAAATGACTGCTCACTTTTTTTCCCAGTTCAACCCCCCTAATCTGTATCAAAGCACAATGGGACAAATTTATTACATAGATAACCTTTCATCAAAAATAAATACAGGACATTATCATCCTCAGTGCAATGTAGTTAACTCACATAGCATCTTTAAAGTTTCAACCTGGCAGAAGAAAAGATGCATGATGTATCTATTTCTATTTAAAATCAATGAACAATTGGCTAATAACTCCAACAATTGGAGCTTGTAATAAGGTAAACTTTTGGATTTAGAAACTCCATTGGCTGGATTTAGGAGCAAGGTATCAACATTTGCTGCCACTTTTGGCCTTCATTTCAGAGAATTAGTTTGTGTTATGGTCTGTTTTGGGTCAGTCAATGATTTTGGTGATGCTAATGATTGAAGGTGATTCATGGAGTCTTTTCAGATTGTTGATCATAATGGAAAATTATCGTGGAGAGTTGTTTCTTGACATAAAGATATTAAGATGATGTTGATTCAGTTTGAATTAGTAATCTTAGGAGGTGTCAATGCTATCCATTCTTACTCCAAGCCTTAACCAGGGAAATCTCAATTTGGGGCTGTCACTTTCCTGTAATCCTGCTTGGATAACCAAGATAGATGCTTTCATGTACCTTTATTTCTACGATTTTGCATTCGATATATTAGAAGACTACAGGAAAGAGGGTTATGAATTTTCCTTGCTGTAAAATGACACCCCTTTCTCCCCATTCACAGTCTATGCTTCCACATGGAAAATCTCAATGTTCTCTTTAGGAACTTCTAATTTCATGAAACTTTTTGTTAGGATAACCAAGATATATGTATCATCTCTCTCTCTCTCTTTCTCTCTCTCTCTCAAGCCTCCCACTTTCACCCTTGGATTTCATTAGCCTCTCCGATATGACAATTTGTTATATCAGCATGTCAACTGCTTTGAATTTGATATTAGATATGCACCACTTGATTTCTCTTTCAAGGAAATGACAAACATCAGAGACACTCGTGCAGATAAATGCTCCAGCAGCCACCAGTCTTATCCCCAGCTTCATGGAATCCATCTCAAAGAGGTGACTATTTCTTGTTTCCTTTCATTATCTCTGGTTTTTTCCCCCTTTTGTAGTATATTTCCAATAAGGCAAGGACACTGACATGGGTGTTGGTGTTTCATAAGATGACTTTAGAACAAAATGAATTACAGCCCAGGTTGCGGTGCTCAAAACTGTGGCTGGAACACAATATGTTGACATGGTAAAGAAATGCTAAAGATTGTCTTCTTTTCAGGTGTTTGCCTGGGCATCATGGATTTTAAGAGGCCCAAGTTATCAGCTTCAAGGTCATATACTCTTGGATTGAAGGTTTACTTTCTTCTCTCTATCCTTTTGTTGTCAAATCAACTCTCTTCTTATTTGTGATATAGTTTGAAGTGAATTGACAAATAGATGCACATGGCATGATTGAAGATGTATTCAGTGGGCAGTTTCTACCATCTATTCTTGTTAAATTTGTGGTATATAAGTTCATATTGAAAACAAGGTCTTAATCTGTAGTGATACTGGAGTTCGAAATTGATATTGTTTAATAGTAAAAGCTAAAGATTTTATTCATGTCTAGCTCATCTGAGATGAACAAGACCTCAGTGAACATCTGCCAGTCATCATCTGCAGGGTGTCATCCAATCTTTAGTATCAGGTTCATTTTATCTGCTTGAAATTCTATGATGCTTTTAGGTGAGATCAGATCACTCTAACATTAGATGAAAAAAATGGGATGGAACGACAGATATTTGACAACTAGTTTTTAACATATAAGATTTCTATTTATTATGTCATGTAGCATTGAATTAATTCTCAGAGTCCAATCCCCTCATCTGATTAAGTTCCATCCCTTATACTCTTTTGATATTTCTATCTGCCACATAGATAAGCTGATGATTTTTGTTTGAACTGGAAAAAGGGATTGAAGTTTTCTCTGTGTGACATATAAGTGCCTATTGCTGTGAATTGTTGTTAATTTGGAGGTTGTGCATTTTTGTTTATTACTATGTCCACTTATGATTACCAGAGTCAATTGGGGTTACTTGAAACAAAACTTGTATTCATTTTATCTTCTATTAGTTTGTCCGTCAATTTGATCTTTGTTCTCCAAGCTATCACATGGACAGTTGCTCTGGAGGCTTATACTACAGATTTATTTTAAATGCAGTTTCAGCAGGGACAGATTCTGACTGCTCAACCAAAAGTATCAGGGACCTTCCTTTGTGTCAGCCAGAAGCCCCAAGAAGATGCAACATTCAAGAAACAGATAGCATATCCTCAAAATGTGGATCTTCCACCCATACTGCCTAGAAAAAAGAAAAAACCCTATCCCATTCCTCTGAAGAAGATCCGGCAAGCTGCTAGGGACGACAAAAAACTTGCACAAAAGGGAATAGAGAAGCCCCTTGAACCTCCAAAAAATGGATTAGTTGTGCCTGATCTTGTTCCTGTTGCATATGAAGTACTGGATGCCTGGAAAGTTTTGATTAAAGGCCTTGCCCAACTGTTACATGTTATTCCTGTGCATGGTTGCAGGTAACATGGATTTACTTTTCACTACTTGTAATGCTGTTGAAACAATGTCCTGTCCAGTTTTGCATCAAATTATTGCCAAATTAGATCTTTATCTTGCAAACTAAGGTGTTCTATTTCTTCTGCAGTGAGTGTTCAGAAACTCATGTAGCACAAAGTGGTCACCACATTCAGGACTGCACTGGACCGAGCAGTGTGAAGCGTCGAGGCTTACACTCATGGGTCAAGGGTTCCATCAATGATGTACTTATCCCTATTGAATCTTACCATCTGTACGATCCTTTTGGTCGGCGCATCAAGCATGAGACTCGGTTCAGCTATGATAGGATTCCAGCAGTTGTGGAACTATGCGTCCAAGCTGGAGTTGATTTACCAGAATACCCTTCACGTCGAAGAACCAAACCCATTCGAATGATTGGCAAGAAAGTAATAGACCGGGGTGGATTTGTTGAGGAGCCTGAACCGTTCCACTCTAGTGATTCATCTTCCTTACTCATGGATATCGATACACATGGAGCTTTCAGGAGATTTCCACCACCTCCATTGTCAGACATACCTAGGATTGCACAGGAGACCATTGATGCTTATGAGGTTGTTAGATGGGGAGTGAGGAAATTGATGAGGAAATACACAGTGAAGGCTTGCGGGTATTGCTCAGAGGTTCATGTGGGGCCATGGGGTCACAATGCTAAGCTTTGTGGGGAATTCAAGCACCAGTGGAGGGATGGGAAGCATGGTTGGCAGGATGCCACAGTGGAGGAGGTGATCCCTCCAAATTATGTGTATCATTTACGGGATCCTAAAGGGCCTCCCTTAAGGAGTGGGCTCAAGAGGTTCTATGGTAAGGCTCCAGCTGTGGTAGAGGTGTGCATGCAAGCTGGTGCACAAGTTCCTGATAAATACAAGCCCATGATGAGGCTTGATATTGTAATCCCCGATAGTGAGGAGTCACGCCTAGTTGCATAATGGGAAGATGATAAATGGCAATATTCATGTGCAGTATTATAAGAGGTATGTGCATATGTTAGCCAATTTCTTAATGAAATTTTACTGGATGGGAAAGGCATTTAGAATTGAATACAAAATGGTGTCAGAAAACCACTGCATATCCTGAGGCTCTCAATGCTTGAATCACCATCTCTTCTTTAAGGACGGGGTCTCAGATTGCTGATGTCTGGTATTTTATATTGTGATACACAAGATGGGGATTGTGGGTTGGCATTCTTTAGAATGCAGCATTCTCCTTTTGTTCCTTCTTGGGAGGAAGATACAGACCCAAATCCGCCAAGTTGGATATTCTGGAAAATGTCATTTTAGATTTTTAATTTTACTTTGAAAGTGATTATGGCTTTAATCCATTGATTGACTAAATTCAATCCTAAACTCCATGCAGGAATGCTGTTTGTTCCCTCCCACCGGTCTCAAGGAAAGGCCCAAGATGGCCTCAACCTACCCATGAAGGCGGAAGTATTTCATTCCAAGCTTGGAATCCATAGGCAATGATGTTAATGCAGAAATCTCAGATGGTTGGCATTGTCTAAATTCTTGAGACTATTATATATCATATGTGCAAATCAATGAAAATAGAAAACCTTTCTGACCGAAGAGGTCCGGTGGACAGGGCTAGCATGCCAAATAAATAAAAAAGAAAAATAATCTTTTCAGGAAGTAATGTTCTGAGCCTGATGAATTGGCTGTCTTCTCACTCTTGTGTTGTCTTTGTCGTTGTTAGTTTTGACAAACTGGTTGAATATTTTGTTGCAGGGAAGTGCTAAAATGCTTTTGTTTGACGATGGATCAACCGATATGGTTTGTTGCATGATTTTATTTAGGTTATATTTGATTATTAGAAAGTACTAAGAAAATAAAAAATATATTTAATAATTCTTAAAAAAATATTTACGGAACATACTTTAATCCTCGTTCAAGGATAGAAGTGTTTTTATGAATCATTTAGAGTGTGTTTGAGAGTGATTTTAGAAAATATTTTTAGTATTTTTAATATTTGAATGATAAAAATTTTCAAGTATTATAAATATTAAAAGTGTTTCTTAGAATTATTATCAAATGAGTTTTTACTGATTTAATATAATTTAATAATTTAATTTAAGTCCTCTAGTAGCTTAAATATGTTAGATAAAATAATTTAATTTTGTAATTTAAAGTTAAAATATTTAAATCTTTTTTACTTTATTTTTTCATATATGATGGGATTCTTTTTGACACCTATTATTTCACATTCATGACTTATTATTTAAAGAAAATATTTTATATTTATTTTAGCAAATAAATTTATTGTTAAGATTAATAAAGGTAAATATTAATTAAAATTAGCAAGAATAAATGTATCGAATTATTTAAAAAAATTAAATTATTTTAATATTTAAAAATAAAAATCAACTGATAAGTTTTGAATCAACAACTTTAAAATAATTTTACTTAAATTTACCATAGAGACAAAGATCCTTTATTTATCTCACTAACTCCATAGTGGCACCATAGCAAATTGATCAGTTAAATAAATTCTAACTTTAAGGCTATGATGCAGTTAAGGAAAGGAAAAATAATACTAACAAAAATGATTTTGTAGCATTTGATTTATAATGGAAAATATGTAGAGAGGGAGAGTTAAAGTTACTTAGTATTTTTAAATTACTTAATTTTATATAAAAATAATAAGTGAAATGAGTTTTAAGAATTACTAAAAATAATTTTTTAACTTTATATCTATTTTTCATTTCATTTATATACAAAATGTTTTTTTTTTTATATTTACACATAATATAATTCAATATACATTATTTAATAACTTATGTAATTTTTATTAGTAAAAAATAAGGAAACAAAAATTAAGTTTTAAAATATAAATTTTCATTTGTTTGTTATTCTTTCTATAAATTAAAAATAATACAAACACACACACACACACATATATATATATGGGTAAATTTTTATCAAATAATAATAATAATAATAATAATAATAATAATTTAAAATATTTATAAAAAATATTAAATTAAGAAATTAGTTATATATACAAAGGAAATAAAAAAGAGGAAGAGAGAGGATGAGACAAGTTTAATTTAGGTGTGAAAGTTCTCATTAATAAATAAATTTTAATATTTTTTTAGGGGAATTATCCAAAAGGGTCCTCAAGGGTCATCAAACCATTCCATAATTTTAATTATACATTTATTTGCCTTTTCTTCCTATTCCCATTTCACTTTGTTTTTCTTCTTTTTATTTTTGATGTATGTACTGCAAGTTAAAACTAATAGTACAATAATAATAATAATAATAATAATAATAATAATAATAGTATACTATTATTATTATTATTATTATTATTATTATTATTATTATTAAAATATTGTTAATATTATTAGTTAGATCAAGATTTGGTCAACCTCATGTGTTTGATGATGATAAAAATATGATTGGATTTAATAGTCTATCTATTTTCACATTTGTAAAAATTGAAAAAAGTTACTCATCCAATTCACTCCACTTGATTGATTAATTAGTTTGGTTAGCGTAAACCTAACATTATTCATAACAATATTAATGTTATTAGCAAAACTAATGTTTTTTTGTTAATATATATTTATTGTTAAATTTATTATTTATATTATTAATATAATTATTCATGTTTTTATTACTATAATGTCATTTATAAGCTCTTTGTGTCATCTTATGATCCATGTGGGCATGACCTCATTAATTGTCATGTAATTTCCGGAACCATCCTTTACCTTCATGATGTTTGCTTTGGATGTTTGTAGATTTGTAACAACTTATGTTTTGGCTTGATTCTCATTGCAATTTTGAATAAATATTAACATTAAAAATAAAACAAGATAATAAATTTAATAAATAACTAAATGAAAATAGAGATTAATATTCCTTGAAGCTATTCAATCCTAAACACTAAGCATCCTTGAGGATGGAGTAAAATAGATGGCTTGATTTTCATTGTATTTTATTATAAATATTAACGCTAAAAACAAATAAGATGAATTTTCTAACTGAATGAAAATAAAGATTAATATTTTAGGAAAGTATTCAACTTAAACCTAAGCATCCTTCATAATAAAGTAAAACTTTAAGTTTATTTTGCATAATAAACTTTAACTACGTGTTTGTATCCTTATATTTTGCATAATAATTTTCTCGTGAACAATAAAACAAGAAATCAAATATAATTAAAATTGGTTGAAAACTTTTTTATTTTCTTTCTCTTGTATTTTTCCTAAAATTTTTTAGAAATAAAGCATTTAAATTCATTGCTTTAATATTTAAAATCTTAACCTTAAAACCCATAACAATATGTATCTCATATATTTCACATACTAAGTTCACAACATTCTAAGCCAATAGGATAGAACTATGGAGAAGCCTTTGGAAATAGTGAATGTATTTTAATTGCATGTGCTATGCATACTATAGATAGCATTAATGAGACAATTAAAATAACTTAAATATTTTGCATTCTGCAACATTAGGTAACTCCCATCTTAGAGTGGATGTAGAGTATGTCTTGGTGGCCTTTGAAACTACAATAGTAGGAAAAATTGCCTAGTATTTATGAGGTCTAGATGTGTTTTCAAATGTCATGTCTCTTGCACAAAAATAGTTTTAAAACATACCTTAAATGCTCAAAATTATGATTAGTAAAACTAAAGGGCATTATTCTTTCGATAATAACATATATGTTTTAATCAAGTATTAAATTTAGATAAGTTTAGAGTTCTTACAACGTTACGAGCATTTAGTTTGAGGGTTACAATGTTTTTATTGATGTTATCGCCAACAAACATCACATTGGTCATGTGTCGTCTTATCTCCACTCTCTTCGTATATAAACTTGACTTCGCGTAAACAACCACTCTTTGTCATCCTATGGTCCATGTGGTACACCATGGCTATGAACTCTTTAATTATCGATCATTCTTTGTCTTCAAGATGCCTACCTTGGATGTTTTTGGACTCCATGTTGAAGCTAATAATTCTTCTTTTTAGCTTCATTTTAATGTGGATCATTAAAAGAAGAAGATTAATTTTCCAAGTAATTGAATAAAATTGCCTATCCTTATTCTTCACTGTTGAGGGAAAAAGGTAACTTTCCCATCCCAAATAGAAAAAAAAAAAAAAAAAAAAGGAGAAAGAGAACACCATATATCCTATAAATAGGTGCCCACTTTTTCTTGTTTATATCATCCCATAAAAATTTATAGTGGAAGAACTTTTAGCTAAGAGCTTCCATAGCAGTATTTTTCTCCTCCCCATTTGTATCTCTTCCCTATTTGTAATTTCTCTATTTGATATTAGTGGAAGTAATCAATGTGCCTAAGAATGTAGGAGATTTCATTGAACCTTGTAATGCTGGTGTGTTCTTTCTTTTCTATTCCTCACATTATATTTTGCGTTGCAATTATTATTTTATATTAACATTTCTAGTTGTGTGATTTGGCTAGTTGTGTGTACTTATAATTTAGGGAGTTCAAGTTGGGTTTTAAGCAGGACTATTTGTGACATCGACAAGAGTGTACTATTCATACTAACTTAACCATATTGCAATATTATATTATGAGTTCTTATGCTTAGATACAACATTCACATTTTCAAATTAGTTGAAAAAAAATGTATTTTCAAATTATTTAAAAATAAAGAAAAAATGATGCAAAATGAAATTGAAAAATCATATAAAATTAATGTTTTTAACTTTAAATCTATTTAAAAATAAAGAAAAATGATGCAGAATGAATTTGAAAAATCATATAAAATTATTTTTTTAACTTTAAATCTTTTTAAAAATAAAGAAAAATGATGTAAAATGAATTTGAAATATTATATAAAAATAATTTTTAACTTGAAATTTATTTTTTATTTTCTTTTACTTTTTATTACATATTTTCCTCTTTCTTTTTCTCATATTTTTCCTCAAATTTTTAAGAACCAAACATAATATTAAAACTTTCTTAAACTCATTACTTTAAATAAAATTTTAATGTTATAACCCTTTTTGCAACCATATATACATCTTGTGTATATTAAAATTTTAATGTTATAACTTAATTTGTAACCATATATATGGTTGTGAACCCCACGTTTTTTGCATGTGTTCCTACTTAATGGTAAGACTTACTTTTTATTTGAAAAATTAATTTTTTGAAAATTTGTTTGGAGTTGCCACTTATGTTTGTTTGTTTTTAAAGGAAAAACAAAATGAGAAAGAAAAACCCTAAGTTTAACTCCTAAAAAGGAAAAGTAGGTCTATTGGAAAGGTATGGTGATAAATCTAACACCCTTCTAAGCTCTTAAAAACAAGTCTCTACTAACTAATTTAAGGTAGATATGACAATCGAATGGTTAATCTATGGATACCGAATAATGACCAAAGGTTGGGATATAGAACAAAATAAATCATGTGTGATTATAAAGAATAAATAAATAAACAAGACAAAGATGGGAGCATACCTGAACTGTGAGCTAATCGCCTCATGGAAATAGGGTTAGTGTACAATGATAAGTGTAAAACAACTCATGCAAGTCACAGAGTAAGACAAAGTCAATCAAGCGTAACAATCAATGTCTTATATGTTAGGCCCTACCAAGGCTCGATTTATTTTTGCACGAATTAATTCTATAAATTCCATTATTTTTGGAATTATATAATTTATTCATGTTTATTAAAAATCGAGAAAAATAATAAAATTATTTAAAAAAAAATGCATGTCGAAAGGAAATTTGGTAGCAAATTTATTAAAAATAGATTTTAACTTTTAAAGTGTGTAAGGATGAATTTTTAAGGTTGGGATTTATTTTAGTGGAAAATGGATTTTGAAAAATCAATTTAAAATATATAAATTCACACAAAAACAAAGGAAACACACTAAGAAAAGGAAAAGGTGGCCATGCGAGCCATGCATGAGTGGGTTCTAGGGGCTTATGAGGTGGCAGAAAACATGAGATGGGGCTTTGGTTGTTAGGATATAGACCTAAAAAGCATGACATGATGTAACAATATTTGGGATATATCACTCATTTAATGATATTCCATGTTTAATTTTATCTATCCTTATTTTATGCATTATACTTTATGAACATTTTGGCCTAGCATCTTCTGTATTATACATGACTTAGCGCATTAAGAGTTGCATAGAAGATCCAAATCATGAGTTCCTTGCAAGTAAATTATTTGTTCACAACTGATTCATAGACTTAGGCAATTCATTTGAGGTTGTAGTGCACCACCTTCTAATTGGAGGGATGGTTGGTCTTGGCCATTGGGATGGGGTTCCCATGGTGAGTGCACTAGTGTATATGGTTACACATTGGACAAGACATATGGTGAGTCATGACATAAAGCTATCAGGTAGTCATGACTTCACCAAGCTGCTATACAGTATAGTCTCTCAACCTTTTGAGAATATTGAGCTTGTGCAGAAGTTAGCAATGACTTTGACATATGAGTAAGATCGTAAGTTGATCATATATTCTTTATCGATTGAATCACTATTGATGGAAGTTAGTAGCAATAGGTATTCTCAATAAAAGCACCATGATATCTCATGGACTTTGAGATAGTGTATCCTTTTGGATGATCCTAAGGATGTGTGATCATGAAATCTATGGACCCACAGTAATTCCTTTAATGAAATTTGACATATGCTCTTAATGAGCTAGAGTATGTCATTTGATTACATAACAAGTAGGATTGGCAATGGGGCGGGTTTGGGATGGGCCACCCCTACCCCATTCTCGGTCCAATCATATAAATCTCTTTCCCATCCCCGCCCCAAACCTGAGGCGAGGTGGGTTAATGTCTCCCATTCCCGTTTACAAAAGAGTTGATAATCCCATCCTCATACCAAATGTGTTTTTAGGGCGGGACAGGACGGGGCAGGTTCGAGTTCGGGTATTGCATCTATCTGATTAGATGCAATATTAATTGACCTATTGATATATCTAGAGAGCCCATTATTGTTTCCAGTGAAGTACACCTATAATAGAATACTATGGCTACTGCATAAACAAATTCATACCCAAAAAATATAGTTGAAAAACCATATTGTTTTGTGGACATCATTAGTTTAATAGAATTTTATTCAGCACTAAGAAATCTCAAATTCAGTTTCAAAGCTTGAAAATAAGACTTTTTGAAATAAACACAAGCTACTACTACAGTTGCATAACATGCTTCACAACTAATCTCTGTTTGTATTTCTTAGAAGCATTTTAATGTAGAAGAACTTCAATAACACTTGCTCCCCTTGCATCTTTTGTTGCTTTAAGAACATGGTCAGTTTCATTGGAAGTGATACTTCATACATAAGGTGGAATAAATCCCTACAATACATAAATTCATGATATGACATAATGCTTAGATCAGATTTTATACTCGTCCCTCTTTTGAGGATTAGATTATGGTTGGATCATATGATCAACCTACAAATAAAATAAAATAAAAAGTAAGAGAATAATCTTACAACAGAGCAACTTTGCAAATAAAATCAAGATTATGATATACATACAGATTCATAAAAAGTATGGATTTAATGAGACTCAAAATTTGCAATAGTTGATGGAAGACTTGATAGTAATTTAAATATAAATGCTTTATTTTCACCATCCTGAAAATAACACAAGTTTCTCATCAAATAAATAATAAAAGAAGAAAATCATCACTTGGGCTAAAACAATTTCCCCTAGTGATGTGTTTTCTCAAATAATTAAGACAATGACTATCTTTTATCAGAAAAATAGAATATCAGCCACATAATCTAGCAGAAGAGAAATAAAAGCAAATTCACCTGGACCATCATGATCATATTTGGGAAATAAAAATTTATAATGTTCTTCACATAAAAACAAACTGAAGACACAAATACCATATATGTTCAGAGAAAAACTACTTGGAAATATTCAACTTAATTTGAGACTCCAACAATTAATCTCTAATACTGTAATGTTTTTGTAGAAAGATGGATGATGATATAAAGAGAAAAAAAGCCAACAACATTAATAAGGTTACTATAACATTGTCATAAAATAAACCATCTTAATCATAGGGTAGAACACAACACACTGCATGCTAAAGAATATGCAGTAAAAATCTAACACTCTGTCAACAAAACATAGTACCATAGGATGGTTGATTTTCTTTTAGTTGATAATTTTTTTCATCCTCATTCGAATCCATACTTGATTTTATTTTAAATGAAAACACAACATGAAAACGAGTCATTGGGTTCTAAACTATAATTTAGTTATCAAACATCACAGAATGATTTTCTATATGCAAGTTATCAGTATGGTTGCATGTAAGAAAGAAGAAAATAAACAAAGATAGGATGCAGTGATTTTACCGTTCACACTATAACTGTTTCTGCTATCTGAGGAGTTGCAAGTTATTTTCAAAAAAGAGGATTTGAGGCTTAACATTGAGCTAGGATGTTAACCAGAAAGTCCATTTCCCATTTTATTATTGTTGCCATTACCACTAAGCTCTTCCATTCCTTATTTAGATACCTGGACATGTAAGTAAATTTGAGTGGAATGTTTAGTATTGTGTAATCAAATCTCATAAAAAATTATGGAAGATTCAAACAGGAATCAATATAACATGGCTTTTATGAATTAAAAAAGTGAAATGCATTTTCAAACATTGGAAAAGAATAATTTGGTCATACTCATATTTTTTTTAATCCAACTTACTACATATGTGAGCATGGATTGGTGGTCTCTGTCTAATGCTAAAATTCATTTATCACTGATAATTACACTTAGGGAAACAAAAAGTATGGGTGCATACCAAAACCAAAGAGCTCCATATTCTACAACCCAACAACACCTTGTTACTATTGGCTACATGAATCCTTTTTTGAAGTGTAGATTGCATTTTTATTGTTGGCATTATATTGCTAATGCATCAAAATACCTTTCCCTTGCAATGGCTACCTAGCTAGCATTAGCCCCAAAACCCCTTGAACATAAGGATGCAACCTTTTAACTTGTATTGGTTTTTTTTTTCTAGTTTGGAAAATTCTATGACATAGGTTCCATGGTTATTTTCCTATCTTATTCAACATGGCATACTTTTAGCAATCCATGCGTGTATTTAGTCATCTACACTAAATACCACCCAGATAACAAATAGGGAATGCTATTCTAAGTGAATATAGATTGCAACTCCTAAAAACATCAACAATCAACACCCTCTTCACATACTATTCAACATTCATTCAATATGGCATTATAATGTAGACGAAAAGATGGATTTGATTATGTGCCCAATCAAAGATTGGAATCAAGGACTTCAAATTCCCTTAAAACAACATAACAGAAGTTTCATTCAGAACTAAATTGTAAAACCATTCACTGTCTCAAGAAATAACACAACAAATTGAATCAATGAGGAATCAACAATTACCTAAGTACTCTATTACATGGAGAGCTTAAAGACCTCACCAAATTCTTATAAATTAATAGCATGAACAAAGACAAAAAAATGAAGAAAAGTAATGACAGAGACTACTTAATTTAGTACTTATATAGAAAACCATGACTATTTCCATATTTATTGATTGTAAATACAGATTAATTTATAGCAGTTTGTGTACGTGTATCTTTATTTTTCATTTGTGCATAGAACTAAACAACTTTAGAAGGTCAAGCTGTTGTCCTAATTCATAATTTTCAAGCAAATAACTAATAATCCTGAACTGACAACTTTTGGTGCAAAGATTTCCCCATGACAAGCAAGATCTATCTATTTTACATGGTTGAAGTTGTCATTACACTCAACCTATATTTGTTGCTAACAAAACAATTCTATGCAACCATAATTGAAAAAGGAGAAATCATAAAATAAAAGAGTAGTGTATGGCACCTTTTACACTCTCTCATTTTCATTATAAGTTTCTCTAACTGTTTACTTTGTCTATTGGGATCTTTAATCTTATCTAGCTTCTAGAAGCTATTTTTGAGCACAAATAAATCATAAATATAACACAATAATCCTTGCAGTATATTTGGTTAATTTGAAATAAATATGTAAATATACATATAAGGCTAATTGAAAACACACATACACATTAATATTAAAGAATGAAATGCTCAAAAGAATGGAAGAAAAAGAACAACGAATGAAACAACCTTTTGACATTAAGGAACTGAAACAAGATAGATTCCAGTACAAATAAAAGAACACTAGGAAACTAGAATGTGGAAGTAGCAGGTTTCAAGAGCCACTTCCAGACTAACCTAAAAAATGCACATAAAACTCACTTAAATCAAAAGTTCACAAAATGCGATATCAGAAAGCAAATAGTAGGACCCCATCAGATGATATTAAGTTCAATTACACATAATACAAACATAATGCAATCTTTGACTTGCTGAAAGCAGAGAAGCTATAACCCCTAACTTTCTCATTTCTAGAAGATCCTTAAAGTTTAGACCAAGTTCTTTCCATAAGAACTCCACCTACTATCCAAAATGAACCAATATGTGTGTAAAAACTCAAAACAAGCTATTATTAGTAAAGAAATAAAGCATAGGTAACACAAGATTTTGGAAAAAATAGAAGTTACCAAATCTGAATTTTGACCATATTAGCAATGTCATCAGATCTTGTTGTCAATAAACTACAGTCTTGTTTCTTTGTTTGTTGCAATGTACTACAATAAACATAGTCATTAAACCTAGATAATTCAAAGAAACAAGCTAATAAAAAACAAAATATCACAACTTATTTTTTGGGCTTTCTTAGCCTCATTTCCCTTTTCCAATTCTAACATCCAATAGAGAATTTGTTTCTGGTGGGACCTTAAATCACACATACGTGTATTTGGGGGCTCCATCTTCTATGTGATTGAGAGATGAGACAATTAGATATGGATATTAAGGACCAAAATCATTCAAATTCTGAAAATCAAATGATAAGCATTTAGTTAGTTATACCTCTAAGTTATATTAATCTGTAGCCCTAACAAGCAGCCTCGACGTCTTCATTTACTGCAATTAGGTCAGCACTAATGCCTTCTTTGCCAAAAAATACAACTTTGATGCTTAATACCATGGATATAACAATATAAAATATAACATTAAGATAAAAATAAAAAAATAAAAAAATAAAAAATAAAAAATAAACATAAGCATCACAACTATAACATATAAAAATAGAAAATCTCCATGGATATGGCAACATTAAAAAAAAAAAAACATTAAACATGAAGTCTTCCCAACATATTCATACATATAACCACATTAAGATTAAAAAAGATCATTTAAAAAAAGTGTATCTTGGGTCCCAAAATATATCTCCAATACCAACTTCATCTTAAGAAAATAACCTACAGTAAGAGTGATTCATCATCTTCATCCATGATTGTGAGTTTGACCCTTGAGTTAACAAACAAATAATCACCCAATAAAGTAAGAATAACAAGAAACAAATTTATTAAAAAATTCAACATAGTTGTTTCATAATATTGAAAATATTTTATATTAACTATCTTCCATTTCATTTCCCAACCAACTTTGAGCACACATTAAGGCCTCTAAAGTATTTGGATGGAGTCTACTACGATGTTTTGATACCATCCTACCACCCGTACTGAAGGCTGACTTTGATGCAACTGTAGATACTAAAATGGCATAGATATCTTGAACAATCATCTATAAAGTCAGATACTTAATACCATTTGTTTTCCACCAACTTAAAACATCAAAATCTGAAATCCTTGGCAAAATAAGTTCTTCTAAGTAGTAGTCTAACTCAAACTTTGCATGACCTTCTTTAATGGTACTATGAACAAATAAGTCAAACTTCGAAAGAGGATCTTGTTTGTCATAGTTCAACTCAAAGAGATTTGAAACTGATGAAGCACCATAAGATGAAGTTTGTTGACCCATTTTAGACTTTGATTGGTACTCAGAAAGCAAATCATAACATAGTTGACAAATTTTTCCAATCTCACTTGAAGCTTTAGACCCATACATTATCGGAAAATAAAATTCTAAAACCTTCATTTTGTATCTTGGGTCTAATACAACTACTATTCCCATTACAGTATGACATCCACTCCAATACTTGTCAATTTTTTCTAACATACTTGATGTCATTGTGCTTACAACTTCATTTGAGCAAATCAACCAATCATACAATGCTTTTTTAATCTCATACACTTTGATGAAAAAAATATTCACAGTGGGATAATTTCGCCCTAAGAACAACTTTGTTATATTATAAAACAATTTCAACCTTTCACATATTTCTCTTGCTAAATTCCGTTCTTTCTCTGATGGCACTATGGTGTAGAGCTTTTCACGTTGCTTCAAACGTGGAAACACATCTTTATAAGTTCTAGTTATTGATTGCATCAAGTATGTAGAATTCCATTGTGTTTTACAATCAAGGCATAGCTTCTTATTCCATGAAAGGCGCAATTGGTGAGCTGCATCTTCAAAATTTTCCACTCTTAATGGTGTTGCTGACTAATATGCAACACTCTCATGGATTTTTTCAATTTCTACTCTGATGACATCTATACCTTTTTTCACAATCAAGTTCAAGACATGTACTGCACATCGCATATGAAAGAATTTTCCATTTAATAAAAGTGAACCACTTCAAGATAATTTCTATAAGAGGATATCAATCATGCCATCATTACTTGAGAAATTATCTACGGTGATTGTAGATATTTTCCTATCCATATTCCAATCCAATAAAAATCCCAATAACACATCAGAAAGAACTTCTTTTGTATGTGGATGAGACACATAAACAAACCCACATTAAACAATATATAAAAACATATTATTAATATAAGTGATGTCATTAAACGATAATAAATATAAAAAAATTGAAAACTTGAACAAATAACATATCTAACCTTACAATATGATGTTGTAGCAACCAAGACTCATCAATGTAATGCACAGTGATAGCCATGTAACCTTTCTTTTGATTAGATGCCCATATATCAATTGTGATACCATTCTAGTTTCAAGCTTTTCCAAGTAGCTACTCATTTTCCCTTTCTCAAACTCATGAATCTTCATTATGTCATCTTTAATTGTATTGCAGGAAACCATCTTAAATAAAGGTTGAAGACTACTAGCAAAATCTCTAAAGCCTGCATGGTCAACAATTGAAAGAGGGTACTCATGCAATATAATTGCACATGCAAGCTTCTCTCTTGAGATATTTTGATCAAATGTGCAACCATCAATTTGCACTTTTCGAGAGCCTTTTCTCTCTATTGCTAATAATTGTTGCTTAATATCAACATTTCTTTGTTTGATGCATCTATCTAAATGTACATGCAAATGTTGAGTCCCATTTTTACTATCGGCTTTGAGTTTTGATTTACAATGCTTACAAATTGCATAATCTTGTCTATCTACTATGACTTTCTCAAAATCATTCCAAACAATTGAAGTCAGCTTTCTTTTTTTACATGTCAATAATCCATTAGTAGTTGAAGTACTACCTATAGCTGGATTAGAACTAGTACTTGGCATGAGAAAATTTTTCTCTCCTTCTAATGTCATTTTGCTGAATCCTTAGGATATTCTGAAATAGTTTGAAATCAATTTAGCCATAATAAAATTCTATTTGTACATTTCCAGAAGCATGAATAATATGTTTCCAAAATCTATTTAGAAAAGAAAAAAAAAAAATAGGGTTTTCATCTATGAAAAAACAACATGAAATTAGATCATTCTCTTATAACAACTTGTTTCTGCAAAAACATGAATACCAAAATTGAACCCTAAAATAATGAAAATCCCACAAATCATCATTCTTATTCTCATCAACCCCAAAAATTAGTTTATATGTGGATGAAATTGATTTGGATATGGTGAAAATTGATGTCATAAACATGAACAATAAGGGCCAAAAATGAAAATTGATTCAACTGATATTTATCATAAAATGCATATAAATAACAAATCTACCTGATAAACAATTGAAAAAAAAATCTCAAACCCATAAACTAAAACCAAAAAAATTTGAAAAACAAGCCCGATTTTTAACAAAGCTTCAAAAGTTAGGGTTTTCTTACCTGGAATGAAGGAATTCATAAGAACTCCAATAATTTGTTGTCTACGAGACTACAAATCTGGTTTTTTAGAGCAAAAGTTTTTCTTTTAGGACAAAAGAACTAAGAAAATGAAGCCTTTTTTTTTTTTAGAGAAAAAAACCATAAAAATCCAGGAAGAATAAATAATATATAGGAAGGAGCTTTTGGGTATTTTGTAATATTTAAGGGTAAATTGGTAATTATATATCCGGGGCGGGGCAAGTAACTACAAAACCATACACGCCCCAAACCCGATTAAGGTTTCACAAAACTTTTCCATACCCATCCTATACCTGATTAATTTATTCCATACTCGTCGCAATAGGAGCGGGGCAGGGCGGGTGACCTAATTGACCTGCGAAATTGCCATACCTAATAACAAGAAGATTTGTAACTTTAGGATTATAGAGGTAGTCTTGAAAATTTGATAGTTTTCACTTTGTTAGACTATGGACAACCAAGTCATGGGGAGACCATATACAGTGGATAATAGGTCACAAATCCAAGCACTTTTGTCTCATTGTAATATACATAGGATACTAGAGTTCAGTTGATTCTCTATAGTGGGATGTTGAATGAACTTTAGAATTGGATTATGAGGGAACCAGTATCTTTATGGGTCCCAATGGTCCTCGCTTTGAGCTCATATTCCTTAATGACACATTTTATAAGGGTTGGATGGGTTTTTAGTTCACTTTTGTGCATAAGGGCATTTTAGTAATTATGCAATGTTGCACAATGATAAGTGAGTGACATCTTTGGACTAGGATAATTGATTAATTATGGCCATATGTAGTTAATTAATCAATTAGCAACCTTTTTGGATTAAATTAAGTGACCTAAGCCCATGGTGGGTTCGAATCACTTAAACTTAGATGGAAGCCTATAAATACTCCTTTAGGAGTTAGGGTTTCCAAGTCCTATCATTCTTGCCCTACAGTCTAAAAAGAACCCTACTCTCCTCCCTTGAGATTTCCACCATCTTAATGTCTAGACATAAGAAAGAGTCAATAGGCGAAAGATCTTGGGTGTATGAAAACCGCATAGGATGCACATAGGCCGCATGCATGGGAATCACACGAGACAAGCATAGGTCACATACATGGGAATTGCACGTGGGTAGCAACATGAGAAAAGATTTTTTAATTTTTCTAGGCATGGTCTTCACTGCAAGAAATTTATCTGGGAACATCTAGATCCAGGTATGAGCACTTTTTCTCTAGATTTTTATCCCAATATGGTTTTTGAAGCCATGCTTTTCCATTGTGTTAGATCTAGAGATCCCTAGGGATGGATTTACATGCACCCTATGTGATATAGGGCATGAGAATGAAGTAATCTGAGGTTCCCAACAACTAGTATCTAAGCCCTAGGTTAGGTTCTTACATGTTAGATCCATTCTAGGGTGTGATCCAAGGCATGTTAGATCGCATGGAAGCATCGATTACTACTCAAAAAGTGCTATTTGATAGCTTTTAATTAATCCTTTTAAACACTTTTGAGTAGTAGTTAGTGCCTTTTAACCCAATTAGCATGTTAAGGCCCCTTTCAATCAATTCTAATCAAATTGTGTAAGTTTTGGTGTTTTTGTTAGTATTTTGATCACCAAAGCATTATATGATTGAGGAGAGTTTTATGGAATCCTTGGAAAAGAATGGGAAGCTTAAAGGCATGAAGAATCAAAGCCTTGAAGCTCTTTTGCCATAAGCAAGCCTGGAATGCAAGGGGAAGCAAAGAGAAATCAGCCATGGAGCACTCTTGGTAACAGTCACTGCAGCCACTTTTGGAACACTTCCTGGAGTCCAAATTATGCATACAATATGTCATTTGAAAGCTTGGGAAGTCAACAATCCAATGCCTCAAACCGTGTGCAATTTGGAGCTGAAATGAGGAAGTTACAGCCTTTGGAAGATAACTGCTCCAAGCTGAAGGAAGGAAGGCTTCAGAAAAGTGCTGCGAAATCACCATTTTGTTGCGAAGTGATTTCGCAGCCTTTTTGCACAGTGCTATGGAGTCCCCCTGAAGCTTCACGCCGCGATGGAAGCCAAACACCTCATGATGGCAGTCCACTTTGCAAAGGTGTTGAAGCAGCTGGTTGCTATGAAGAAATTTCGCAACTCTTCTTGTGCACCTGCGAAATTTCGCAGACCTCACTTTTCACCTGCGAAGTGGTCCTTAGTGCTTCCCGATATTTGTAACCGACACTTGGAGATATTTTTCATTAGATTTTTGTTGCCTAAATGCCCAAATTCTCCTTGTAAGTCACCAATGATAGGATTTCTTAGTTTTTAAGCTAGGAATTTGGCAAAAATATCTATGGAATAGCTGTAAGAGTGATTTTGGTATAAATATAGCCCGAGGAGCATGTTCTGAGGGGTGTTGGATCCTTTGTACAGTTTTGGAAAGGAAGTAAAATACAGAGCACTTGCTCTGCTTTTCATATATATTTTTGTTTTCTCTTTCATTTTCATTTTCTTGATAGCCAAACATTCTCTGAGATGTTTCCTCAGAGGATGAGAGGCTAGGCTCTTTGTCTCTTGGAGCTAAGGTAACCGGGTGAGTTTCCTCATGCATAAATTGGAAGTTTTGTTGTTCTAGTTTTTAATGAAGAGAAAGTGTGACCCGTTGATGGTTTCTATATTTTTAGTTAACTTAAAACGCCTTAGAGTCACTTGGGCCAACACTTGGTAAGGCAAGTGGTCTCTAACCATGGAGATGCACTAGTTTACCCCTTGCGAGCCTTTGGTAGGTGACTTGAAGGTAGGATTTTCTAGAATAGCCAACACTTGGTAAGCTTTTGGACTCTTAGGAGACATCCATTAGTTACCTCTTGCGAGCTTTTGACGGGTAATCCAAGGTTAAAGATCACCTTGAATGGCAAGTGCTAGGTGAGAGGTATAAGCCATTGCAAGATGCATCAGTGAGAGGGATTTAGTTTTTGAACCCATTAATGGGAAGCATCTGTACAACACCGGTTGGAGAAGGAACTATATGTTAATTCTCTAATGCGAGGAAAAGAAATAAGTGACCGGAACTCTCCTTTTTGCATGAGGAATCTGAGCCTAGTGATCTGAAACTCCAAGAAACACTTTTCTAAGTAAAATCAGTTACTATTTTTGGTTAGCTTAAAGCCAATCTTTGTTCAAACGTCTTTATGTTTTCTTTTAAAGCTAACCTTGAAATGAAAAGGCACCAATTTATCTTTGAAATAATATCATTTGTGAAGTGAAAACCCATCCCAGTGAACGATCCTAGAGCCACTATGCTATAGTAGCTTTGTCTTTGCTACCCTAGTATATGGTGTAATAGGTTATAAATTTTGTTGATTAATCCCTCAATCAAGGAGCACCAATTGGACACGAATCAGCTGAGACACCAATTAGGCATGAATCAAATGGCGCCGTTGCCGGGGACAGGTGTCAAGAATCAGTGATACTAATTCAGTGTACTTGTGATTTTCATCACAAGTGTGGTAAAGTTTCTTTAGCTTTATTAATTCTCATTATTTTCGTTTTACTTACTCATAATTTAAATTTAGCTTTTAAATTCAGCTTAGTTTTATTTTGTTTTGGTAGCTTTGTTTTCTTTTTGTTGTCCTCTGTTTTCATTTTAGTCAGATAGATATTAGTTGTGTATGCCAAAGTGGATACGAGGCAGTGGAGGAAGACTTGTTAGAATTAATACACCTCATACTAAGGAATTGGAATTGGGCTTGAATATCATGGAAACTAAACCTGAAGATCAGCATAGTCACCAAGTTCGTCAAGACAATCTCAATGAATTTAGATCAATGAGGGATCGTATGCATCCACCTCGTATGAGTGCACCATCATGTATAATACCTCCTACAGAGCAGCTAGTGATCAGACCATATATTGTTCCACTTCTACCAACTTTCCATGGAATGGAAAGTGAGAATCCCTATGCACATATTAAGGAATTTGAGGAAGTTTGTAATACATTCCAAGAGGGAGGAGCTTCAATTGATTTGATGAGGCTTAAGTTATTTCCTTTTACTTTAAAGGATAAAGCCAAAATTTGGCTTAATTCTTTAAGGCCAAGGAGTATCCGTACTTGGACTAACTTACAAGCTAAATTCCTTAAGAAATTTTTTCCCACTCATAGAACAAATGGCTTGAAAAGGCAAATTTCAAACTTCTCAGCTAAAGAGAATGAGAAATTCTATGAGTGTTGGGAAAGATATATGGAAGCCATAAATGCATGTCCTCACCATGGCTTTGATACTTAACTATTGGTCAGCTATTTTTATGATGGGATGTCATCCTCAATGAAACAACTCCTGGAAACAATGTGTGGAGGAGATTTCATGAGCAAAAATCCGGAGGAAGCTATGGATTTCTTGAATTATGTAGCTGAAGTTTCAAGGGGATGGGATGAGCCAACCAAACGAGAAGTGGGAAAGATGAAGTCTCAACTTAGTGTTTTCAATGCTAAGGCTGGGATGTATACTTTGAAAGAAGAGGATGATACAAAAGCAAAGTTTGCAGCTGTGATAAGAAGATTGGAGGAGCTGGAACTGAAAAAAATGCATGAAGTGCAAGCTGTTGCTGAATCACCAGTGCAAGTGAAGCTTTGTCCTAAGTGTCAATCCTATGAACACTTGGTGGAGGAATGCCCTATAGTTTCAGCTGAAAGGGAAATGTTTGGAGATCAAGCAAATGTTGTTGGACAATTCAAGCCCAATAACAATGCACCCTATGGAAATACTTACAACTCAAGTTGGAGGAATCATCCAAATTTTTCATGGAAGCCTAGAGCACCTCAGTACCAACAGCCGGATCAACCATCTCAGCAATATTCAAGTCTTGAACAAGCCATTGTGAATCTCAGCAAGGTAGTGGGAGATTTTGTTGGAGAACAAAAATCCATCAATACTCAGCTTAATCAAAGAATTGACAGAGTAGAGAATATTCTGAACAAAAGGATGGATGAAATGCAAAATGATATGACTCAAAGATTTGATAATCTCCAGTACTCAATATCAAGGCTCACAAATTTGAATACAGTGCAAGAAAAGGGAAGATTTCCTTCCCAACCCCACCAAAATCCCAAGGGTGTCCAAGAAGTGGAAAGCCATGAGGGGGAATCATCACAGATGAAAGATGTCAAAGCCTTGATCACTCTGAGGAGTGGTAAGAAAATTGAGCAGCCACCACCTAAGCCACCTGTTGAAGAGGAAGGGACAAAGTTGGAGGAGGAAATGAAAGACAAAGAAGGAGAGATCAGTGATAAGAAAGAGGACTCTGAGTCAACAATGAATGCAAATCCAGAGAAGGAACTTCTGAAGGAAGAAAGGCTGAAGAAATCAACTTCTCCACCTTTTCCTCAAGCATTGCATGGGAAGAAGGGGGTTAGAAATGTAGCTGAAATCCTTGAAGTATTGAGACAAGTTAAAGTCAATATCCCACTGTTGGATATGATTAAGCAAGTTCCAACATATGCAAAATTCCTAAAGGACTTGTGCACTATCAAAAGAGGGTTAACTGTAAATAAGAAAGCCTTCTTGACTGAGCAAGTAAGTGCAATCTTACAGTGTAAGTCTCCTTTGAAGTACAAAGATCCAGGAAGTCCTACCATTTCAGTCATGATTGGAGGAAAGGTAGTGGAAAAAGCTTTATTGGACTTGGGAGCCAGTGTGAATTTGCTTCCATACACTGTCTATAAGCAATTGGGGCTTGGTGAGTTGAAGCCAACAACAATTACTCTATCTCTAGCAGATAGATCAGTAAAAATTCCCAGAGGAGTAATTGAGGATGTCTTGGTTCAAGTTGATAATTTCTACTATCCAGTGGATTTTATTGTTCTTGATACGGATCCTACTGTAAAGGAAGCTAATTTAGTTCCTATCATCCTGGGAAGGCCATTCCTAGCTACCTCAAATGCAATCATCAACTGTAGGAATGGGCTCATGCAACTCACTTTTGGCAATATGACACTTGATCTCAATATCTTTTATATGTCTAAAAAGCAAATCATTCCGGAAGAAGAAGAGGGTCCAGAAGAAGTGTGTATTATTGATACTCTGGTAGAGGAACACTGTAATCAGAATGTGCAAGACAAGCTGAATGAATGTTTTGAGGATTGTGAGGAAGGGTTGTCTGAACTGCTTAAGGAGCTTGCTATTTTACAAAGTTGGAGGAGGATAGAAGAAATTCTACCTTTGTTCAATAAAGAAGAGGGAGCAGATGCTGAAAAAGAAATCCCAAAACTCAATTTGAAGCCTCTACCTGTGGAGCTGAAATACACATACCTTGAAGAAGACAACCAATGCCCTGTTGTAATATCTTCATCTCTGACCAATCATCAAGAGAAGTGTTTAATAGAAATTCTCAAGAAGTGTAAGAAAGCAATAGGATGGCAAATATCTGATTTGAAATGCATTAGTCCTTTAGTTTGCACACATCACATATATATGGAGGAGGAAGCTAAGCCAATTCGTCAATTTCAAAGAAGATTGAATCCTCATTTACAAGAAGTTGTGCGAGCTGAGGTGCTGAAGCTACTTCAAGCAGGTATTATCTACCCTATATCTGACAGCTCTTGGGTGAGTCCTACTCAAGTGGTACCAAAGAAGTCAGGGATCACTGTAGTTCAGAATGAAGAGGGGGAAGAAATCACTACACGTCTCACTTCAGGATGGAGGGTGTGTATTGATTATAGAAAGTTGAATGCAGTAACCAGAAAAGATCATTTTCCATTGCCATTTATTGATCAAGTTTTGGAGAGAGTCTCTGGCCATCCTTTCTATTGTTTTTTGGATGGGTATTCAGGGTATTTTCATATTGAAGTTGCTGTGGAAGATCAGGAAAAGACTACTTTTACATGTCCATTTGGAACCTATGCTTATAGGAGAATGCCTTTTGGTTTATGTAATGCACCTGCAACTTTTCAAAGGTGTATGTTGAGTATCTTCAGTGATATGGTGGAGCGAATTATGGAGGTTTTCATGGATGACATCACCGTGTATGGAGATACATTTGAGGAATGTTTAGTCAATTTGGAAGCAGTTCTTCACAGATGCATTGAAAAAGACTTGGTGCTTAATTGGGAAAAATGCCATTTTATGGTACGTCAAGGAATTGTCCTTGGTCATATCATATCTGAAAAGGGCATTGAAGTTGATAAAGCAAAGGTGGAGCTTATTTCCAAATTGCCATCCCCAACAAATGTAAAAGGAGTAAGGCAGTTCCTTGGCCATGCAGGTTTTTATAGGAGGTTTATAAAAGACTTTTCAAAGCTTTCTAAACCTCTTTGTGAGCTGTTAGCTAAGGATGCTAAGTTTTTATGGGATGAAAGATGTCAAGATAGCTTTGATCAATTGAAGAAATTTTTGACAACAACTCCAATAGTGAGGGCCCCTAACTGGCAATTACCTTTTGAACTAATGTGTGATGCTAGTGACTTTGCTATAGGAGCTGTGCTTGGTCAAAGAGAAGATGGGAAGCCCTATGTAATCTACTATGCAAGCAAAACATTGAATGAAGCCCAAAGGAATTACACAACTACAGAAAAGGAATTGTTAGCTGTGGTATTTGCCTTGGACAAATTTCGTGCTTATTTGGTAAGGTCTTTCATCATTGTTTTTACTGACCATTCAGCCTTGAAGTATTTATTGACAAAGCAAGATGCAAAAGCAAGGTTGATAAGATGGATTCTTTTGTTACAAGAATTCGATCTTCAAATCAGAGATAAGAAAGGAGTGGAGAATGTGGTAGCTGACCACGTTTCAAGGTTAGCTATAGCACATAATTCTCATGCCTTGCCTATTAATGATGAATTTCCTGAGGAATCACTTATGTTCCTAGTCAAAACTCCTTGGTATGCTCATATGGCTAATTATTTAGTCACTGGTGAAATTCCAAGTGAGTGGAATGCACAGGACAGGAAGCATTTCTTTGCAAAAATCCATGCTTATTATTGGGAAGAACCTTTCCTTTTTAAATATTGTGCAGATCAGATTATAAGGAAGTGTGTGCCTGAGGAAGAGCAACAAGGAATTCTAACCCATTGTCATGAGAATGCATGTGGAGGTCACTTTGCCTCTCAGAAAACAGCTATGAAGGTGTTGCAATCAGGGTTTACTTGGCCATCTTTGTTCAAAGATGCCCACATCATGAGTAGAAATTGTGATAGATGCCAAAGGCTTGGCAAGTTAACAAAAAGAAATCAAATGCCCATGAACCCTATACTAATAGTTGAGCTATTTGATGTATGGGGTATTGACTTTATGGGACCTTTTCCAATGTCTTTTGGTAATTCTTACATCTTGGTGGGGGTAGATTATGTTTCTAAGTGGGTTGAGGCAGTCCCCTGTAAACAAAATGATCATAGAGTGGTTCTCAAGTTTTTGAAAGATAACATTTTTGCAAGATTTGGGGTGCTTAAAGCTATAATCAGTGATGGAGGTTCTCATTTTTGCAATAAGCCTTTTGAAAGTTTGTTAGCCAAGTATGGAGTGAAGCATAAGGTAGCTACACCTTATCATCCACAGACTTCTGGCCAAGTTGAGCTAGCAAATAGGGAGATAAAGAACATACTGATGAAAGTGGTGAATACAAGCAGGAAGGATTGGTCTGTTAAGCTTCATGACTCATTGTGGGCCTATAGAACAGCTTATAAGACTATTCTTGGCATGTCCCCCTATCGTCTTGTCTATGGTAAAGCTTGTCATCTCCCTGTGGAAGTTGAATACAAAGCTTGGTGGGCAATCAAAAAGCTGAACATGGAATTGATAAAAGCTGGGGCAAAAAGGTGCTTAGACCTTAATGAGATGGAGGAATTGAGAAATGATGCTTATATCAACTCCAAAGTTGCAAAACAAAGGATGAAGAAGTGGCATGACCAACTGATTTCTACCAAGGAATTTCAAAAAGGCAAAAGAGTTTTACTCTATGACACAAGACTTCATATTTTTCCTGGAAAGCTCAAGTCCAGGTGGATTGGTCCATTCATTATCCATCAAGTACTTAATCATGGAGTAGTGGAATTATTGAATTCCGATGGCAAGGAAACCTTCAAAGTTAATGGATATCGTCTCAAGCCATATATGGAGCAGTTCAAATCAGACAAGGAGGAGATTAACCTCCTTGAGCCTCAAAAAGCTTAAGCAAAGAAGGGTTTGCTGGACTTGGTTTTACCAAAGTCCAAAATTTTTTGTAAATTCTGTAATTTTAAAGTAATATTTTTACTTTTGATCTTAGTTTTTGATCTTAAATTGTATGTTTTTGTGTAATTTCATCTGTTTGAATGATTTCAGATGGGAGAAAATGTAAAGAAAAAAATCGGGAAGAAATTGGAGCAGAAATAGAGCAAAAACAGGGGAGAAGAAGAGCTCTGCGAGATTTCGCAGCCAAGGAGGATTTCTCTGCGAAAATGGTTTTTTTTTTGCTGCGAAGCCACTTCGCAACACTTTTAAGCCCTCTGCGAACGATTTCGCAGCAGCGAAACCGGTCTTTGGCACACGAGTGCCACTTTGCAGCACAGGAACCTCAATTTCGCAGCTGCGAAATGCTCTACGAACCACTAAGGCTTAAAAAACGCTATTCCGCAGCGATTTCTCAGCGATTTCTCTCTTGCGAAGGATGTTTCGCAGCTGCGAAACCGGTCTTTGGCACACGAGCGCCATTCCGCAGCACAGTGACTTCAATTTCGCAGCTGCGAAGTGAGCTGCGAAAGCGATTTTTGATTCCGAAACGCCCAATTTTGCTGCGAAGTCGTTTTTCTTCTGCGAAACCCCAAATGACCGTTCATATTCTTGTAACCGTTATAAATACCGGTCATTTGGGCTGCGAATCCATTTCAGAAAAAGGGAAAAATCGCAGCAGCAAACCGTTCCTCTCCTCTTCATAGACCGACGCCGCTAGCACCTCTGATTGCCCCCTCCGTTCATTGCCGCCGTCCTAACCCTCGTCAGTTCGCAATGGCACGAACTAGGGGCGCGAAATCTTCCTCCCCTTCCACCAGAAAAAGATCGCCGTGCGAGGTGCCAGGGCAAGCTTCAACCTCTGAGCCGCCGCGGCCAGAAGCTGTTCCGCCGCCGGCAAAGCCCTCGCCGAAGAAGCGCCAGGACAAGCCTACATTGCAAACGCCTCCGGTAAGGCGCTACCTTACCAGGTCAGGGGGTCGTCCCCTCCAAAAGCGAGCTAGAGTGGAAAGCTCGGGGCCCATTGACTTGACAGGGCAATCCCCTATTTCGTCCCCCGCTGCGTCCCCTGCCCCATCTCCAATTCCGTCTCCGGTGCCATCTCCGGCACCGCCTGCGAAGCTTCCAGCAGTCCAACAGCCGCCTTCTGAGCCCCAAATTCCATCCGAACCAGCTTCGGAAGCGATAATCAGGCGGCCAATTCTAGCTCAGCCTCCAATTGAAGGCAATTTGGATTGCCGAGACCGGCCATTCCATTCGGAGCTATGCTTTGACATAGCTGCTTTCCAGTTGCGCCCGGAGCTTGAAGAAACATTCCAATTGCTGCGAAGATACCGAATGGAGCAACTTCTGACCCCGCAAGACTTCTTCTACCCCAGAATAGCAATGGATTTCTATCAATCCATGACTACTCGACAGGTCAGGGATCCTACCTTAATTCATTTCGTTATTGATGGTAGGCATGGTATCTTGGGGGCTCGGCAAATAGCTGAAGCTTTGAATATTCCATATGAGCCCAGTCATTTCGATGACTTTAGAGCTTGGACCAATCCATCTCAGCTGGAGATGGTGCACATTTTGTCTGGAGGAGCATCCAGAAACCCGTATCTGCTGAGGGGGGAACTTCCCCCAAAGATGTTCCTTATTGATGCCCTGTTGAGGCATAGTATCTACCCCCTTCAACATTGGACTCAGAGAAGGGGAATTATGTTGGAGGCCCTGTATAGAATGTCAGAGGGCTATTATTTTGGCCCTCACCACTTGATCCTGGCAGCACTTCTCTATTTTGAAGAGAAGGTGCATAGAAAAAAATTGCAAAGAGCTGATTCCATCCCTCTTCTCTTCCCACGACTGTTATGCCAAATCCTTGAGCACCTGGGATATCCAGCAGAGCCTCAGGAGGAACAAAAGAAGATTTGTAGAGATGTTTTTACTTTTGAAAAATGGAGCAATATGACAGCTTACAAAATGGAGCAACCAGAACTTCCACAGCCAGTTCAGGCTCTACCTGCCAGGAGAGTATCCCCACGCCTCATACCTGAGGGTAGGCCTGCAGCCTCTCCCTCCATGGCCAGTGCATCTCCAGTTCCTCCAGCAGCCCCAGCTTCAGCACAGCCTTCCACATCAGCCGAGCCTAGGATGGCCATCCCTATTTCGGAGTATAGGGATCTATGCCAGGCATTGGAGACATTGACAGCCTCTCAGAGCAGACTTGCTCAAGAGATGGCAGCTTTGAGATCTCACCAGCAGCAGATGATGACTACTCAGGCTCAGCATACTTTTATTCTGAGGCAACTTCAGCAACATCTTGGCCTCCAAGCAGCTGAGGAGCAGACCACTCATGCCACCACAGAGCCTCATGCCCCTCATCAGTCAGCTACTCCAGAGGCAGAGCCATCTTCATAGGTCATCAGCTCTAGCACTACCCTCCTATCTGAACATTTATATATCTTTGATATATTACTTCTTTTGTGTATTTTGTTTTGGTTAGTCTTTTATGAAATCTCCTACATTTTGATAATATCTATGGAGATTCTTTGGATTGCTTGTATTACTTCCTTTTTCCAGCTGTTCACAAATGAGTAAAGTAATACAAAGTCTAATTTTGTTGTTAACTCTTAGCATTAATTTACTCTTACTCCATTTGCTTACACCTTTTATTCTTTTTGAAACATGTGGTTTCTCCATTCAATATTCGAAATTGAAATCGATCAGGAGGTACCACTTCCTCCCTTTATTTTCGATCACCCATATCACATTGAGGACAATGCTCAGCTCGGTTGGGGGGGGGGGGGGGGGGGGGGGGGAGAGAAATGAGGAAGGAAGTTTGCTAAGTTGAAGGAAGTATGCTAAGTTATTTTGATATTTTAGTCTTGTCTAGTGAAGTAGTTGTAGTTTTTTTTGCTTGTTACTATAATCTCCATGGATTTTGAGAAAAATTTTCGAATTGACAAGGGAGAAATTGAATTTTTGTCTTTTTACTTGACTTAGATTTTGTATTATGCTTATTAAAGTTGATGAATTGTTGAAACTTCTTTTGAATTCAACCTTAGTCTTTCCACTTTAAGCTATCCACACACTGTGCACAATAGATTCCTTTTATAAGATGAGAAACTATTTCCCCCTTGACTTAGAAAATTTTGGGACTTGGTACCTTTGACCTCATTTTAATGATATTGAGACACCATATGAAAGGCCAATGAGCCTTTGAAAAAAAAAAAAAAAGAAAGCAAAGTGTTTGCTTGCCTTGAAACTCGAGCAAGGTCTGAAAGGGTATATGGTGAAAACCTTTTAAACCTGGTGCCCTAAGCCTTCAGTGGTTGGGAGTCGCCGGCCTCAATGCTCGTTACAAGGGTGGATAGGTGGAGTTAGCATATGGTAGGCAAAAAGGGTATATGAAAAAGACCGGGGTGAAATCCGAGGAGTTAGTGGTTGAAAGATCCTTAAAGCTTGATGCCCTAAACCTTAATTGGTTGGGAGTCATCGATGGACCCCCGTTACATGGACAAAACAGAAAAGAATGCCCCTTAAGCCTATTACCTTAAAAAAAAAAAAAAAAAAAAAAGTGTGTTCTCTGTTTATTGAATTTGGTCAGTTTGCTAAAGTGTTGAAAAAAGATAGGTTGGGGGGAGAGATTAGTTTAGCATGCTATTTTCGGAAGCTATCATCTTACACTTAGATTTTTGTGGAAGAATAATTTTTGGTTCTTTGGAAGTGAAAATGGTTTTAAAACTTCAATTTGCATAATGCATTCCCTTGATTAGTGGTATTTAGCAAGGTTGCTGATTTCTCTTGTTGAAATTTGAGTTTATATTTCTTTAATGCTCCATGTGAGAGTTTGTCAGTCATGCCACTTAAATATTTTTTGGAAGTGATTAGCATGATGTTGTAAATTATGGTAATTTTGTTTTATTTTTCTCTCATTCATTGCTAAGGGACTAGCAATATGTCAGTTGGGGGGAGTGATTACTACTCAAAAAGTGCTATTTGATAGCTTTTAATTAATCCTTTTAAACACTTTTGAGTAGTAGTTAGTGCCTTTTAACCCAAGTAGCATGTTAAGGCCCCTTTCAATCAATTCTAATCAAATTGTGTAAGTTTTGGTGTTTTTGTTAGTATTTTGATCACCAAAGCATTATATGATTGAGGAGAGTTCTATGGAATCCTTGGAAAAGAATGGGAAGCTTAAAGGCATGAAGAATCAAAGCCTTGAAGCTCTTTTGCCATAAGCAAGCCTGGAATGCAGGGGGAAGCAAAGAGAAATCAGCCATGGAGCACTCTTGGTGACAGTCACTGCAGCCACTTTTGGAGCACTTCCTGGAGTCCAAATTATGCATACAATATGTCATTTGAAAGCTTGGGAAGTCAACAATCCAATGCCTCAAACCGTGTGCAATTTGGAGCTGAAATGAGGAAGTTACAGCCTTTGGAAGATAACTGCTCCAAGCTGAAGGAAGGAAGGCTTCAGAAAAGTGCTGCGAAATCACCATTTTGTTGCGAAGTGATTTCGCAGCCTTTTTGCACAGTGCTATGGAGTCCCCCTGAAGCTTCACGCCGCGATGGAAGCCAAACACCTCATGATGGCAGTCCACTTTGCAAAGGTGTTGAAGCAGCTGGTTGCTATGAAGAAATTTCGCAGCTCTTCTTGTGCACCTGCGAAATTTCGCAGACCTCACTTTTCACCTGCGAAGTGGTCCTTAGTGCTTCCCGATATTTGTAACCGACACTTGGAGATATTTTTCATTAGATTTTTGTTGCCTAAATGCCCAAATTCTCCTTGTAAGTCACCAATGATAGGATTTCTTAGTTTTTAAGCTAGGAATTTGGCAAAAATATCTATGGAATAGCTGTAAGAGTGATTTTGGTATAAATATAGCCCGAGGAGCATGTTCTGAGGGGTGTTGGATCCTTTGTACAGTTTTGGAAAGGAAGTAAAATACAGAGCACTTGCTCTGCTTTTCATATATATTTTTGTTTTCTCTTTCATTTTCATTTTCTTGATAGCCAAACATTCTCTGAGATGTTTCCTCAGAGGATGAGAGGCTAGGCTCTTTGTCTCTTGGAGCTAAGGTAACCGGGTGAGTTTCCTCATGCATAAATTGGAAGTTTTGTTGTTCTAGTTTTTAATGAAGAGAAAGTGTGACCCGTTGATGGTTTCTATATTTTTAGTTAACTTAAAACGCCTTAGAGTCACTTGGGCCAACACTTGGTAAGGCAAGTGGTCTCTAACCATGGAGATGCACTAGTTTACCCCTTGCGAGCCTTTGGTAGGTGACTTGAAGGTAGGATTTTCTAGAATAGCCAACACTTGGTAAGCTTTTGGACTCTTAGGAGACATCCATTAGTTACCTCTTGCGAGCTTTTGACGGGTAATCCAAGGTTAAAGATCACCTTGAATGGCAAGTGCTAGGTGAGAGGTATAAGCCATTGCAAGATGCATCAGTGAGAGGGATTTAGTTTTTGAACCCATTAATGGGAAGCATCTGTACAACACCGGTTGGAGAAGGAACTATATGTTAATTCTCCAATGCGAGGAAAAGAAACAAGTGACCGGAACTCTCCTTTTTGCATGAGGAATCTGAGCCTAGTGATCTGAAACTCCAAGAAACACTTTTCTAAGTAAAATCAGTTACTATTTTTGGTTACCTTAAAACCAATCTTTGTTCAAACGTCTTTATGTTTTCTTTTAAAGCTAACCTTGAAATGAAAAGGCACCAATTTATCTTTGAAATAATATCATTTGTGAAGTGAAAACCCATCCCAGTGAACGATCCTAGAGCCACTATGCTATAGTAGCTTTGTCTTTGCTACCCTAGTATATGGTGTAATAGGTTATAAATTTTGTTGATTAATCCCTCAATCAAGGAGCACCAGCTGGACACGAATCAGCTGAGACACCAATTAGGCATGAATCAAGCATTCCAATACGTCATAGCAAATCCATGGTGATGATTCCTCAACCTAGAAAAGGTGTGTATTCCAATGGAGTGACTACACATTAGGCCTTACTTTGACTCAGTTTTGAGATAGTCTCTCATGAGATTTGTTTAGCACGCCACATATGATTTTGAAGCTTAGGAAGTCATTAATCTAATGCTTCAAATGGTTCAAAAATTGGAGTTGAAACGAAGGAGATAAGGTCATTTGAAGTTAAAGGTGTTGTTCGACATTCTTCCAGTGCTGCATGAGCACTTGAGCGCCCTATCCAATGCCATAATTTGCATCAAGCATCCCAAGGCTCCATTCAACGCTTCTTGTGGCTCCACTTGCCTTTTTTGGGTTTTAGGGATATTTTTGGGTGTCTATAATGCTACTAACCCAATTTTTAATTGCATGATTGGTTTAGTAGCATTGATATTGGAAATCCAAATTCTTGGGTTACTAAATATGCAATAGAATCCCTAAAAGGTATGGAAAAATTATTTATTTATTTATTTCCTTGTATTTATTATATGTTTTTTTTTTGTTTAAATTGCATATATGGTCTAAAATAAGACATTTTGGTATTCTTAATTTAAAATAAATTTTTATGAATTTTTCAAAATTGGAAAACTTATTTAAATTAGATAGTGCATGGTTAGAAAATTTTATTTTAGGTAAAAGATAAGTTGGAAAAGGATTGACATCTTTTCTTCATTTTAAAAATTAATTATTAGAAATTTTATTTTTATAAAATCTTCTCAAACCTTTGAGATCTATAAGAATATATTTTTTTTTTAAGGAAGAGTTTTAATTTTTTCAAATCTTTATAAAATAATATTTTTCCTTTTTACACAAGATTCTAATCTAAAGAAAATAAGTTAATTTCAAAAATTTATGATAGATAATTTATAATTTAAAAAGTTACCTAAACAAGATTTATAAAACAAAGTATTTTGGTATTCTTAGTAAATTTTCATGAGAGTATATTTTCTAAAGTTATTTATTTAAACTAGTTATTGCTGAGAAGATTTTTATTTCTTTAGAACTATACATTTATTAAACTTTAGGAGGTTTTCCTATTCTTTCTCAGTGAGAGAAGGAAAACTATACCTATAGTTGGTTCTTCAGGCTTTCCCCCTGAGAGAGAAAGAGGAAAATGTTCTGTTTGAATAGTTCAATGATAAGAAATAAGAGAGTAATTCTTTTAGCATAAGAGTCTTTGTTTAACATATAAATAATGGATTTGGAAAATCTCATGATAAAGAATTTCTTATAAGAAGGGTTGCCAAAACATTTTTGGAAGTTTTAGTAATTTAATGGAGATATAAAATATTTTAGAAATACTTTTCAAAATGGATAAATTAGTTTCTTTTAAGTAAATAAACATTTTGGGAGTTTTCAAATAATATTTTATCCATTAAGGGATTACTAAGTGGTCGGGATTCTCTGTTGTCCAAAATACCAAGCCCAAATTAAGGCTTTTGTCAACTGGCTTATGGAAGTTATCAAACTAGGTCTAAAAGTTTGCTTGTTGCTAAATTCTTGAATTGGAAAAAATAAAAATTTGATTTGAATAAAATTGAATTTAATAAAATAAACCTTAAATAAATTGCAAAAGAATGTTTGATTTCTAATTCAAGTGATTCAAGATTGGGGGTTCCACGATCCAACTTTGGGTATAGGGCCCGAGGCAAAACAAATGTATCAATTTTAATTAGTCTTAGGGTATTTAGAATATGGGGTCAAATGAGATCAACATGAGTTCCATAACTCAGGATTGCATCCATATCCTAACTTTCAATATTTTATTCCATTACTGAAATACCAAATAGATGAATGGGTATGAAAATTAGGTTTAGGTCTAGGAGTTAGGCCTTTACCACTCTGTGTAGATTTGTCTTAGGATGGATAACAATAGTAAAGCCTCATATAACTAGGGATCAAGAATTACCAAGAACCCCTAGTATCAAGGAATGGACTATTGTACCATCCCTTAATTCAAACTAACATTAAAGGATATTTCTATTTTCATCTATTATGTCTCAACCCTTCATTCATTCCATTTTTAGTTTGATTTTACCCATTGTTTTCCCTTGGCTTTAACCCTAGGTTTTCATGTTTTACACCCTAAAATGGCTTTTTAGCATCTCGTGGTGGTGATTTCATTCACACAATCTATAAAAGAAGAATAAAGTACCATTCTTGAATAAAAGAAATTATAAAAAATTGATTAAAATAAAGAAAACAAACTGAGAATCTTCAATGTCATCTTCCCTCCTTAAGAAAATCCAAGAACATTTTATAATTCTTGAACCTGTAAGAAAAGAACTCCAATGCCTTGTTTATAGGCTAAAAGTTAAGTTGACACAAGTCAAGATCCTAGAAAGCAGGTAAAATCTTCTTTCTAAATCAAGGGCACTCAATCAAAGTTGTAAAATTTGAGTGATAGGAGACTTTAATGAAAAAATGTTGATTTTGCATGAGAATGATCCATTTTGCATGAGGATTATCCATTTTGCATGGTCATGTGAAATATAAATGGATTAGTAGCATTCTAACATCATTCTGGTGTATTTGGCATGGTCGTGCAAAAATTTACATGTTCATGCAAAACTAATTTCCAAACTGTTGCAAAAACAATCTGTTTAGTCTATTTTGCACAATCATGCGAAAATTTCGCATATTCATGCAAGACTGACACTACTTTGATTTTTTTTTTCTTTACTTTTTTTGTAGTTCTCTTCAAGCCATATCCCTCAACCTTCTTTCTTGTGTTTGCTTATTCTCCAACCTTTTGCACAACTTTCATTTGTCAAATTTTTCATCACGATTCACACTTTTGGAGCTTATTCTAAGTATGTCTAGTCTATTTTCTACCATGATTGAAAATAACTTCTCCAACTTACATCATTTTTATCCTTTAAACCTAAGATTTAGCTCAAGATATATGTTAGATCCATGGCTAGGGTCTTAGCAACAATTCAACTTAAGTTGGGTGAATTGAGCCTTTAGATATTCATAATCCCTTTCCATATGTACCATTATAACACAATTTGTAACTCTAATCACTAAGATTATTCTTTTCGTAGTATTTAATGGAGTAAATTATTACGAAAATTAGATTTCATATTTGAGAATATTTATTAAATTGGAAAGGTGTAGGTATAAGGAAATAAAATTTATGAGGAATTTTGAATATGAGAACAAAAGTTCCTCTAAGGGGATGAGGTGTTATCAAAGTTTCATAAATTGGAAGTTTCCTTATTACACTAGAGTTTCCAAATTGGAATATAAATATTTTAAAGAAATTTTCATTAGAAATAATTTATCATTAAAGGTTATTACCAAAAATGTTTTAGTAATTTGATGAAAATAAATTACTTTGAAAATATTTCCTACATATAAAATATTTATTAATTGGATTTGTGTAAGAGAAAAAGAATTCATTCTCCTATTACATTAGGTTTCCAATCAGGAAATAAATATTTTTGGAAATTCTCAAAGATGATGATTTATTCATCAAGATATACTAAAGTTTTAAAATGCTCTTCATTAATTCAAAATATTAAGTAGAAGATGGTCATAAGCAAGCCCATAGCCTCCAAGATTGAGTCCATCTTAATTTTAAGTGCATCACCATCTTAAAGATGGGGTGGCCTAAGTAAACTAAGGATATAGACTATCCTTTATGGACGAGATTATATATGTTTGTAGTAGGAGTGATCAATCCTAAAGATGGAACTCTTCATTTGGCAAGAATCAGAAGGCTTAGCCTACACACCATGCATTTCAATGCCACTATGTTGACTGGTTTCATCCTGTCATGGACTCATCAAAGGGACGACTCTAGCTCTCAACCAATTTGTGTAGGAGTGGTCAAGCTCCTCTTCACTGTCAAGTCCTTGACTAGTGATAAGCTCTCCAAACTTAATCGGGTCAACCTACCTAAACTCTAAAAGAACTTCTAACATAACTTACGCATCATTTCCCTAGAGCAATTCCCATTGCATTATGCTCAAACCAACCAACATAATAGTCTTGATAAGTACTTTCGCTATGGTCACAAACACCAAACGAACAATCTATGACAAACTCCCCCACCTAATCCCTTGCAAGCCCTCGTGCAAGGCTTCATGTCTTCACCAAATGATGTTCTTGAATGCTGTTGTTCCCCACGAGCCATTAATTACCAAAGACTTACTACTAGAACCCACTAGGCCAAAGGAGACATCCACTCACCTTGGACGCAACATCCATTCATTGTGTTAACCCAATAATACCCTAAAAGTGTGTACCCAGACACCAATTTCCACCCCTAGGCAACACCTTTGCGCATTACTAGAACAATCAACGACACCTTATGATTTGAAGGTACCCATATTCCCTCACGGGTCCTCATAAGTGTAACTTCAATTCATGTCACAGTGCCTACCTTCACACACTCACAACGTTAGGCTTCATAGGCTACTTGTATTGTCATCAGAAAAGATAACTCATCAACTATAGATCGTCAAAAGTGAATACCACCATGTTCAACATTTTACTTGCTTTGATGTCATTTTTCATGGGCTTAGAGTTCCAACACAGCGTCACGACCTTTGAGACAACTTCATTGGGAAAGAATCAAGGGACTTAGTTTACATGTCATGCATTTCAATGCCATTATGCTGATTAGTTTCGTCTTGTCATGGACTCATCAAGGGAACAACTTTAGCTCCCGACCAATTTGTGTAAGAGTGGACAAGTTCCTTTTCATGTTCAAGCCCTTAACTATTGACAAACTCTCCAAACTTAACCAAGTTGACCTGCTTAAACTTTGAAGAAGCTTCCAACATCACTTACACATTCTTTCCCTAAAGTAATTCACATTCCATTATGCTTAAACAAACCAACATAATAGTCTTGATTAACACATTTACTGTGATCACATACACCAAACAAATAGTTTGTGACATTACGCAATAATTCATCTTGTGTCTATTTGAGAAACTGAGTTCTCCCTTGATGTTAAATAACTTTCCGCAAAACAGTCGTCAAGTGAATATCCAACTAATTTATCAATTACAGGATACTAGCCTCCACTTCTGGAGTAGGAAAGGTGGCCATGCAGGAGTTCCAGTTAACATGTAATCTATGCTGCTAGATAATGCTGCTAGTAGAGTTGTCAATGCCATCTTTATTCTCGAATCAAACCTCACAAATGTGTATTTGATCAATTACTTGGTCGATGGGTACTTATTTTCATGTTGGCATCATGGGATTGAGCAAAGTTTGAAATATCGGTAAACACGGATATGTCGATACTTGGATTTTATAGATATATAAAAAATATCGGAGAAATATTGGTGGATATTTTTTACACAAATATTGATGGGGCAAAAATTATTCAAAATTCATGGGACTGCTTGAAAAAACTCTAAAAAGTGATAAAATAAGTAAGAATATTCATGTTAAAGTTATTTTGTAAGTGTAATGACATAAATATGGTCAAGGAGACAATTATCGATAAGTAGAGATATATCGGTAGATTTAAGACTTTGATTTTAAGGATAAAAATTATGAATTTTGAAAGTGTATACTTAGAAAGTTAGAATTGAGGTAAGAAATATTTGATTTTATTGAATAAGAACAATTTATGCATAAATATAATACATATGACACTACAATAATCCTTAGTACCAAAGTGAAGATCGATGTGGTTCCATCACATTGTTAGATGAAAGGATCTCATCTTGTTGAAGACAATATTCATACTAGGATATGGAGTTCCGATAGTGCTAATTGTAAATACGAACATGTCATGCATAAATTTCTTGACTCCTACCCACAACCTTTCCATGGATAGAAAATCCAGGGTTTTCCCATGTGCCTGTTTGAAATCCTTGTTGTTGCATCTTATATGGAAGGTAATATGGCATTTGTGTAGAATAAGAATAGTTATACCTTTCATACTCTTCATTAGTGGAACTTGAATTATTTATAGGAGGCTAACCATAACCCATTACATAAGGGGCATCAATGTTGGCTTTATTTAACGAGTCACTGAATTGAGTCTCTATATTTATTAACTCAAAATTGGCCAAAAATGAGTCTTCATTGTATGGTGTTGTCCTTCGTTCCTTTATATGGCTTTCCAATGGCTCCAACACCTGGACTACCTCTTCTAGAGCTATGGTCTTCATCTTGAGTACAATGTGTGAAATCATCTTCACAAGTAAATGAGGTCAATGGTTGTCCATTTTGTTGTTGTTGTCAAATATCCCTTCCATCATTTCTAGGGTCACTACCATCATTAGTCCTCTCTACTCTTAAACCATCATAACCAAAGTAGAAGTACCAACATTACTAGGTTTGCTACTATGTTCAACACTCGTGGAGTTGAAGGAGGATCGGGAAATGACTGTTAGCTGAGAAACTCCTTATAGAAATGAATCTCTTGTGTCTTGGTTAAAACTATCAGTATGAACTTCTTCGGATAATACCGTTCAACATCAACAGCTACTTATCGGACATGTGCGGTAATTCATGGGTCAAGATTTCCATCTTCATCATCTAAATGACGAGGCCTAACCCATTGAAACAATTTATTATCTTCTTTTTCACCAACCTCAACTGAAATGTCAAGTAATCGAGGTAATCTTTCTCCGCAACTTGGCCATTCTTTGCCTCCATATCATGGATCTTTAGTTTCATGTTATAATAAATAAATAAATAAATAATTGTTAAAGCCTCGAGTAAGCAAGCCAATTTTTTTTCTTTATATGAATTAGGGCAAACGTGCTCTAATTTCTCTCACAAGTTGAAGATGATGTAGTTTGTAATAAAACCTTGATGGTCAACCTTCTTAATGTAAGAGTGTGGTTTTCATACATGAACCACCATTTAGCTATAACCAAATAAATGATATCAATACTTATATTGGAAATCTATAATAATATGCTAATGAAATGTGTTTTTTATTCACAAATAATAATCACTTGGAACCATTTCTAACCTCGAAGCAATCATTGTTTGATCACCGAATCCTCTTTTTACATCTTGGAATAGTATAAGCTACATATTACATAATTGAAAGTCAAAAATTGTGTAAATGAAATTCAATTATTTAATTTATATTATAACCCTAATAATTACCTCATTTCCAAATTAATTGAGACCTTCCACTGTAAGATCTCATTTCACAAAAACATCATGAACAACTTGAAGTAGATTATGATCACTACCAACTCCACGTCAATATTGAAACCTTGGATTGAGAAAGAAAGCCACAATAGTGCAGTAGAAATGTAGAATTAGAATGTTATGAATGAAATATATTAAATACCAATAACTTTGAAGATTGATAATACTTAGTTAATAGTTGCATGAAGAGGATGTTTAAGATTTCTATCCCAGTGATCTATGATTATTTCCAACAACTATTCTCTAGCATTAAGTCGAATGAGATTCTCTTTCATCACTCGAATCAATTCGCACACCTATGGCATTATAGAAACAAGTTCTGAATTGACATTGCAAAGAACCGTGTATAACACCTCATAGATTGACACTAGCTTTGCCACTATCTCCTATTATGCATGGTCAAACATTAGTTTTTCAACCTCTTGGCTGATTAATGTGTGACTTAACTTGTGGTGTGCCTATTCATCACTAATAAACACTTTCTTCAAGTCCACCATTTTTTTCAAAAGACTACCGAGGGCAATATGATTGGTTGCAAATCTTGTTGCTTCAAGGCGAACTGTCTCCACAACATACATTCTGCATAGGCAAAAGAAACCAACTATGGTTGTAGATGAAGTTGGTTATCTTTTAAGCCTTTGTAATCGCATATGTAACATTGGGCTTTTTACCAGTGCCTACAAACATTAAATAGATGCAATGTGTTGTACACAGAGTCCAATATAAATTGTATTTCTTCATTAACAGCTTCAGGGCTATGTCTCCACCACACACCTTTTGTATTTGCACAAGCAACCATGGTTGTAGATGAAGTTAGTTATCTTTCGAGCCTTTGTAATCACATTTGTAACACTGAGTTTTTTACTGATGTCTTCGAACATTAAGTCGATACTCGATGCAATATGTTGGACATGTAGTCCAATATAAATTGTATTTCTTCATTAACAGCTTCAGGGTAAACTATGTCTCCACCACACACCTTTTGTATCTGCATAAGCAACCAACTATGGTTATAGATGAAGTTAGTTATCTTTCAAGCCTTTGTAATCACATCTGTAACACTGAGTCTTTTAGCGATGTCTTCAAACATTAGGTCGATGCAATGTGTTGCACATGTAGTCCAATATAAATTGTATTTCTTCATTAATAGCTTCCTCGCCTTCACGAATGCCAACCCATTATCCATAACTATTTGTACCATCTTTTCTTTGTCAACTTCCTTGATCACGTCCTTTAACAAACCATATATGTATTTGTTGTCTTTTATACTATTTGATGCATCAATAGATTTAAGGAAGATTGTGCTACCTTTTGAATATACCATGAAATTAATTATGCTTAATTTCGTGAGCCTAGTCCATCCATCACACATAATCGTGCATCCATAAGTTTTCCACTTTTTTCTTTAAATATTGACATAAACTTCCACGTCTTTGTACTCCATATCCAAGTACTTGTGTTTGATTTTATAAGGAAATAGTGGTTCAATACCCATACCTACTATCCATATATAATTAAAACATATAAGAATATTTTTAGCAATCATACTTTATAAATAATAATGATATTGTTAAAATAAATAAAAATTTTAGAGTTATTTGTTGTACACCAACAATCATGTTCTTGAAGTAATGAAAGTCTACTTTATTGGGCGCAACACTCTCATATATGAAGAACTTACTGATCAATCGTCCCATGGTTTCCCTTACAGCACCACATTTGAAAATATTTTTAACATTTTTTCTATCTTGCTATTGAAGATTTGTACAATGAGAGTGCAATAGGTGGTGATGGATCCGAATGTCGAACACTTTGTGATCTTCGCATGTGCCTTGTTGGATTAGTTGGACCAGAAGACTCACCTATTGTAATTATTAAAATTAAACATGTAATTAATTTAATAGTATTGATAAAGTTGATAAGAAATGGCAATAATTCAAATTGATAAGAATTATTCCTAATAAAAATTGAAATTAAAATTGAATTATGTGTATAAGTGATGTGATATCAAATAGACAAACATTATAATTAAATATTCATATGAATTAAATTTAAATTTAAAATTATTAAAAATTAAAACTAAATATGCATATATGCCAAATTAATTTCAATATGAAATTTAATGTTAACATGACAAATTTTAAAATTAGGTAATATCAATTAAACTATATATAACAAATAAAATTGAACTATGCATAATAAAAATAAATTTTATGAAAAGTAGAACATACCTTAATTAGTGTTGATTTGGAGTTAATCCAACCTTTCACCACCAAATTCCCAAATTTTAAAACTTTTGATGGAGGAAAAAAAAAAAACTAAAATTTTAAGTATGAAATGGAATGGATTGAGGGTATTTATAGGTTTTTTTTTTTTTTTTTTTTTTGTCAAACTAGTCGTTGGATGGTCAAATAGCCATTGTAAATTAATTTTAGTCGTTGAATTAAATTTTGGTTCAAATCAGGCTATTAAATTTTCATATGGTTGTTGTAAATTAATTTTAGCTATTAGATTGAGATTTGGTTTAAATCTGGCCATTAGATCTTCATATAGTCGTTGGAAACATTTTCTAGTTGTTGGATCAAGTCAAATTTGATTTTCCACCATTGGATCACAAATCTAATAGTTGGATGCTTTTACAAAAACACAGGTGAAATCTAGGTTGTTGGATGCAGGGAGAGAAAGCCCTAAAAAGTTGCCCGAAAAATTGAAATTTTTTTCAAAAAATCACTGATATATAGTAAAAAAATCAGTAATTTTTTGGAACCACCCTTGCCTAACGTGCATGTCGCCTCACGCTTGATTTTTTCATCGATATTTTGTCGATATATCAGTGATTTTTTTTCAATTTTCTCTCGATTTTTCTCCCAACTAATTATCGATAGCTGATTCATTTCCACCATCGCCAATAGTCGATTTTTCACCAATATTTCAATTACAAAAATCAAATTTTCAAATACTGGGCTTGGGTAAGAAGGAATGTGGTTCTGGCTATGCGATGGTGTTCTAAAAGTTGCCATGATGGATCAGGCACACCTCTCTCCACGGCCTCTAGTAATCCACCACTTTCTACCTCCAATGTACATGCTACTCTTGAAGGTCAATGCTCTTCCCGATCATTGTCAATAACTCGATTTCCATGCATACAAAGCCCCCTAAACTGATCATTAATTCAATCGCAGTATGATAAAAAATCCTCGTGCATGGAACATACTCGATGATGCTCAAAGTAAAGAAATTAACCCAATGCCATCAACCACGGACCCATGAACAGTACTGAAGGTGTTTCTAGTGTCTGATTGTTGCTCCTATGCACCAAAGTCCATCATAGCCCATTGGTCAACTGGTATGCTTTTCATGACCCATTTCTCAACCAAACTCCACTAGCATTGTCTTTTTCCATAAGCATTTTTTACAAACAGGCTCAAATCAAGTTTATGTTTCAAACAAAACCTAGCAAATCATCTTGTGCTCATATGATATTTCTTCCAACATGTCCACAAAAAAAATCTAACATTTCTTCCTATCTTATGCCTTTATGATTTTTTCAGGCTTCAGATCTCCTTGAATCTTCTGTCACTTTCACAATATTATCACAACCATTGAAAACCATTTTTTGAATAGGATCTAGAAAACCAAACCTAACTAGAGCATCGGATTATAGATGGTAGCCAAAAGAAATAACAAAAGAAAACAAAAATAAAGCATAGGTAAAAAAGAAAAAATATAAGAAAAATAAAAACCATAGAACTTAGCTCCATTTCATTGATTCTCAATGGGCTATGAACAAGTGAAACCAATAGCTAATTGGAGCATGACTCTGAAGGATCAGGTTTAGAGATGGAGCCGTACACAATTTATTCAAAAGAATAGCAAAAAAAAGTGGAGTACATACCAAATAGTGGGAGTATGCAAACAAACTTAGGCTTAACAAAAACACTCAATAAACAAAATAACATACAAAGATCAACAATAAACAATGTAGAACAATGCAAAGATAGGAGAACTTGAAGTTTAGGTGATCATACCTGGACAATTCCCTTCAAGCATATGCTTGGCTTTAAGCTTTTGATTCTATAGTTTTCCCAAACTCAATAAATTTTTTCTCTACTTCATTCTCTCTCTGGTCCGGCTTCTTTCTTCGGTTTTCTTCTCCCTTGTTTTCTCTCCAAGCCACATTTTCTCTTATACCATCTCACTCTACTCCGATTTTCCCTAAATCTCTCAGTTTTTTTTACTCTTCAAGCCTAAAACTAACCCAAAATACCCCTTTGCTCATTTTTGCATCTCTCTAAAAATAGCTACACCAAACCCATATTCCCCTTCCAGTTCCCCTTTAAGCTTTCCTCTGCAATAATTTGCCTATATTCAAGCATTGTGCTATATTCCTTCCATAAGCAAAAACTCACAAGCTAGTTTTTCCTCTTTCCTCTTCTTTATCACTAACTCACACTCTCATAACTCTCTTCTTTTTCTCCCTCGAGCTTGCCCCGTGGTTCTCTTTCTATCTCAAGACACTCACCTTTTGCTCACCCATAGTTGCTTCTCTCTCGAACCATTTGCTAAGAGATAATATCCTGTCTATTGCGTGTCACCTTTTCTTGCAGCCCATAATCCTCTCTCCTCTAACCATTAGCAGGAAATCACCTCATATGGTGACAAAAATAGTCTCTAGAAGCTCGATAGGTGTCAAGAAATGAGTGTCTACATGTGGCTTAAAAATAAGCCTATTCAATGACAAAAAATGAGGGTCTAAAATTGTATATATATTTCACATTACTCCTAAGACAATTTGAACAAATACACTAGGATCATGGCTACAACTTTTGATAATGTATATTTTTTGCACATTCCAAATAGTGTAATTAATATAATATAGATATCAATTATTATTTCACAACAATTTATAATAATTTGATTTCATTTGAAAATATGATAGATTTCATTGATAATTTGGTTTAATTTTATCCATTCAGAAATCTTAATCTGTATTTTTCAGTTTGGTAATTTAATTAACAATTGAGAAATAGGCAGTGTTAATACACATTAATTTGTTTATATTTGCATATTTTGGGAGTTTATATAGGAGGAAATCTAATTTGCTTCTGATACTTTGATTTAATCAAACACTTGAAACAACCTCTTCTTAATTTACATTAATTTTGAGTTAACATTGTAAGATTTAAAGTATGAGTAATGATATTCTGAGTTCATTGATTTTGTTTTGATATGTCTTTATTGAGAATTTAATTGATGACATTCAACACATATTAATGGAGTGATGCTAGTTAATCTATACTGAGACTGTAAATTGTCTTTTTTTATTCAAAGTTTGAAATTCTCTTGAATATTATGGAAATTGATTGAATTAGATTTGGATTTCACCAACCATATAAAATTGAATATTAATGTGAATTGTATATTCTAGAAATGATAAAAACATCACATTTAGATTTCTTGTTTATAATATAAGTCTTTCCTTTTAACAATTGTATCTTGGTATGTTCATAATGACTGAATTTTATTTCTTTAAATGATTGCATGCTTATTGTGTTGTTCTTTTGTTATTTTTTGTGATGAATTTTTAGTGATATTGAGAGACTTCTAGATAAATACAAAAATAGTTGAATATATGAGGAAAAAAAATGAAAGAGTCCTATAGGGACCACCCCTAAGCGTACACGTGGCGGCCTCACAAGGCACTCCTCCGTTGGACACGTGGCGCGTACCTCCCCAGTCCGGATATCCAATCTGGACCCAATGGCTAACGTCTCAAACAAGATTCTCGACCGCATTTCGCGAGCAATCATTACTTATTGCACCAAAAGCATGCTCGACAAGACCTTCCTGGGTCTCTTCAAGCAGCCTGCCACGACCTGCCCTACACTTGTAGAGTGAAAAGACAAGGGTGATGGTAAATCATCCCTCCAGCAATCTCTAACAGCCACCTATAGGATAATGATGGCTCTGCCACCCTCTGAGCACCATCATGACAGCCAGAAAGTCTTCCCACCATTTAAAGGGACAAAGCTCCTGACACTATAAAAAGCCTCTGACGACACAGTCAAAAGGGGTAAGCATTCCTAATGAGAAGGGCCCCATAAAAATATCAATATGCTAGAGAGCAAAACTAACAAAGGCATCGGAGGGTGTGTCCGGACCCCCTGTCCGGACATCTTTTATAGGGCAAAGAAAGAAAGCATCATCTTCAGTTGAGGGGGCGAGCACATCAGGAAATTGCAGTGGCTCTGGTGACTCCAGCCTTCAACATTGGCACTGTCTGTGGGAAGCTAGCATTTGCAAAGATGTCTACACCCTCCAGAAGCTGTTCATCAGCCATGGGAGATGAGGGCTATTTGGACTGGCGTGAAACCATGGAAAAAGGACAGTTGGAAAGCGAACGACAAGTGCAGGCCCTGCTCCAAGAAACAAGGAGGCTTAGGGAAGAAAACGATGTGTTAGAAATCCAAGCTTCCTCCTCGAGACCTCCTCACGACCAGCAAACGAGAGGTCAAGGGGCAAACTCTAGGTAAAACTAGGAAGCTGCATATCCTGGAATCGTCGGGGTCACCCTTGATATGCGCGACGAGCAGCCTGGTGAACAACCCTTACCTACATATCACGCTCCACAGGACGAAAGCTCAAACTCCACTCATGTCTCATCAAAGAGACAACGCAACAAGAGACCCTAGTTATCTAACGTAATGCGTGCAAGCCTAGGACTACAAGCATCCAGTAAGGATATGCCACCTACGGCCGCGGCCTGGGAAACGTACCCTAACCCCCCAGTCGCACCCACCACATGGGGTAATCCCCCATATCAAACAATACAACAAGTTGGAGGAAATTCATCAAATGAACCCTCTCCAGGCTCCATTAGTAGGCGATTGGATGACATGCTCTCCACACCTTTTAGCTTGCATATTATCAATTACGATCCCCCAAGAGAGTTTCTTGTGCCGAAATTTTCTGCATATGACAGGTCTAGCGATTCGTTTGATCACATCATGCACTACAGGCAACTTATGACTCTCGATATAGGGAATGACGCGTTGTTATGCAAGGTATTCCCCGTCAGCCTGCAAGGCCAAGCTCTTTCGTGGTTTCATTGACTCCCTATGAATTTTGTTGATAACTTCCGGGATCTATCAAAAGCCTTTGTGGGACAATACCTGTGTTCCGCATAACATAAACAGAATATTAGCACCCTGCAAAACATAAAAATGCAGGAAAATGAATCCCTAAGAGAATTCATGAAACGATTTGGTCAAGCTATACTGCAAGTAGAAGCCTATAGCATGAACGCTGTCCTTCAAATTTTTAAGCAAAACATATGTCCAGGCACACCGTTCTTTGAATCACTCGCTAAAAAACCACCCACAACTATGGACGACTTGTTCCGGCGTGCAAAAAAATACTCAATGCTTGAAAATGATGTACGCACAGCCACCTAACAAATCCTAGTTACCAGACAGCTGGCCAGGAATGAAGCAGAAAGGAATTCCAAATCTTCGAACCAACAGAGGTCATCCGGCAGCAGACAAGGCGAACAAAGCCACCAAGAGCTGCCACCACTTACACCTCTTACCATGTCATATGAGAAGCTTCTTCCAATGATCCGCGAGCTATCCGACTTTAGGTGGCCCGGACCCAGCCAAGAGAGACCACATCATGAAATGTGCTTATCATAAAGAGCATGGGCATACTACGGAGCAGTGCAGAAGTCTCCATTACTTGGTAGAAAGGCTCATAAGAGCGGGACACCTAAAGCAGTACATCCGCTCAGAAGCTAGGAGATGAGAGACTTCCCGAAGTCGAGCCTCCGGAGCCCCTAGGGCTTCGATCGCCCCTAGGGCCGTAATCAACTACATTCATGGAGAACCCCTGAATGAAGAATACGACTCTAAGCGAAAGAGGCAAAAGTTGCTGCGAGCAGCTTCGGTATACGAACATATCAATTCCATCCGACTAGGATTTACCGGCGGGAGCGCTCGCCCAATAGATAGGACAATCATTTTTCCTCCAATAGACCCCAAACGAATATTGCAACCACACTGAGACGCCCTTATCCTATCTCTTAGGATCGGAGACTTCGACGTAAGATAGATCTTAGTCGACCCAGGCACCTCGGCCGACCTCTTGTAGGTATCAGTAATCAAACAAATGGGACTCGAGCCCTTTAGCCTAGGAAACCCGGGGTGGATTTTTTTAGGATTCAATGGAGATGTAACAACCTTCCTTGGAGACATTGTGCTACCGATCCAAGCAGGACCAGTCATCTTTAACGGGCAATTCTCAGTGGTGGAAGATTTATCCCCTTTTAATGCCATTTTGGAACGCACCTGGTTGTATTACATGAAGGTCATCCCTTTCACATACCATCAAATGGTGAGTTTCCTCACTGAAGATGGACAGATTGATCTATACGACAACTAGTTGGCAGCCTGCCAGTGCTATCAAATAGCACAAAAGGCTAGACCCAGCAAAGACCGCGAGCCGCTCCCTGAGCATGCAAATGCACCCGACCAATAGCAATTACAGAACCTGGAGGATAAAGATCCCCCGATGGTAGATCCCTTGCAAACCATCCAAATCTTGGAGAAAAACAATCACCTCACCTATATTAGTTTTCTCTTAGAACCCAGGGAGACTCGAGGCATCGAGGAGGTGCTCCGACAAAACCAAGACGTTTTCACATGGACGCATTCCAATATGCCCGAAATCCATCCATCAGTTGCCGCCCACCGACTTAACATCTTGCCATCATCAAGATCTGTCATGTAGAAGGTTAGGTGATTTCATCCGAATAGGTAAAAGATCATTAGAGACGAGGTGGACAAGTTATTGGATGTCGGGTTCATCAGGGAAGTTGAGTACTTGGAATGGTTCGCAAATATGGTGGTGGTCCCCAAAAAAGAGGAAAAGTGGAGAGTGTGTGTTGACTACACCAATCTCAACAATGCATGCCCAAAAGACAGCTTCCCCTTGCCACGAATAGACCAGATTGTGGATTCCACTACCAGGCAAGGGATGCTCTCCTTTCTAGACGCCTTCTCTAGATACCATCAGATCCTCATGGCCCCCATGGATGAAGAAAAAACTGCCTTTATAACGCCACATGGGCTTTATTGTTACAAACTCATGTCATTCGGACTCAAAAATGTCGGCACCACCTATCAAAGACTAATGACAAAGATCTTCAGACCCTTGGTTGGTCACATGATGGAAGTATACACTGACGACATAGTGGTCAAGAGCAAAACTAGAGAAGATCATACGCACCACCTGCAAGAAGTCTTCCACCTGTTAAGGAGATACAACATGAAACTGAACCCATTCAAATGCACATTTGGCATAAGCGTAGGAAAATTCATGGTCACCCAAAGAGGAATAGAAGTCAACCCTGATCAAATTAATGCAATGATGGGGGCACTCATCCCCAGAAACACAAAGAAGTTGAAGTGCCTCACTGGCAAACTCATCGCACTGAGATGTTTTATACCCCGATCCACTGACAAATTGCGACTCTTCTTCTTGGTCCTAAAGAAAGCCGACGCGACTGGGTGGACAAATAAATGTCAGATCGCGTTCGAGAAAATCAAACATTACCTCACGCAACCGCTTGTCCTAAACAGTCCCTAGCCTGGAGAACTGTTATACATGTATTTAGCAGTATTGGATTGTGCAGTTAACGCTATCTTGTTTCGCTGTCCAACACACAAGGAGTAGAAGTCGGTTTATTATGTTACCAGAGCAATGGCCGATGCAAAAATGAGGCATTCGAAGATAGAGCAAACTGCCTTAGCCTTGCAAAGTGCCGCCCAGAAGCTCCGCCCGTATTTCCAAGCTCACCTAGTAATCGTACTTATCAACCAACCCTTCCGTAACATCTTGCACAAATCGGATCTGTCTGGAAGAATGTTGCAATGAGCTATAAAGTTGATCGAGTATGGGATCGAATATCAGCCTATATTGTCCATGAAAGGGCAAGTCATGGCTGACTTTGTGGTGGAATCTCCCCAACAACTTACTCGAGGCTGAGAATCGGACAAGACAGAGTGGTGGACCTTACAAGTCGACGAACCCTCTCAGTCATCAGGATCCGAAGTGGGACTGTTGCTACAATCTCCAACTAGCGAACAACTAGAGCAGGTCATCCGGCTTGAATTCCTTGCATCAAACAACGAAGCCAAATACGAAGCCATTCTGTCCGGATTGGATCTCGCACTCGCAATATCCGTCTCTAAGCTCAGAATCTACATCGATTCTCAACTCATTGTAAGACATGTGCAGGAAGAATACGGAGCCAGAGAAGAACGCATGACGCGATTCTTGACAAAAGTATGGGACACCCTATAGTGGTTGGGTGAGTGGACTATCAAAAAAGTCCCCAGGCTGACAATGTATGGGCTGATGCCCAAGCAAGAATAGCTATCTCGCTTTCCATCAAAGAAGCCATATTATTGCCCATATATGTGCAAGCTAATCCCTTCATCATAGAAGCGTCTACTTGCAATGCTATTAAAGAAAGCCAAGAGTGGACGAGTGTTATAAAGGAGTACCTCTGGACTGGCGCTTTACCTGAAGAATCCAAGCAGGTGCATAAGATCTGGGTACAGGCTACCCGTTTCTTCCTGATCGGAGAATGTCCTTACAAATGATCTTTCACAGGCCCCTACCTCAGGTGCCTAGACCTCTCGGAAGCCCAGTACGTGTTAGCAGAGTTACACAAGGGTGTATGCAGCAACCATCCCGGAGGACAATTTTTAACGCATCGCGCCCACTCACAAGGGTACTATTGGTCCACTATGAAAAAGGACACGGTAGCTCATGTCATAAAATGTGACAAATGCCAAAGCCATGCACCCATCCCGCATATGTCATCCGAGATGTTGAACCCAACAATAAGCCCTTGGCCATTCGCGCAATGGGGAATGGACATAGTGGGACCTCTGTCCGTTGTAGCTGCCCAAAAGAAATTCCGACTCGTTGCCACGAACTACTTTAGCAAGTGGGTAGAAGTAGAAGCGTATTGTCACTGACTTAGTCGTTCACTAAGCTCGTGCGGTACTTAGGTAAGTCAAGATGCTTGATCTTACTAAGTCAGCCTTGCTCCCAATGCTTAGCTTGCTAGGCTAAGATGTTCACAACTTGAAAGCTTAAGAAGCTTAGTAGGCAACTCTTTAAAGAATGGAAGCTCTTATTAACTCAAGGAAGCTTTTACAAGTGCTTGGAAGCTCACTTGCTTGGTGCCTTGGCCTAATGAAGCCTTTACCTATTTATAGGCACCAATGGAACTCTTTGGAACCTTGGAGGGTTCCTTACAACTCAAGTATATTCTAGAATGTCCTACATCATTCTAGGTACAACCCTATGTACAAGGATATACAAGAGACCTCTGGAATTCTCTAGAAGGTTGTGGACTCCTCTCATGTTTTCCACCATAGTGTAGAGTTGTGTGGATTTCTCCAGGCATCTCTAGAACCTTCGATACTCTTCCCACTCTAAGAGTCTCAAGAAGCTTCCTGACTCTATATAAGCCCATGGGGAGGCTCATTTGAATCAGCTTGTGACACTCTCCCCCACCTAAGTCTCAAACGTCCTAGTCACACCGTCTGCTCGGAACCGCTCAATTTGCCTCTGGAATTGCCATAAGGCATCTGCTGGTTCCCAGCTAGCCTCGCTCTCTAGTAGTCCCTTCTATTTCACTAAATATTCCGTTGCAGGAGGTACACCTCGTCTTCTGATGACCCGGTCTGCAATGATGTGTTCCATCGCCTTGTCATAGGAGGTCACAACCGCTATAGGTGCCCTCTTATACAACCCTCGGCTCAGATCATCCTTGTCTTTGTGATAGGGTTTCAAGTAACTTACATGGAAGACGGGATGAATCTTCAACCTTGGTGGTAGGTCAACTCTATAGGACACCTTGCCGATCTTCCCAAGTATTGGGAATGGTCCTTCATACCTCCTCACAAAGCCCTTATGTACCGGCCTTAGGGATTTGAATTGTTGAGGAAGGAGCTTGACAAACACCATGTCTTCGACCTTGTACTCCGTGTGACGTCGCTTCTTGTCAGCCCACTTCTTCATTTTCTTAGCGGCCTTGTCCAAGTATGAGCGTGCTATGTTAGCTTGCTTGTGCCACCCTTTCGCGAACTTGAAAGTAGTTGGGCTTCTTCCTTCATAGTCTATCATTACAGTGTGAGGAGTTAACGATTTCTGCCCTATGGCTAGTCGAACGGGCTCTTATTGGTTGTCTCACTCCTCTGCAGGTTGTACGAGAACTGGGTTATGTCTAGCAGCTTCGCCCAATCCTTCTGGTTGGCACTCACGAAATGCCTTAGGTAGAGCTCTAGTAAGGGGTTCACCCTATCTGTTTGCCCGTCCATCTGTGGGTGAAAGCTTATGGAGAAGTGAAACTCTAAACCCATAAGCTTGAAGAGCTCCATCTAAAACTTTCCAGTGAAGCGCGGATCACGATCACTGATGATAAACTTAGGCAACCCCCAATACTTGACTACGTGCTTTAGGAATAGCCTCCTCGTCTCTTCCGCAGTGCAATCGGTCGGGGCTACTATGAAGGTTGCATACTTAGAGAACCTATCCACTACCACTATGATAGAGCCATTGTCCTCCGACTTGGGTAGCCCGATGATGAAGTCCATGGTGACGGTGTCTCATAGGCACTCTGCTATAGGTAGTGGCTCCAACAGGCCTCTAGGTTATCGTTGCTCCACCTTATCTTGTTGGCACACAAGACAAGTCCTCACATAGGCCTCAAACTCATCTCGTATCTGAGGCCAGTAGTAAACCGACTCAAGTAGTGCCCTCGTGCGTCGTTGCCTAGGGTGCCCAGCCCACTTGGTGTCATGGCACTCTTTTATCAGATTCCGCCTTATGTTTCCCCACTTAGGCACGTAGAGTCGTCTCCCCTTAGTGTAGAGTAGGTCGTCCTCCACCCAAAACTGCTTAGTCTTCCCTTCATGAGCCAGGGCGATGAGACTCTTAGCCACTGGATCATGTTATACTCTAGCGTATCGAACTCGGCCAAGAAGTCTTGCCATTTAGCTTGTTTAAGACTTAGCTTCTTCTGTGTCTGGAAGTAGTTAGTGGCAACGTTATCGGTCTTCACTAGGAAGTGAGACCCTAGAAGATAGTGCCTCCAAGTGCGCAGACAGTGGACGATGGCGGTCATCTCTTTTTCTTGCACCGTATAGCATCTCTCTGTGTCATTCAGCTTGCAACTCTTGAAGGCGATCGGATACCTTTCTTGCATAAGGACTCCCCCTATAACAAAGTCTAAGGCATCTATGTGTACCTCAAAACCCTTGGTGTGGTCAGGTAGTGCCAACACCGACTCTTCAATCACAGCCTTCTTTAAATCCTCAAAGGCTTGTTGGCACCTTTCGTCACATTCCCATGCCTTGTTCTTCTTAAGAAGATCCGTGAGTGGAGCTGCCCTTGCCAAATAACCCTTTATGAACCGCTAGTAGTAATTAACTAAACCAAGGAAAGACCTGAGTTGTGGTACCTTGGTTGGTAGATCCCATTCTTAGATGGCTTTCACCTTGCTATCATCCATCATCAGCTTGCCATCCTTGATGCGATACCCTAGGAAACTCACTTCTTCCTTAGCAAATGAGCATTTTTCCTTCTTTACATAGAGCTCGTTCTACATCAAGACCTTCCTCAAGTGCTCTACATGTTCCTTTAAGGTGTTATTATAGATGACTATGTCATCCAAGTCCACCACCACAAACTTGTCTAAGTTTGGGTGGAAGATCTTGTTCATAAGGGTGCAGAACGTCATAGGGACATTGGTGAGTCCGAAAGGCATCACTAGGAATTCGTATGAGCCATACCTGGTCACACATGTGGTTTTTGGCTTGTCTCCCTCTACAATCCTGACTTGGTAGTAGCCCGACCTTAGGTCTAGCTTCGTGAAGTACCTTACCCTACCAAGTTGATCAAACAAGTCAGCGATGAGCGGAATAGAAAACTTGTTCTTTACCGTCACCTTGTTGAGTGCCTAGTAGTCTATGCACATCTGTAGGGACCCATCGTGCTTCTTCTGAAACAGAACCGACGCGCCATAGGAAGCCTTAGATGGTTGGATGAACCCTGCAACTAGTAACTCTTTAAGTTGTCTCCTTAGGTCCTCTCGCTCAAGCGGTGCCATCCTATATGACCCCATAACAGAGGGCTTAGTTCCCGACTCCAACTCAATCTTGTGATCTTCCTCTCTCCTAAGAGGAAGTCTCTTAGGTAACTCGGGCGGCATCACGTCCTTGAACTCATCAAGGACCCCCTCAATTTCCTTAGGCATGGGTTCTCCCGTCCCATCATGCCTTCCTTCCTTTAGGGTGGCGAGGTAGGTCACCTCTCTCCTCTTTAACCCCTTCTTAACTTGCATAGCTAATAACATAGGGGTCTTGGGTGTACCTTCGGTGACCGTAGGTACCATGCACAGCTTCTCTTCCTCTATGATAGCCATTAAGCGTAGGAAAGGTAATGGCATGGCCTTGACCTTCTGTAGGAAGTCCATTCCTAGCACCATCTTGAAGTCATCCATGGCTGCCACTGTGAAGTTGACCCTTCCTTCCCATGAGCCGATGTGCATAGTCACCCCGCGAGCTACTCCATGTGATGGCTTGGCAGCTAAATTAACTGCCTTGAGCCATTCTCCTTCCTTGGATGCTTGGAGCTCTAGCCTTCTTGCCTCATCCTCTGAGACAAAGTTATGAGTGGCACCAGTGTCCACCAAGGCCTTGGTGGCCTTCCCATTCATAAAGGCCTTTACATACATTAGCCTTTTGCTTTGAGGCGTCTTAGGCATCGGCTTGGCCTTAAGGGCATTTAGGAGCTGCAATGATCCCACTTTAGTATCGCCTTCCTGCTCCTTTTCCTTGATCATAGCATTTAGAGCTTTCCTCTTAGGATAGTCCCGCGCCCAGTATGGACCATCACATAGAAAGCAATTGGTCCTGGGCGTGAACTCCTTCCGCTTATCCTTGCCTTTGCCATCCTTGCCACTAAGGCCTTTGCTTGATCCTTCCTTAGAAGCGTCGTCGCATGATCCCTTCTCTCCCCCACATTTGGCTTGGTTACCCTCCATATTCAATCGATCCCAATTCACTTTTCCCATGAAACATCAATCACCAGAGCCACTGAGCTTACTCTCTTCTTCCAAATTCGGCACCCAAGTCTTAATAGCATTTAGAAACCCTTCTTTGTCATAGTCACATGGTGGTACCCAAAAGGCCATGCACCCAAAATACCCATAGAAAAACAGAAGAAGACAACCAAGAAAACAAAGCATAGGAAAAAGAACAAAAATAAACCAAAGGTAGCCCACATTTCATGATCGCTCAATAGACTCATACTGGTGGAAAAATCACAAACCAATTCAAATAAAAAAATATAGCCAATATCTCTAGATGCCTCATAGTGAACATGATAAAAAGCCTCACCAATCAACAAATCAATGCCCAGAAAAACAGATAGAAATAAGAGTGAATCAATGTGGAGCTGAGAGATTAAAAACTCACAGTAGTTATACCTGGAAAGCTTTTCTTAAGCAAGGAGTTGCTTGGTGTGGACCCCGCATTTCGTGCTCATGCGTTTCCCACTCGATGGCGAGCTCGATTTTCATTTCGAAAAATTGATTTTTTATTGATTATTTGAAAATGACTTAGAGTCGGCACTTATTTTTGTTTTATTTTTAAAGGGTAAACAAAATAAGAAAGAAAAACCCTAAGTGCGACTCCTTATTTTGGAAAGGTGATCTACGAAAAACCGGATTGGGTTCGGGGGTCAAGTTACTTATCGAGAAGGTAGGTAGAGACCGTAGTACCCCTTTAAGTCCCTAAAGTCGGGTCTCTACTAATGAGATGAAACAATCATGGCAATGGATGAGTAAATCAATGAATACCTAGGACGAATCATGCACATACGAGAATCAAAACACTCAACAAAGAAAGATCGAAGTGAGAGTGGGGCATACCTTGGCATCAAACGATCAATGCGCTATCAAAAGAGGTCGTTAGTGCACAATTAAAGAATAATTTCAAGCATGTCATAGGGCAAAATAGAAACAATCATGCATGGCAACTAAATCAATCAATCAATCAATCTATCATAATGTCACACATGTCGGGCCCCCACCAAAGCCCGTTTATTTAAACATGAATTAATTCCATAAATTCCATTATTCGGAATTACGGAATTAAATTCACAATTATTTTAAAACATTTTGAAAATCACATAAAATGTGAAAAAGGCTTGTCGGGAAGAAAGTGGTGGCAAATTTTATTAAAAGAATGAGGTATTTAGAACCTAAAAAAAAAAGTCTAAGGATGAAAATTTTAATAAGTTAAAAAAATTTGAAGAATTTAAAAATTGGAAAACTATTTGAAAATTGGGATTTGAGGGATTATTTTAAAAGTCAAAGATGAAATAAAGGTAGAAAGACATGTGGCTTAAAAGGTGGTCATGCACCATGCAGAGTGGAGTGGGAAAGGTATAAAGGAGCTATTCTGAGTGATTTTAGGATACACCAAGGAGTTCTTCATAGTTCTCTATGCTCAAGTCAAAATCAGCCATACTGAAGTCTTCATATAGAAACTCGTCATCACCAAGCAGTCTCCCGACATAGCTACTCCATGATAATTTCCAGGGATTTCTCTTAGATTATTAGCATGCATGTGCTTCAATTGTCTTGGACTGACATCTTCAGAACTTGAGTTCCTGTCAGAGACTAAATTGCGATCCTCAATGGATATATACAAGTTTTGGGATGCCAATCTATGATGTTGATGTTGCTCTTGGATGCAAAGAGCAGCTGCTTCACCAAAAACCACAGTTGCTGCTTCAACAGCACCTGTAAATAAAATCTAGAAGGTAATGACCAGCTGCACCATTTGAGTGGGATCTCTGTAGGTCCTGAGCCACCAGTTTGTATGAAACGAGCAACCCCGAATGCCAAATCTTGAACTGGTCACTAGTGAATTGCGCCACCAAACTCTGTAAACCAGCCACTCCAAGCCTCTGTCCATATTCTGGGCTTGTAAGGAGAGAAAGCCTCATAATAAAAGTCATTACATGCATTTAACATAGGATCTGGGGCATCATCTTCTTTTCACATCACCCATGGGACTCCTGTGTCCGGTTATTGATGAGACAACTGACTGCCCATATGAGAACACAGCTTGAGTTGCAGGCAAAGAGGATGCCATTTTGCTAGATATCCTATTTGACATGCGCATAGCCAAGGAAATCCCACCAAAACTGAATGGGTAGAGAAGTCGGACAATTGTAATGGATGAGAGGACAACAATAATCATTACAACGGTCATAATTACAGCAGCCACAAGAAGATGAGTTAGTTCTTTTCCAAATATGCTATAATATGGGTCATGCTCGCCAAAGTGTCCTATGCAGCTGTCTTCAAGAACCTGCCAGTGCCACCCCTCTTGAGGTCCAGGTTAATGAACTCGTAACTCATGATGTCAGACTCATTCTCCAAGATATTTAACTGTTCATATTTAAAACCCTTTTGATGCCTGAAATTGGGTTGCAGGTATAACCACCACTTTGAGTCAGGTGCTGGATCTTCTAGGGGACTACAATTCTGGTATATGCAGTCTGGCGAGGGGTGATCTGACCGATGTGCTGCATCACCAGGTTTACCAATAACATAACAGCCAGATGGGTTGAGGTGGGAAGATGATTTTCTCATCTAGGAACTTCTCAGGGCTGATGGGTTTGATGACATGCTCCTTGAGATCAGCAGCAGTCTCACCATTAGTAATAGTTTCATCATGCTGGGTGGAAATGAGAACAATGTGGACACGGATTGGAACCATCGCACCATGGTCGTTGAAATATTCTATAGTCACTTGGGTCTTGCCATCGGGTTTCAACCAGGTAAGTACCATTCTTGCAAAATTTCAGTCAAATGGGCACCAGGCTTGGTTGCTGGAACATGGTTAAGGGCATTAGCTCAGGGGTTTCATTAGTAGCATAGCCAAACATACGATCCTGGTCACTAGCACCAATCTCTTCAGGGCGCTTGGTGAGGTGATGACAGAGGCGTTTCGCAAGCCGCCAGCGTCGTTCGAGAATAGCTTCGCTTGCTTTATTTCTTTCTCAATTTCTCAATCAACCCACTTTAAAGCATCAAGAGTAACAGAGCACTCATTCAGTCTGTTAAATAGGGAACTTGCAAAGGCCTGATGGCTTGTAGTGACTCCTATGCAGAAGGTTCCACTTGGTTACTCTCATACTCAAGCAAAAGACTCCTGGAATCCCAAAAACTACTGATACCCGCTTCAGACATTTTTAGATTCAGATTCTGTAGCTAATAACCTCCTCTTCGTATCATCATCATTCTCGATCATCCATTTTCCCCAGATTTCCAATCTTAAAGCCCGGAAGTCTCTTTCAAAGGAAAACAGAGGAGCAAGGGAACAGAAATAGGAACAGAGCAAGGAACCTTTTGACGAATATGCTAACCTCATTTCATTCTTTTATCCATGAGTTTAGCAATCAGTGGGTTAAAATGGAAGAGGTTTGCTTGGGTAAAACACAAGAATGCAACCAGCTTTTTAAATATTAAACCAACAATCATCGAAATAAAGCAACCCATCAAGCAAAGTTGAAATCACCAGGAATAAGATAGAAGAGATATAAAAGATGAGAATATACGGGAAAATCATAAATGGTCATACCTGAAAGCCTCTTTCTCCTCAAACTTACTCCTCCGGAAAGTGAGAATATCACTCTCAAAACTCTGGTTTTCTACTTTTTCTCTGTAACCCTCTTGGCTCCTCTCTCAAGCTCCACCTCCATCACCAGCCTGTAAAGCTCTCTGGTCCTTTCCTCTTCATTTCCCCTAAAGCTCTCTTTTCTCACTTTTTCCTTCATTTTTCTCTCTAGTCTCCCCCCTCTCTCTGTAACAGAAACGCCCCTCTCCGCAAATCCTTTCTCCTTTCCAAACAAAGGCCCCCTCGACAATATCTCCAGGCAGCCCTCTAAAAAGCACCACCTCCTGCCAAAGGTTCTCCTGCACCAATCAGCACCTACCTCCTCTAACAGAAAAAATACGTGCCTCACTACTGCCAGAATATCCCCATGCAACGTGTCAATCCCTGATTTCTTACCTCTAAGATCACTCCTCTCATGCCACCCTCTCATACCAGCTGCCAAAAGCTCCTCAAAGTGGTGAAAGTAAGCCCTCAAATATCCTAAAGACTTATAGACCAAAACGAGGGTCTACACTTGGCTTCAAGCTCCGCTCTCCTATGGATTAGCAAAATCTCCCCATTCATTGGTAGCTATCCTCCTCCTCTCTCTCAAGCTGCATTTTCTCTCTCAAGACTCTACCACGTTCTTCCCAGGCTGTCTTTTTTTTCTGTCAAGTTTCTCCCCCGTTTTTCCAAGGCTGCATTTTTTTCTATCAAGACTCACTTGTGTTCTTCCTAGGCTGCCTTTTTTCTCATATCCTGCACCCCAAGCTATCAAAACGCTCCCCCCTAATGGCTTCAGAATCTTCCTATGCACATGTCACTTTCTCACTACACCTTTAACCCACTACAGTGATTCCTAAATGGCCAAACCAAAGGTGACATGTGGATTCTAAGGTTCTTCCATGTATTGAAATAAACGGCTATAGGAAAACACCCCAAAATGGGGGTCTACACCTTGCTTCTTAGGCTTTAATATTCAAATTGGGGTGAGGAGATGGTGGTACACCATTGGGTCTTTGTTTGTCATATTGGTTGAATGTTATATTGGTCTCCTGAACTATAATTAAGTCAATAACTAAATAGTATTAATTCGATGTTGTAAAATAATAATTGATATTTAAATTATCTTATTTGAATTATTTTCAATGTGCAAAAAATGTGCAAAAAAATATATCTTGTTAACCTTTAAAACTATAATGGTTGAATATAGAGTATTGTAGAAGAGCGAGTGGTCCATGGTATGAAAATTCTAAGGCCCAACTTAATAAGGAAAGTCAATTTCAATCAAATACGAAAATTATGGGATTATAATAAGTGCATATATCCTTTATTTTAGTTAGTTTCTTTTTCTTATTTTTGGTTGTTTTAATTTCATTATGGAAAGAGAAATCATGGAGATGGTCCCAAAATGGAAAAGCCTTAGGAAAGAGCTGAAAAATGTGGGTGTCTTGGCAACACAAATGGTGTTGGCAACACTATTAGAGTACCTTATGCAAGCGGTAACACTAATGATAGTAGGATCCCAATTCACTTTTCCCATGAAACATCAATCACTAGAGCCATGGAGCCTGCTCTCTTTTTCTGAATTCGGGACCTAAGTCTCAACAGCATTCAGAAACCTTTCTCTGTCATAGTCACCTGGTGGTACCCATAATGCCATGCACCCAAAATACCCACAGAAAAACAAAGGAAGACAACCAAGAAAACAAAGCATAGGAAAAAGAAACAAAAATAAACCAAAGGTAGCCACATTTCATGATCGCTTAATGGGCTCATACTGGTGGAAAAATCACAAACCGATTCAAATAAAAAAAATGCAGCCAATTTCTCTAGACGCCTCGTAGTGGACATGATAAAGAGCCTCACCAATCAACAAATCAATGCCCAGAAAAATAGTTAGAAATAAGAGTGAATCAATGTGGAGATGAGAGATTAAAAACTCATAGTAGTTATACCTGGAAGGATTCCCTCAAGTAAGGAGTTGTTTGGCTTCAAGCTCTCCTTTCTTCCTACAGATCAACAAAATCTCTCAATTCTCTACTAGTTCTCCTCATTCTCTCTCTCAAGCTGTCTTTTCTCTGTCAAGACTCTCTCCCGTTATTCTAAGGCTACCTTTTTTCTCATATCCTACTCCCCAAGCTATCAAAAGGCTTCCCCTAACGACTTCAGAATCTTCCCATGCATGTGTTACTTTCTCATTACACCTTCAGCCCACTATAGTGATTTCCCAATGGCCAAACCAAAGGTGACATGTGGATCTCGAAGGTTCTTCCACGTATTGAAATAAACGGCTGTAGGAAAACACCGCAAAATGGGGGTCGACACCTTGATTCTTAGGCTTTTATATTCAAATTGGGGTGGGGAGATGGTGGTGCACCACTGGCTCTTTGTTTGTCATATTGGTCTCCTAAACTATAATTAAGTCAATAACTAAATAGTATTAATGTGATGTTGTGAAATAATAATTGATATTTATATTATCTTATTTGACCTATTTTCAACGTGCAAAAAATGTGCAGAAAAGCATGTCTTGTTAACCTTTGAAACTACAATGGTAGAATATAAAGTGTTATAGAATAGCGAGTGGTCCATGGCATGAAAATTCTAAGGCCCAACTTAATGAGGAAAGTCAATTTCAATCAAATACGAAAATTATTGGATTATAATAAGTGCGTATATCCTTTATTTTAGTTAGTTTCTTTTTCTTATTTTTGGTGGTTTTAGTTTCATTACAGAAAGAGAAATCATGGAGATGGTTGCAAAATGGAAAAGCCTTAGGAAAGAGCTGAAAAATGTGGGTGTCTTGGCAACACAAATGGTGGTGGAAACACTATTAGAGTATCTTATGCAAGCGGTACCACTAACGATAATAGGATCCCAATTCACTTTTCCCATGAAACGTTAATCACCAGAGCCACTGAGTCTTCTCTCTTATTCCGAATTCGGGACCCAAGTCTCAACAGCATTCAGAAACCTTTCTCTGTCATAGTCACCTGGTGGTACCCATAATGTCATGCACCCAAAATACCCGTAGAAAAACAAAGGAAGACAACCAAGAAAAAAAAGCATAAGAAAAAGAAACAAAAATAAACCAAAGGTAGCCACATTTCATGATCGCTCAATAGGCTCATACTGGTGGAAAAATCACAAATCGATTCAAATAAAAAAAATGTTGCCAATATCTCTAGATGCCTCATAGTGAACATGATAAAGAGTCTCACCAATCAATAAATCAATGCCTAGAAAAATAGTTTGAAATAAGAGCGAATCAATGTGGAGATGAGAGATTAAAAGCTTACAGTAGTTATACCTAGAAGGCTTCCCTCAAGCAAGGAGTTCCTTGGCTTCAAGCTCCGCTCTCCTCCTATAGATCAACAAAATCTCCCCATTCTCTGCTAGCTCTCCTTCTTCTCTATCGAGCTGCTTTTTCTCTATCAAGACTCTCCCCTGTTATTTTCAGGCTACCTTTTTTCTCATATCCCACTCCCCAAGCTATCAAAATGCTCCCCCCCTAACGGCTTCAGAATCTTCCCATACACGTGTCACTTTCTCACTACACCTTCAGCCCACTACAGTGATTCCTAAATGGCCAAAACAAAGGTGACATGTGGATCTCTAAGGTTCTTTCACGTATTGAAATAAATGGCTATAGGAAAACACCCCAAAATGGGGGTCTACACCTTGATTCTTAGGCTTTTTATATTCAAATTGGGTGGGGGATGGTGGTGCACCATTGGGTCTTTGTTTGTCATATTGGTTGAATGTCATATTGGTCTCCTGAACTATAATTAGGTCAATAACTAAATAGTATTAATGTGATGTTGTGAAATAATAATTGATATTTATATTATCTTATTTGTACTATTTTCAACGTGCAAAAAAGTGCAAAAATCATGTCTTGTTAACCTTTGAAACTACAATGGCAGAATATAAAGTATGGTAGAATAATGAGTGGTCCATGGTATGAAAATTCTAAGGCCTAACTTAATGAGGTAAGTCAATTTCAATCAAATACGAAAATTATGGGATTATAATAAGTGCATATATCCTTTATTTTAGTTAGTTTCTTTTTCTTATTTTTGGTGGTTTTAATTTCATTATGGAAAGAGAAATCATGGAGATGGTCCCAAAATGGAAAAGCCTTAGGAAAGAGCTGAAAAATGTGGGTGTCTTGGCAACACAAATGGTGGTGGCAACACTATTAGAGTATCTTATGTAAGCAGTAACACTAATGATAGTAGGATCCCAATTCACTTTTCCCATGAAATGTCAATCACCAAAGACATTGAGCCTACTCTCTTCTTTTGAATTTGGAACCCAAGTTTCAACAGCATTCAGAAACCCTTCTCTGTCATAGTCACTTGGTGGTACCCATAATGTCATGCACCCCAAATACCCATAGAAAAATAGAGGAAGACAACTAAGAAAACAAAGCATAGGAAAAAGAAACAAAAATAAACCAAAGGTAGTCGCTTTCATGATCGCTCAATGGGCTCATACTGGTGGAAAAATCACAAACCGATTCAAATAAAAAAAATGCAACCAATATCTCTTGATGCCTCATAGTGAACATGATAAAGAGCCTTACCAATTAATAAATCAATGCCCAGAAAAACAGCTAGAAATAAGAGTGAATCAATGTGGAGATGAGAGATTAAAAACTCATAGTAGTTATACCTGGAAGGATTCCCTCAAGCAAGGAGTTGTTTGGCTTCAAGCTCTGCTCTCCTCCTACAGATCAACAAAATGTCCCCATTCTCTGCTAGCTCTCCTCCTTCTCTCTCTCAAGCTGTCTTTTCTCTTTTAAGACTCTCCCCCGTTATTCTCAGGCTGTCTTGTTTCTCATATCCTGCTCTTCAAGCTATCAAAACACTCCCTCTTTAACGGCTTCAGAATCTTCCCATGCACATGTCACTTTCTCATTACACCTTCAGCCCACTACAGTGATTCCCAAATGGCCAAACCAAAGGTGACATGTGGATCTCTAAGGTTCTTCCATGTATTGAAATAAACGGTTATAGGAAAACACCCCAAAATGGGGGTCTACACCTTGCTTCTTCGGCTTTTATATTCAAGTTGGGGTGGAAAGATGGTGGGGCACCACTGAGTCTTTGTTTGTCATATTGGTCTCCTGAACTATAATTAAGTCAATAACTAAATGGTTGATTTTCGTGCCCAGCTGGTGTTGATTGGTGTTCAATCAACTGGTGTACCTTGATTTTGGTCCTCAGACAGGAGTAATCAACAAAATTTATAACCTATATCACCACGTACTAGGATAGCCTTAGCTAGCATAGCATAGTGGCTCTAGGATCGTTCACTGGGAAGGGTTTTCAACTTACTACTAACATTAATTCAAAGTTAAATTGGTGCTTTTTTATTTCAAGGTTAGCTTTAAAAGAAAACATAATCTTTGGTTGAAAAAGGATTGGTTTTAAGCTAACCAAAAATAATAGTAACTGAAATTACTAATAAAGAAAAGTGTTTCTTGGAGTTTTTAGATCACTGGGGTCAGGTTCCTAATACAAAAATAGAGTTCCGGTCACTTGAATCTTTTTCTCTCATTGGAGATTTAACATATAGTTATTTCTCTAACCGGTGTGGTACAGATGCTTCCCTTTTATGGATTCAAACACTAAATCTCTCTCACTGATTCATTTTGCAATGGCTCATGCCTCTCACCTAGCATTTACCATTCAAGATGATCCTTAACCTTGGATTTCCCTTCTCAAACTCGCAAGAAAGAACTAATGGATGTCTCCTTAGAGTCCAAAAGCTTACCAAGTGCTGGCTATTCTAGAAAATCCTACCTTCAAACCACCTCCCAAAGGCTTGCAAGAGATAAACTAGTGCATCTCAATGGATGGAGATCACTTGTCTTACCAAGTGTTGGCCCAGGTGATTTAAAGGCGTTTTAAGTTAACTAAAAACATGGAAACCATTAACGGGTTACACTTTCTCTTCATTAAAAACTGAAACAACAAAACTTCCAATTGTTGCATTCGACACCTTACCCAACTTCCATAGCTCCAAGAGACAAAAATCCTAACCACTCATTCTCTGAGGAAATATCCTCAAATCTTGTTTGGCTAGTAAGAAAAATACAATCAAAATGAGTAGGTAAGATAGAGCAAAGTTCTGTTTATTACTTTCTTCAAAACTATACACAAAGTTGTCTCTGAGAACAAGCTCCCGAGATATCTCTGTAAAGAAAATTACAAACTATATATAAGAGGTTATTCACCCTTTGTTCTTACTTACTAACTAAGGAATCCTATGATTGGTGGATTACAAGGAGAAAATGGGGATTTAAACAACAAATATCTAAAGAAAAAATCTAAAAGAGTCGGTTGCAAATATCCGGAAGCACTCAGGTGGATTTCACAAGCATGCAAGATGGGTTACAAAAATTTCAGAAGCTGAAAGTCTCCATTTCGCAGTCAAAGGCTGATATCATAGCTAGCACCTTGTGATTTCGCAACTGCAAAATTGGCTTTCAACTTGGTATGTTTGGCTTCTAATGGCTATAACTTCTTCATTTTAGCAAAGATTCACGTACCATTTAAAGCGTTGGACTCCTGACTTCTCGAGCTTCGAAATGACATATAGTATGCATGAAATGGACTCTAGGAAGTGCTCAAAATGTGTCCAGGAGTTGTTGTCCTCTTGAATTCTTCATGTTAGATTTCTCTCTTTGTTTTCCCTCATTGCATTCATGATTTGCTTTTGGCAAAGGACTATAAAGCTCCAAAGCTTGGGTTCTTCATGTAAATGAGCTTCCATTTGCTTTGCCATGGATTCTATAGAACTCTCCTCAATCTTGGATTGCTTTGGTGATCAAAAAGCTATCAAAAACACCAAAACTTAACACAATTTGATTAGAAACGATTGCAAGGGTCCTTAACATGCAAATTGAGTTAAAAGGTAATAACTACTACTCAAAAGTGTTTAAAAGAGTTATTTACAAGTTATAAAATAGCACTTTCTGAGTAATCAATAGTATTAATGTGATGTTGTGAAATAATAATTAATATTTATATTATCTTATTTGTACTATTTGCAACATGCAAAAAAATATGTCTTGTTAACCTTTGAAACTACAATGGTAGAATATAGAGTATTGTAGAATATGGAGTGGTCCATGGTATGAAAATTTTAAGGCCCAACTTAATGAGAAAAGTCAATTTCAATCAAATATGAAAATTATGGGATTATAATAAGTGCATATATCCTTTATTTTAGTTAGCTTTCTTTTCTTTTTTTTGGTGGTTTTAGTTTCATTATGGAAAGAGAAATCATGGATATGGTCCCAAAATGGCAAAGCCTTAGGAAATAGCTGAAAAATATGGGTGTCTTGGCAACACAAATGGTGGTGGCAACACTATTAAAGTACCTTATGCAAGTGGTAACAATAATGATAGTAGGATGCTTAGGTCAACTTTCTCTCTCTGTTGTCGTCATTGCCATTTTTATAACCAATGTCACTAGCTTCAACGTTATCATAAGTATTTTTATCAATCCTTAATCTTGTAATTCACTTGTTGAACTAGTCAATCAAGTAAAGAATAGACCAATCAGGAAAAGTGGGTGGACTAGAGACTCTGTGTGGACAAGCCTATGGATCTAAACAACATCAAAAGTTAGAAAGCGATACCTTCGGTGCCATCATCTCTCTAGTCCTAGTTTGAATTCCAATTTGTATTCTTTGGAGTTTGTTTTAGACAAACTACTCATTCTAATACACTAAAATCCTTCAATCTCACACGACGCTCAAAAGTTCTCTATTTGCCTTATCCCCACATTGTTTGCCTTTGCCATTCTAAATTCCATAATTCGCTTTTTACAAATAGAGTCTAATTGTTCCATTGCTTTAGATCTTTTTTTTTTGTTTTATGTTTTCATATCCCTTTTTCTTGGACTCTCATAATCAAACTAAGGTGGGAAGATAGTGGTGCAACATTGAGTCTTTGTTTGTCATATTGGTTGAATGGCATATTGGTCTCTTGAACTCTAATTAATTCAATAACTAACTAGTAATTAATGTGATGTTGTGAAATAATAATTGATATTTATATTATCTTATTTGCACTATTTGCAATGAGCAAAAAAGTATGTCTTATTAACCTTTGAAACTACAATGGTAGAATATAGAGTGGTCTAAGCTAACTCTAATTCTGGCCTAAAAATTATAAGGCCCAATTTAATGAGGAAAGTCAATTTCAATCAAATATGAAAATCATGGGATTATAATTAGTGTATATATCCTTTATTTTAGTTAGTTTCCTTTTCTTATTTTTGGTAATTTTAGTTTTACTATGGAAAGAGAAATCATGGAGATGGTCCCAAAATGGAAGGCCTTAACAATTGAAGAAGGTGGGAGTTTCGGTAACACCAATGGTGGTGGCAACTTGTAGCCTCGCATTTTCACATGCATTCCCACTCAATGATGAGACTCGCTTTTTGTTTTGTGAAAACTAATTTTATAAATAATGGAGTTGCCACTTATTTTTATTTTATTTTTTAAGGGAAAACAAAAATAAAAAAGAAAAACCCTAAGTATGACTTTTGAAAAAAAAAAGACAAGTCTACAAAAACCAAGTTGGGTCCGGGGGTTAGGTTACCTATTAGGAAGGTACGACAAAGAACCGTAACACCCCTCTAAGCCCTAAAGGCTAGGTCTCTACTAAGTAAGTTGAGGTAATTGTGAGAATTAACTGATTAATTCTTGGATACTATAAATCAAATAAATACATTAACACAATTTATCAATTTAATAAAGAAAGGCGTATCTGATTTGCATTCCAAGCGCTTCCAGAAAATATCAAAGGTAAGTAGCAAGTCATAATATCAAATTACACCATAAGTGTCACATATCCATAACAAGTCAAATTCAATGTCATACAATTTCAACACAATAATCAAACAATAGCAGACAATGTTCAATCATAAGCTTTAATTAAAAAAAAAAATGTGAAAGGGAAAGTTTGCATACTTGGTTTAGCAAGCATAGCATTTTTCTCCAAAAGTGATATTTAATTTATAAAATACAATAATTTTGACTTTACAAGATAAACTTACATTTAACCAATTACATGTATATCAATTCAGAACTAAATATGATAAAAAAAATGATCAAATTTAGAACATATAAGAATCATAATATAACTCAAAACTATTTTAATTTGATTTATCCTACATTGCACCCGACCTAAATGATTTAAGCTTTAGTTTAAGAATTCATTATTTAAGTAAATCAAAATTTATATAAAAGAAACTAAAATTCATTTTTAAAAATCATTTGACATATCGAGACTTGTTGGATACCACTTCAATTTCCATGAATTTATCCACAAGTCTCCATTAATTGGAGCTATGAAATTTAATTCATGTATATCATTTTAAAACATTTTTTTAAGCATGCTTATTGGATGAAATTAGATATCAATCATTTTTAGAGAATGAAAGTTTAACAACCTAAATAAACTAGATTATTTTAAATAGAAAACTGAATGATATAAAATGGTTCAAAACTGATTTTTAAAATAGTAGATTATTTGATATATATATATATATATATATATATATATATATATATATATATATATATTGTCATTTTAAAATTCAATGTTTTAAGAAAATAAGAATGGAAGAAATATTTTATGCACGATAAAAAATAAAATAAAATAAAGCCTTTAAAAAATAATGAATATTATTTCAAAGTCCATAATGAATATTTTGATTATTTCCTTTTTCTTGCTTAAACTATAAAATTTTGGGCATTCTAACCTTCCTCAATATTTTTTGCATCCATCCTTATGTATTAAAATAAGGACTTGTTGAAGGCTGGAGTCACCAGAGCCACTGCAATTTCCTGACGTACTCGCCTTCTCAACTGAAGATGATGCTTCCTTCCTTTGCCCTGCAAAAGATGTCCGAACAGGGGGTTTAGACACACCCTCTGATGCCTTTGTTAGTTTTGCTCTCTAGCATATTGATATTTTTATGGGGCCCTTCTCCTTAGGAATGTTTACCCTTTTTTACTGTGTCGTCGGGGGTCTTTTATAGTGCTAGGAGTTTTGTCCCTTTGAATGGTGGGAAAACTTTCTAGCTGTCATGCTGGTGCTTAGAGGGTGGCAGCGCCATCATTATCCTATAGGCGGCTATCAGAGATTGCTGGAAGGATGGTTTACCATCACCCTTGTCTTTTCACTCTATAGGCGGTGCAGGACAGGTCGTGGCAGGTTTCCTGAAGAGACCCAGGAAGGTCCTGTCGAGCATGCTTTTGGCAAAATGAGTAATGATTGTCCGCGAAATGCGGTCAAGAATCTTGTTTAACACACTAGCCATTGGGTCCGGATTGGATATCCGGACTAGGGAGGTATGCTTCGCATGTCTGTCCACGTGATCATCCGGGCAAAGGGTTGGACGCGCCATGTGTTAGTCCATGTGATCATCCAGACAAAGGGTTGGACGTGCCACATGTCCAGCGGAGGAGTGCCTTGTGAGGCCGCCACATGTCTTACAATGTCTCCTTTTAACCCAACTATTTTGCCCAGGCAAAAAAGGTGGGTTAAAATGATGTCTTCAGCCTCATTTTATCCTTTTTTCAAGGTCGCATAACATATGGTGCCCAAGGGGAGAGACATTTATGGCAAGTCGCCGTCCTTGGGATGGTTACTAGGTGGCGTGTCATTTCGATTGTAGTGCAATTGGGCGCTTGGTCGTTTGGGGTCCCGAGGGGTTTCATCTCTATTTCTTCCTAATCTGGTAATGACTGGGCATTGCTCCTAAGGCTTCAGTTAGCGGCACTTCCTTCACGACTTCACAACCGGTACATTTGGGTAACTGCAGCTTAGCTTTCCTTCTTTTCGTAAGTTTTTTCCAGGTATGTTCTCTGTTTCTATCCCTTAGTCTTCTGCTTCCCATTTCTTCGATTTTCCTTGGATTTTTGGTTGTTATTTGCGATTGAGGAGTAGGGGTGATATTTAGGGGTTCCGGTGGGTTGGGACACTCCTTTGGCAAACTCTGCAGAAGGGGGTGCATAGATTTGTTCAAGGGCGTCACATTCTGTGGGTGACATGCCTTGCTAATTTTGGTTAGGGTTGCGTCTGGGTTATTTTGTTGTTTTGAGGTTTTGTTGAGCCTGTTGCAAATTCTGGTGCCCCCTATCGTGTCTGGAAATGGCTGAATCGCTTCTTTGGTAGGGTTAGGAGTTGGATATTGGTCCCCGAGTTCCTGACTTAGGGAGGTTACTGGGTTAGGCTCGTTATCTAGCTTAGGTCTTTTGAGACGTTGTCCATGGGGTGGTGGGGTCGGGTAACTATCCTCTAACTATAAGCACACCCTTATCTAGGAAAGCCCACTGAAGTCCTGAACGAGCGGGAGTTTCGTGACCGCTTCTATCTCCGAACGACATTTCCATTCAGCTAGTGGATGGGGACCCCCTGTCCACAAAGAAAGACGGGCACAATGCCATCTATTTCACCAAGGAGCAGTTCAATGTGGGGCTTCGTTTTCCTCTTCCATCCATTTTCAAAGAGTTCCTTCATTATACTCAAATCCCTCCAGCCTATATCCATCCCAATATCGTGTGGGTGCTGACGGGGTGCAACATCCTGAATATGCTGTTCAACTTGGATCTTTCCCTATTGGAGGTCCTCTTTGTTTAAACCCTCAAGAAGGGAAAAAATGTCATCTTCAGTATGTTTGCCCATATTCCGTCTCTTCAACTAGTGACCAACCTTCCTGACTCAAACAAAGGGTACGCCAAAGGGCACGTGCTGGTCAGGAGACCATGGGTAGTTTGGTCGAACACCTGGAAAGGGATTTCAGCCCTAATTATTCGTTGAAACTTCCGGGTAGGGGTAGCTTTTAGTGTCCATTCCTTATTGAAATTTAAGGCTTGAGTTAATTTCATTAGATGACTAACCTCCTTTGTTTTTACTGATGCAGGTTCACATAAGAGGGCCCACTTGGTCGAGTGGATGGAGAAGGCTTTATTCGATCGCCTAAACAAGCTGTTCGAGATTACTGCCATCGAGAGACACCACCACATGCTCCTTTCTACTCGGAATCTTTTAGCAGTTGTCCAGGAACCTCAACCATACATCCTCAACATCATCCCTAGGCAGTTGCCAAAGATTGTGGTTCCTAGGGAACACTTCATGTTGAAGGACCTCCCATTTTATGCAAAGGCTCGCAAGGTGGACGCAAAGGCTTGCCAAGAGTGCCTTGATCAGCGGGAGGAGAAAAGACAGGAGGGGATGTTGAGGAAAGCTCCCAGTGAGAAATGTCATGGTTCGTCGCCTACGGTCCGCCCTTCGACTGCGAAGAAGAAAAAGAAGACTCTAGCATAGGCAATCAAAATGGTGTCCCCAGCTCCTGAGCCTTCTTCTTCTTCCACAGCTTCAGCGTCTATCTGATCAGGCGGCTTTGCCCAGGCGTCCGAGGGTGATTCTAGCTCACCGCAGCTTGACACTGTCAATTCGGGGACTGGCTCTTCTTAGCCCGAGCCGGAATTTATTGGCTTGAGAGTTGTAAACGAGCCGGATGAGGAAAAAGACATGAATGATTTGAAGCCGGGTTTATGGAGAGACAGCGCAAACGGTTGTACGAAGCGATTGACATCGTCCTTCCTCTAGCCAAAAAGGCTTGTCCGGAGAAGGCTCAAGAGGATCCGACAAGGGGAGCTCCTCCATCAGTTGTGCCTTATTCGAATGTAGCTGGACCTAGCACAACAGTTGTGACCCAGCCAAACGTGGCAGGACCTAGCGCAACAGTCGTGATCCAGCCAGACGCAACTATGCTCAGCAACACTTCAACTGTAGAGAAGGAGGCTTGTGGGATACAGGCGGGTCCAGATGCCGGTGTCACTAAGAGGGCCTCGGATGAGAAGGGCAGTCCAGCCCTTGCAGCCCCTCCAAGTTGGGAGGAAATAATGGAGATGTTGAAGCGAGTGTCGTGCTTCACGGACGTCGAAACTCCCTCTACAAAGATGTTAGACTTCTTTCCCCTTGCCAAGCGAATATCTATAAATATGGGTGGCGATCCTCCTACTTTCATTTCAGCTCAGTTCTCTTTCGGCACCCCTGAGTCAGCTATGTCTTGTATCCAGCATCTACAGGAATGGACGATGCTAAAGATTGCAGAAGTGGTAATCCCTTTTATCTTGTCTTCTTTTTCAACAATGCATATTCCATCGCTTGGTGCTAACTTTGGCTATTGTTGCATTTTCTATGTTATAGCCAGTATTCACAACATGATGCGACAGCGTGCGCAGCTTTTCAAGCGGCTGAAGGTGGTAGAGGCTATGCGGGCCTTCATCTCCCACCACCCGAGCGGTTTTGAAGAAATGCGCTCGAAGTTAGAGTGGGTGGAGGTTGACTTGGCCGCCGCTCAAAACGCTATTGCGAATGGGGCCAAGATGCTAAGACTGGCTGAGGGGGAGAAGGGAGTTATACGGGCTGAGGCGGACCGACTAAAAGAGGAAAGAGAAGCCATTTAAGCTAAGTACAAGGGGGCGGAGCAGGAGAACTCCTAGATGAAGAAAGAGGTAGATGAACTTCGAGCCAGTCTCGCGGCCCAAAAGAAAGAGACGGAGGAGTTGCAAGCGGGCCTGCTTGTCCAGAGGAACGAGATGGAGGCCGAATTTACCACTTAGAAGATAGAGTTGGAGATGGAATATCAAAGGCAAGTGGGCGAGATGTACTTATTCGGCTATCGCTGCTGTATGAAGAAGAATGATATTATGCACGATATTTCTTTTCTTCCTTATGATGATGAAGATGCGATACCCAAAGACCTTTCGCGATGAGATGATTCCTCTTATGTGTAGTTCCTCCTATAGTTTTCTCTTTTGCCTTGAATGGTCCAACCAACTTGTAAATACAATTTTTACACCCATTTATAAATATTGCATTGTTTTGCTTTTTTCTCACTCCTTGTTTCTCTTTACTAATAATACTGCTTAAGGTTAGATACATTCCATGGACGGAGTAACGAGGTTTCGTCTAACTTTTTTAAATGATAAGCTCCGCTTTTGTCTATTTTAGAGACAATGTAGGGGTCTTCCCAATTCGCTTGGAACTTCCCGGCCCCCTTTTTGGCAGTGTTTTTAAAAACTTTTTTAAGGACAAGTGTTTTGACCTTGAAGACTTGGGGCTATGCCTTCCGATTGTAATAAGCAGCCACCCTTTGTTGGTAGGCGGCTATTTGGATGGACGCATTTTCTCTCATTTCATCCGCTTAGTCTAGGTTTCTTTCAAGCTCTTGGTTTTCATCCCTCTGACCCCCATACGACAATTTGGATCGTAGGCAAGCCTATTTCCGTGGGGATGACTGCGTTCATGCCGTATGCAAGAGCGAAAGGAGTGTTACCTGTGGGTCGTCTGGGCGTGGTCTGATAAGCCCATAAAACGTCGGGCAGTTCTTCCACCCACTTTCCTTTGGCTCGTTCCAGCCTCTTCTTTAAGGCTGTTAGTAGGGTCTTATTCGTTGCCTCTGCCTATCCATTGCTTTGGGGATAGTGGGCGTGGAGTACAAATTTTGGATTTTGAATTCTGAGCAGAAATTTCGAAAGACAATGTTGTCAAACTGCGGACCATTGTCGGCTATGATCGCTTGAGAGATTCCAAACCGGCAAATGATGTTTTTCCAAACGAATTTCGTGACATCTTTGTCTTTGATGCTAGCATACTGTCACAAGCTGATTCAAATGAGCCTTCCCATGGGCTTATATAGAGCCAAGAAGCTTCTAGAGACTCCTAGAGTGGGAAAAGTATGGAAAGTTCTAGAGATGCCTGGAGAAATCCACACAACTCTATATTTTGTTGGAAGACGTGAGAGGAGTCCACAGCCTTCTAGAGAATTCCAGAGATCTCTTGTATATCCTTGTACATAGGCTTGTACCTAGAATGATGTAGAACATTCAAGAATATACTTGAGTTGTAAGGAACCCTCTAAGGTTCCCGAGAGTTCCATTGGTGCCTATAAATAGGTGAAGACCTCATTTGGCCAAGGCACCAAGCAAGTGAGCTTCCAAAGACTTGTAAAAGCTTCCTTGAGTTAATAAGAGCTTCCATTCTTTAAAGAATTGCCTACTAAGCTTCTTAAGCTTTCGAGTCGTGAACGTCTTAGCTTAATAAGCTAAGCATTGGGAGCAAGACTGACTTAGCAAGATCAAGCATCTTGACTTGCCTAAGTGCTGCACGAGCTTAGTGAATGACTAAGTCCGTGACAAGTGGTATCAGAGCGCGGCTACGAAGCAGGAAGCATGTCGGGCTCTAACGTGAAGGAGACTAGCAAGCAAACCCATGAAAGGAAGATGGAGCATATTGCACGGGGGCAGAGGTAGGAAGGATAAGTCTCGTGACGCCTTAGCCAACATGGAGGCAAGGCTAGCCAAGGTGGAGCTAGCCATGGTGGACACCCGGGAAAGGGTGGACTTGATCAAGAAAGGCATGGAGAAGGGCTTAGAGAATCTAAGGGAGTAGATCCAAGACCTTCACGAGGGGGTGCTAGGCTCACAAGTTCAGCCGGTGTCACACGAGGAGTTCATGTCCTTTCAAGACAAGGTCATGAGCATGTTCGCTAGTGTGGAGTCAAGGATGGAGGCCTTGGCTGAGCGCATGGAGACCTGAGACCAAGAGATTCGTCAAGAGTTAGCCATCTACAAGACTATGGTATCAACATGAGTCATGGCCACTCATGAGGCACCAAGAGTGGAGATGCCCAAGCCACACACATTTAGTGGCAAGAGGGATGCTAAGGAGTTGGATAACTTCTTGTGGCACATGGAGCACTACTTTAAGGCCATCACATTGACGGATGAAGCCACTAAGGTATGCACCGCGACCCTCTACCTCATTGATAATGCTACTCTATGATGGCGTCGACGGTTTGCCGACATAGAGAAAGGGACGTGCACCATAGACACATGGGATGCCTTTAAGAGAGAAATCAAAAGGCAATTCTATCCTGAAGATGTGGCTTACCTAGCAAGGAAGAGTATGAAGCGTCTCTAGCACACGAGCTCAATCCATGAGTATGTCAAGGAGTTCTCTATGCTTATGCTTAAGATACCCAACATGTCCGAGGAAGAGCTACTATTTAACTTCATGGACAACTTGCAAAGTTGGGGCCGAACAAGAATTGCGGAGACGTGGTGTCCAAGACCTAGCCACGTCCATGGCAGTAGCAGAGTCCTTGGTAGATTATAGAACATGGCCCGCTGACTAAATCAAAGATTTGGAATGCTGAGAAGAGCTCATGCATTTTACATCTATCGAAGTGGTGGAATAGATATCATTAAAATGTTAAAGAATCAGTATGACACGGACATAACCACATGAAGCCTGACCGATAGATTCTTTTAGGCGGAATATGCCATGGAAGCCATCAAGCAAAGGTCTGCCACCATTGGCCTCTAATCCCAAACTCACGTCGTCTTGGCTTATGTCAACAAGGGTAACTTCGAGCTCTCTCCTCACCATAAGAAGATCTTCAAGGCCGATGACCACATTGGAGTAGCCATCACCGGTCTCACCTCTGATGGCAAAGTCCTCTCTTGGTACGTACGATCTGAATGTATCTATTACAACCTCACTTACGAGTCATCACTTTTTATTGGTGGACTGGTTATTCAGCTTGCCGACAATGTCCAAGTTCGCACCCAAAGATCCTAGAAACGGTCTTATGGTGTTGGTCTGCTTGTAGCTAGCTTTGATGAATTGGGGGCTCACTTCTATTACAATTGTCCAACTAGTAATTACTTTGAACATCAAGCTTTTGCTATTGGATCTCGCTCACAAGTTGCAAAGACGTATTTAGCACGTAGGTTTGAGACGTTCCAAAACTCGTCACGAGTGTGTCAATGGATAGCATATCATGGTTCAGCACTGAATGTCACCACAGACCTTACTCTCTTTCAGCTAATAGTCCCATGTGGCATAAGGAACCATGAGATTGGACGCATTAAGGGGATTCTTGGTGAATTTGGGTCATCCAATCGACGTGGAGCATCATATATCAATTATATTGATGATTTTCAGTTGATTGATACCACACACAAGTCTTTGATAAAAGAGTTTTCTAAAGTTTTTCAGCTTGAACTTACCTTCAAACCTATCTCCATGTTGTAGACTGCAAAATAAAACAACAACTATTCTTATGAAAATCATACACTCAGTCTTTAATGTCAATGATGGAGCAAATGGATTTACAATACTTTCCTTGTTATTGAACTCTCAAATAGTAAATGCCCATTAGAAGATGGAAAAGACATTGGGTTGAGAAAGTTATCCAAGCCATTAGATGGCCATGAAACTGAGGAAACAATGCGGGTTTTCATGATCTTTCACTTTCTCAAGCCAACCAATCTAATATTGTCATGATACCGGGGATCAGTCAGATTTGAGTTCACTCATTAGCCAAATTGGTCGAGACAATTCTATTAATTGTCTCTTTTAGTGCTCAAGGTATGATATTGGCTCAATTACATCACTTAATCGGAGCTTCCACTCTCTAATTCATGGTGGGAAACTCTTTAGGCTAATACTACAATTGGGTATTGTTGAACATTGGGTTTATTTTTCCTGCAATCTTCTTCAGTGGGAGACCTTTGATCTAATACGCCATCGATGGATGCATTTACCTAGAGTGCCTTCATATGAATGCTTCATGTGTTTAGGTAAAGAATCATTGGTTGTTGGTACAGAGCTTCTCGTCTTTGGAAAGGAAGTTACGTCTCATGTTGTTTATAAATACAACATTTTGACCAACTCATGGTCATCGGACATGAATATGAACAACCCCAGGTGCTTGTTTGGGTTGGCTAGTCTTGGGGAAATCGCTATCCTAGCCAGTGGTTGTGATTTCCAAGGGGATATCAATCACTTATTGATGGAAATGAGAGATCCAACCAGGAAAATAGCATGTTCTATGCCTTTGGAATCCAACTGCAGCACCATAGGCCCACAGTGTATGACATCATTTTGCATGGCCACCTTCCTAGGCCCATCCTTAGGACACACGTGTCTCATATTCTATAGTTTCATGCATGCTTCAAAAACTGTTTTTTTCAAAAAAAAAAAATCTTGTTTTCAAATGATTTTAATTCTTCAATTTGTCTTTCTTTATTTTAAACAAATCCAATTTTAATAAATCAATTCTAACCATTTTCCACTAGCCATGCATCTTTTATTTTATTTTCATTTTCATTTTTATTTTTATTTTTATTTTTATTTTTTCCTTGGTTTTAAATATTTTCTTTTTTTAATAAAATTGGTTGCCATATTTCTTTCTGGCAAGCACCCTTCATAAATTCTCCTTGATTTTTAATAATTTTCTTATTTTCATTTTTTTAATAAGCATGAATAATTTTATAATTTCAAGTAATGAAATTTATGGAGTTAATTCATGCTAAAATAAATCGGGCTTTGGTGGGGCCCAACATTTGTGATTTTCTCATTGATTGATTGATTGTTATGTCGGATTGGTTTGCCTCACTCTATGACATGCATGCGACTATTCTATATTTGTGCACTAACTTGGTCTCTAATGATAGCGCTCAACTTGTGACTGAGGTACGTCTCATACTCGATTGTGTTTATCGATTTATTTGTTATCATGCGTGTCGTTGCTTTCACACCTTTGATCATTGTTCGGTATCCATGTTTAATCAATCAATTGTCATACTTGTTTCATCTTATTAGTAGAGACCCGATTTTAGGGACTTAGAGGGGTGCTACGGTCTTTACTATACTTTCTGGATAAGTAACCTGACCCCCAAGCTCATATTTGGTTTTTCACAGACCACATTTTCCAAATAAGGAGTCACATTTAGGGTTTTCTTTCTTATTTTGTTTTCCCTTTAAAATAAAACAAAAATAAATGGTGACTCCAAGTCATTTTCTAAAAAAAAAAATCATTTTCAAATAAAAAGCGAGTTCACCATCGAGTGGAATCGCATGCGTTGAAATGCAAGGTCCACACAAGGATATGAAAACATAGAACAAAAAAAAAATTAAAGCAATGGAACAATCGGACTCTAAGTATGTAAAAAGTAAATTATGGGATTTAGAATGGTAGAGCCAAACAATGCAAGAATAAGGCAGATTGAGAACTTGTGAACCTCTTACGAGATTGAAGGATCTTAGTGTATTAGAATGAGCAGTTTGTTTAAAAAACTTCAAAGGATGCAAATTGGAATGTAAACCACGACTAGAGATATGATGGCATCATAGGTATAATTTCCTAGCTTTTGATATTGTCTGGATCCATAGGCTTGTCCACATAAAGTCTCCAGTCCACTTGTCATTCTTTACTTGAGTTACTCGTTCTACAAGTAACTTACAAGACAAATGATCGACAAGAATACTTACGATAACACCAAAGCCATTATAACTGTTATTATAATAACTATTATTATTATAGTTCTACAAGAATACTTACAATAAAAATAAATAAAAGTCTCTTAGTTTACTTTATGGTGTCTATTTATGAAGTATGAATTTTTTGTTTAAATTTCACACCAAAAAAAAAAAGTCTATCACAATTGAATCATTATGGTTTTTGAATTGTAATGTGAAATCTCTTTGTTTTCATAAATTTATAATTTATTTTTTCTCAATTTTAAGGAAGATTTTTTAAATCGTGATTTTGTCTTATCTTTGTTGATATTGTCTAGATTTTACTAATGTTCTTAGTCATTAATAAAATATAAAGAGCGAAAAAAATATATATCAACTTGACATTTTAAATATTGGGATTTGGTAAGTTGGACCCTAAAAAGGATATATTGTTTTCAACAAAAAATAATATTTTATCTTAATTTTATAGAATCATGGACCACTCCATATGGTGAATACTGATATTATCATTTGTATTATTTAATATTTAATTTACTTCTTTCTATTTGAAACAATTAATTTTTTATGTGGATAAAATAAAAAGAGGATAAATTATTTTTGCAAACAAAAATAAAAGAGAAGAATTTGAATGGGATTGAGTTTAGCTTTTAAACTTTACCATATTATTATTTTATAAAAGGAATTTACAACCATTTAAACTATCATGGGTTTAATTTCTTTTACTCTATATCTATTGTTTGCAAATCATTATTAAAAGAGAATAAAATATAATAAAAAATTATTATTTAAAACACATTATTTTTCAAACTTTTTATAAACATTTAAGAAGCAAATGAGTCACTTCTAATAACGTCAATATAGTAAATTATGAACTTCAATAATATTATAATTCCTCTACATTCTAAATGTTTAGGAAAATTAAAGATAATCTTGTTATCAATTTTAAAGGTAATATTATTCCAAAAGATTTATCTTTTCAATTTTAATCATTTTATGTCAATGTTATATATCTTTCTCATATTTCAAGAGTCCTATTATAATCTTTAAGGTAACATTTTTTTACAAGAATTATTAAATTGATGTTATAAACTTGAAATAATATTTAACTTAAACTAATTTAGGCTCATAAAATTTTACAAGGTAATATTTGGTTTTATCATTAAATCAATTTTCATTTGATTTGGGTGATGTTATTTTCTTCTATTATATAGAATGATATATATTTTTCTAATATTTTATTATTGTGAGCTTATTATTGTGCCTCCAAGTAAAGCATTTTACTAATAAAAATTTATTAATAAATTTTTTTATGAGTTTCTGTTTCTTAATATATTTGATTTTAAATAAATAAAGCATGAAACTCAAATAACTAGCTTTAAATATTCCTTGAGGATTTGTAATGTTATTGAAAGACATATAATTAATATAATTTTCTTTTTTTTTTTTTTTTGCCATGATTTTTATACATCTCATTAAAAAAAAAAATCATATTTACATCATTATCATACTTTATATATTTATGAGATAGTTGTAACTCAATGTACATTAAATTTTAAGTATGTTAAAATAAATTTTTTAAAAAATCTATTTTGTATGTTATCATGAGATTAGTTGTGCACTACAATTATTATATGTTACATAAAATTTTGGATTGCATATTTCAGTCTCATTATGTATGCTATCTTAATTTATTAATTCTAAATAACAAATGCATGTTTACTTAATTGAGTATATATGAACAAGTTATTGATTGTATATTTACATGGATAAATATATTAAATAATAACAGTGTAAATTTAATAGAAAGTTTTTAATTTTAAAATATAGATGACAAGTATTTTATGCATATATTTTTTTAATTAATTAAAAAAATTCATTGTTTTGTCATATTTTATGCATGATGTAGCATAATGTGTTGTATAATCATGCAAGAAACCTGTATATTTATAAATTTGAATGTGAATGAAGAAACTTTATATTTTAATTTCTATGTCAAGATTGGGATAATTCCATATAGCAAGTTTCAATTATTATTATTTTTATGCAAGATTAGTTTCAAGTGTGTTTAATTATTTTGCTTAAATATCTTGCACCAAAGAGAAATCAAAGGATGAACTTTTTGGTTGCTAATTTCAATGGTTTTAATATTCTAATTTTTTTTTCATATTTTATGAAAAGCATTGCGCAAGAATTTTCTAGATATATGTTCATCTAGTTTAAAATTTCGGGTTTGCATGAACTTTTATTTTATCATTATTATGAAAGTTTCACATTCTCATTAGTCATACATAACGTATTAAGTGGGTACTCAAGGATGACTAATATTTTATTTTGTTGGTTTTCACTCTCTTTCTTTATAATAAGATATCTTAAACCCTTAAAAGTACGAGGTTTTTACAACATACTTTATGGATTGTCATTTTGATGAAACTCTTGTCTCATTAATTGTGCAATATTGATAATGATAATACCATACTAAGAAATAAAAACTTGATTCAAAGCTCTAAAAGAGTTAATATTATGTCACTAACTAAATATGATTTTATGTAAATAATACTTTTCATTTTATCAAATCTAGAAGAATCTAACATGACCAACTTGATCCCCTATGGTAAACAATAATGCATCGATTTATTACAAAGTCTTGTGATCATAAATTACAAAACCATAAATTTTTACTTTAAAAATAGTTTATCTATACCCTTAAAGGGTGGTATGAAATATTGTAAAAAATTGTCATTTTGATGGGACAATTTTGCTACCATTAGAAAAAGGAAAGCCAATTTTAGATGAACAACATGAAATTCCTTGAACTATTTCACTAGTGAGTATGAGTTCATATCCTTAAAGGACCATTAACTAATACTACAATTGTTAAATCTCAAACATACTTGAAGTGCGATAAATTGATGTTGTTGGGATTAAGCCCCTAAAAGTAAGACATGATATAACAAAGTCAGACTTGATTGTCCCCTTACTATCCCTTTTATGCATTGACATTGATTTGAGCATTCAACTCATATATCTTACATTCATATGACTTAGATACATTAAGAGTTGCATATAGGATACAAGTCATGGGTTTCTTGTAAGTAAATAACTTGTCCATAGTCAATTCATGGATTTGGACAATCCAGTAAAAGTTGTAATGCACGAATTCCTAATTAGAGGGATGACTTGTCTTGGATGTCAGTATATCAATTGTTCATGATTAGGTCACATATGTTCATGATTCACCAAGTTACTATGCTTTATAGACACTCAACCTTGAGAGGATATTGAATCTGTACTAAAATCAATAGGAGACTTTGACCAATAGATAAGACCCAAAAGTGATCATATATCCTTATAGATTGGGTCACTATTGATGAAGGCTAGTAACAACAAGTATTCTTAATAAAGGCACCATGATATCTCATATGATTGAGACAGTGTGTCCCCTAGTTGATCCAAAGGACATGTGATCATGAAATATGTGGTTATAGTAATTCCTTTAGTGGAATTTGACTTATGCACCTTGGAACTAAAGTATGTTAATTGATCACATAATAAGTGAAATCTGTAAGTCAAGGATTAAAGAGGTAATCTTTATAGGTGATAGCATTACCTTATTAGATTATGGATGTCAATTCATAGGGGGTCTGCATGCGGTAGATAGTAAGTCATGAACCCGAGCTTTGTCTTGTTGTTATTTACATAGGGTACTAGCGTACAATTTATTCTCTATAGTGGGATATTTAATCAACTTCAAAATTGTGTTATGAGGGAGCCAATACTTTTATGTGTCCTAGTGGTTTGCACACTAAGCTCATATACCACATTAACACAGTTTATGAGGATTGGATTGGTTCTTGGTTCACTCTTGTGCATAAGAACATTTTGGTAACTATGCCAGGTTGCATAGAGGATAGTAAATAAGGTCCTTAGAATAGGCCGATTAATTAATTAGATAACCCTATGTGGTTAATTAATCGATTAGGACTGGTTTTGGGTTAGATTAAGTGACCCAAACCATATGTGCTTAAGTCACTTAAACCCAATAAGGTAACCCTATAAATATCCTTTAATAGGGTTAAGGGTTTCCTAATGGCTTTTAAATAGTCATCTTCCATATCAAGAGAGAAAAAGAGAGCCTAGGTTTCCATCCTTCTAAAACTCACACTTTTGTTTGCCAAAATCATGGTTTTAGTCATCGAGCGAAAGATTTTGAGTGAACAAGAGCTCTAAAATTTTCAGACATGTTCTTCACCGTGAGGAATTGATTTGTGAACATCCAAATTCAAGTATAAGTACTATATCTCTAGATCTATAGTTAATAATGGTTTTTATTATCATTTTATTCTACTACGATAGATTTAGAGTTGCCGAAGGATAGATGCATGCACCCTACAAGATTTAGGGTATTCGAACAAATTAACTTAGGGTTCTTAGCAATTGATATTAGAGCCCTAAGATAGGTTTTTACATGCTAAATCTATTCTAGGATGTGTTAACTCTGTTTTACAAGGTATTTTATTCATTCTATGGCCCTATGGATGAATGAATAAAAATCACTTTTAAAATTTTCAAAATTTGAGTAGTGAATTTTTTTATTCTTTTTTTAAAATTATTTTTTTTCCATATAAACCTCTGAAAGTTCTTTTTATCTCATATAAAAGTTGTTAATATTTTCTAATTTTAAAAACTAAAAAAGGAAATGTATCTCAACAAGCAATTAACTTTTAAATAAAAATTTTGTATTAAAAAGAAAATTTCAAAATAGGAAATAAAATGGTTGAAACCCTTGTTTATGATCCTATTTAAGGATGACAAAGTTTAATATGATTTACCAACACGACTTAAACCCAACATACTTTTTCATAGGTTTTGTTTGATTATAATTGGATTTAAAAATCAAATTATGCCGATCTTTTGGGATCAACTTGCATAACATGAATTTAACTTGAATTGATCCATTTAATAATCCTATTGATTAACTTAATTATAATTTGGAATTATTTAACTCATTTTAAATTTATTTATGATCAATCAATTGAGATATTAATCTTATAGACTTATACAAAACCTAACTTAATTTGATTATTAAGTAAAAGAACTTTATTATTAAATTAGTTACATAAGTTAACACAAACACATGTTAGCCATTCATTAATTTAGTAGCATTTGAGCTTATGTTTTTTATATGATTATTATCCATGTTGGGTTTGAATTAGCCTACATATTAGAACACCTAGACTTTGACATGACACAAATACAACTCATCAACATGAGTTGTCAACCTTAATTCTATTGATATCGCAACTCTCAAAAAGGTAAAATTATTCATAACTAGTTGTCAAATTTTATATATATATATTTTTATATTTTAATAAAATTTGTTTAAAATCTTACTTTTTGAATAAAACCAATATACAAAACTCACTATGAAAAGTTTGTTTTGACCATATTAATAATTATTAATATTTATATATTTCTAGATGAAATTTTTTGTAAAAAGTTAATATTAACGTTAATGGTAGAAAATCTTATTAGAATTTGAATCCATTCTATTAATAAATATTAAATAATAAATAATTAACTTACTTTATAACAATGTTTTGAAAACTGAATCAACCGATCCTACTAGTTCAATCATGGACCAATCGCATTTTTGGTTTGGTTTCCTCTATTAAATTGTCTAGCCATTGAATCTGCCACAAACTTTCTTGAGTATAACAAGTATAAATATACATTTTGAGTATTTGTCCAAAATAATGATATGCAAAATACTAACAGTATCCAAAATACAAGTTATATGTAATAATATCCTCAATGTGTACTACACGAAATAACCTTCCTCTTCTGTTGTGGACATCCATGATATGCATGTTCCACAATTGGCTTTATGAGGCTAACATGTACCCTTCCATGAGCTCAATGACCACGTCCTCGACCATGATCATTCTTTTGTTCTTGCTTATATGAAATAACTCCTCATCAACCAATGTAGCCTCTATCGATTGTGGTGATGATGCAACAAGTGTACTACAGGTGAAGTGGATGGCACCTCCATAGGTGTAGTAGGAGTCTCCTTAAAAAGTGGCAGGCTAATGTCAATCGATGGTGCATCTTTAAGAACAGGTGTATGCCTAGTCCCTCTCATATGAGCCCTTCCTCCTCTAGTTTGTACACCTCATAATCGAGTAATGGATGATATTGGCTGCTAATGAGGTGGTAGACTAATGACAATCAATGGTCGCACTTGGGCAACAACTGGTGTATGCCTAATCTCCCTCATACGGGGCCCTCGTTGTGTAGGTCGTACATCTCTTGATCGAGGTTGGAGTTGTGTAGTACCATCAACACTAAATGGAGCATCTAAGCGATCCATCTCATGTATGGACTCTAATACAGTAGTACACAATCTACGAATGCGAAAATCATATGGTGGTACAATATCATATATCTGGTGTATGCTGGTAGTCTGTAAGTCAAATAGGAGATAAATCAAATTCTTATAAAAATAAAATAAACTTTAATAAAAAAAAATAAAACATGAAAATTACTAGTAGCTCATGGAAGGACCCAATCCGAATAAGAAACCAAATAGTAATGGAGCGATACCGCACCATGTATGGATCATGATACCCCAATGAACCTATAGCCATCTCGCCTCTAGCAATATGCTCACGCCTAGAGGTCCAACATCGAATGTAGCCTTCATGTTGAGTAGTCTAATCAGCATCATGTCTACCTCTTAAATCACATTTGTGTAAGATTGACTCATTATCACATGGCTGAAGAATCCCTTGACAAAATCCAAACTGCCGCAATAGTCGATCAGGTCTATGCCATTCAATTATGTGGAAACATATCAAAGGTGAGATAGAGCACCATATATCTTTCCCATTAATACAATAATCAGGAAGACCAACATTCATGTCATCAACATAAGGTTGTCATATAATCTATACTCAAGAAATGTTAGATATAATAAGTGGTTTGGAATTTGTTTAGAGAAACAAGTATAAGAAATGAATCACACTTTTATCACCTGATATGTTGTAAGTCGATCAAGATGGTGCCTATACTGAGTTAAGACATGCATGCTAATTGAAGTAGTCCGAAACTCATCTCTTCAACTATAAAAATAAAATAGCAAAGCATAAATAAATAAATAAATAAAGTTAGAATTTAAGTTTATGCATGTATCCTTAAAATAGTAAAATTTGTGGTAATATTATAATATATGTCAAATGGCCAATGGAGGTGGAGGCAATTGGTCATCATGTGGAACTATATGTAAAAGATGAGGTGTAATAAATGGGAACCTCTCCCATACCCATAACTGGAGCAAAATCAGTGGGCCAAATGTATCATGTGTATCAATATGAGAGGTTCGACACAATTGTCGATAAAGCCAGGCTAAACAGGCACTAGCCCAACTATACCTACCAGCAACCTCAAAATCCTCTAAAAGGGGTAAAAACATAAGATGCACCTTATCACTAGACTTTCCTGAAAATAGAAAACCTCCAATGAGCTATAAGATATAAGCCCTAGTATAATGCGGAATAGACTTCTCATCCATGTAAGATGAAGGCATTGCCCATATATGTTTGTGTCTCCAAGAGTGAGTTTTAATAGAGAATAACATACACGCTTCCAATCTAAACATGTGCTACCAATAACTACAACTTCATCTATTGGTAGTCCAAAAAGAATGGCAATGTCCTACAATGTAATCGTGCACTTCCCGTAAGGTAAGTGAAAGCTATGAGTCTTAGGTGGCCATCTCTCGACAAATGAAGTAATAAGGTGTCAATCTAAGGAAATGAATCCTAAGCGTGCAACTCCATAGAAGCCTATTTGCTGCAACAATGGAATAATAAGTCCATCAAGTACACTTGTGCGACGGAAAATTGTCTCACAACATCGACAATGAAGCTCCTTATAGTCAACACCTATCCATGCTAGAAGTGACCTGTGTGTGCCCTATTCATGTAGAATTGTAGGATCCAATGGTCTCGACTCCATCGTAGAGTGATACCTACATATAGTAATTAACCATTAATTCTTGTTAACATTAGTATGATTAAAAATTTAAAGACATTACATAAAAATATCATATTATCAAAATGGATAATCTTTCATACTTTAACTGTCATGAGAAAGAGGAATGGAGGATTGTCCTCCATCTTTTGTGGGACAGTTGCAACAATTATGCCCCTCTATTTTACATAAGCCACATCAAACCCTAACTCTTAATTCCTTAAAATCCATTTCATTCCTTATCCTTGATGATCTAGGACGCCTTTTATCCCTCATCGAAGTTGGGTTAGAGTGGAGAATAGGAAAATCATGATACGACCAATAGGATTATGGAATGGGATTAAATTTAGGAGCGTAACTGTTGGCATAGGCATCTATCCTATAGTATTTTTCAACGAATTGCCAACTATCAATCCTCATATAAGCACAAAAATCTAGCACATGTGAGCATGGAATGCCAAATGATTGCCACTTATTACAACTACATGTACCTTCATTCAACTTAACAACTTGTTTGTTACGTCTTTTATCCATATGAAATCCATGGAGAATAGTAATTACTTCAAATGTTTGATGAATTCAATGGAATATAGTGACATTATGTCCACTAGCTTTGGCTTCAACTCTTCTAAATTTATCAATTGCATACGCATTATACACATCTCTAGTTGCCATTCTAGTGAAGATACACGTATCTTTGCTCTACTAGTCTCAAAGTATGACACACATCGACAAAAAGTTAATTGAACAAGTGTAGGGATAGGTAACATCCAGGCTTCCTTAAGCACCCTATTTATGCATTTAACAATATTTGTGGTCATCTGCCCATACTAATATCCTAGATCGTATGTTTAAGTCAATTTTTTAATGTCTAACTTTGAAAACCAAGCCACACTTTTTTCATCTAATCATTTTAACTCCATGTATCTCTCATACTTCCGCGGTTGATGTTGATATCTAGCTCTATACACCAACTCTTTTAAGATCTTATTCTTAAATATGTCATTAAAATTGCTCACTACATACCTAAGACGATATCGATGCTGCACATGAGGGGGGTTACATCCAATTGATGGATTTCTAACAGCAGCATTTATTCCTACATGGCGATCAAAAATTAGGCATATCTCTTCTCTTTGAGTGAGTGACGTGACGCTTTAATGCAATAAGAACTAGGACCAACTATCTTATGATTCTTCCTCAACAACTGCAAACACATGGAGGAATATATGACCATTTGCATCAATTGAAGTAGCAATTAAAAGCTTTCCCATGTATTTTCCATATAAGAATGTACCATCAATTTGTATAATTGGTCTCCAATGCTTGAACCCTTCAAGACTTGGTCCAAATGTTCAAAAAACATGCATAAAACACACGTTCCCAAAAATCCCTCCTAAAGGTATTGTTTTCCAAACAATCTTTATTCCAAGATTAGTTAGCTTAAGGATGTTCATCCACTTCGGCAATGCTTGATAAGATTCATCCCAATCACCAAAAACTCTAAGCATTGCTTTTCTCTTCCTAAATTCTCCTATAATGGACATCATATCCAAATTTATCCTTCACTATCTGATGTAATTTAGTAATAGAGGTGGTGTGATCCCTTTGAATTACATTTTGGATCTCTCTTGCAATCAATGCAGAGTCCAATTGAAAATGGTCTTGTGATAATTTAGAATAAACACAAGTGTAAGAACTTGCATACTTGGTTATCTCAAACATTCTATGGCTTTTACGACAATATGCACAAAGCCTCCAATTACATCCTTCCTGCTACTTCTTACATCTCACTAGCCACAATTGTGGTTCTGATTCACAAACAACCAAATGTTGATTCTGACATATTGCATAATGTTTTACAACATATTGCAAGTCTTCTTTACTCTCAAATCTCAATCCTTTAAACAACTCGTTGAATTCATTCCACAATCCAATACGTGATGTGAGAGGCTTAGTAGTCATGTTATTGATTGCATCCCAATTCAATTGTTTGAACATTAGGGAAGACATAGTATGTTCACCATCATCTAAAGAAGCCTTATTTGTTGGAGGTTTATCATCATAATTATGCTCATTAATCTCGTCCTCATCATAAAATTCCACATCATCATTTTCATTAGTAAATGGGATGTCAACATAGTTGTTTGTCGCTATAATAACCGACTGAGTCACTACTGCCAAATTCCCATCCATATCATCGGTGTGCACTGCCAAATTCCCCTTTGTTGATATTTCCACATCATGACCCATAATTTCATAATCAAATGATGGACTTAGCCTAGATGAATGATCCCTTGGATGTGTCTGCAAGTACATTTCAATAGGATTCGATGGTGGGATTTGTGCTACAACATGAAACATTAACCTTACATCATCATCATCTTTAATTGGTATAGTTAATGTTCCTATTTCCAATCAAAATGAGAATTCGAAATCGAAATATCACGGATAACATCGTATGAGTGCAATCAATTAACATAACACAACTTATCCTCCAACTCATCATATTTTATCAAATTGTTCACTAAAACACCTTTTTGAGGAGGACAATGTAACATACCGCATTTGAGCCATCAATTATTTCACTATCCTTGTAACACATAATTGTAATCAAACTATCTATTCAAGTACCTAAAAATAATCAAATAAAAAATATATAAGATTGAATTGATAATAACTAAGAAAAAAAATAAGAATAGTAACAATGATGATGATAATAATAGTAGTAGTAGTAATAATAACACTAATAATAATACCAATAATAATAGTAATAATAATAATAAATTATCCACAATTGCCAACTAATAGGAATATCTAAACATGTTCTAAAAAGGTAGTTTGGAAAATTATTATTATTATTATTCATGTTATTACTGATAAAAACAAATTTAAGTAAATTTCAATTAAATATTTTTTTTCATTCTTATTAGCATTAGTAGAACTAAATTTATTTTCATTAATATTATAACTATTATTTTAATTATTTTAATTAATAATAATAATAATAATAATAACAATAATAATAGTAATAGTAATAGTAATGATTGAATCCCAATACCTTATTTAGTTAAAATACCAAAATTCTCGTATTTGAGTAAAAAGAAAATTAACTTTCAAAATGAATAGAATAGTAATTTTCATATCACCATTTTAAAAAATCAACCAATGGTCAACTTTGGATTTGATTATATTATTTTATAAAAATTATCCACAATTGCCAAGTAATAGAAATATCTAAACATGTCCTAAAAGGAAGTTTGGAAAATTATTATTATTATTATTATTATTATTATTATTATTATTATTATTATTATTATTATTATTCATATTATTACTAATAAAAACATATTTAAGTAAATTTCATTTAAATAACTTTTTCATTTTAATTAGCATTAGTAGAACTAAATTTATTTTTATTATTATTATAACTATTATTATAATTATTTTTATTATTAATAATAATAGTAATAGTAATAATAATAATAATAATTCCAAAACTCAATAAGTTACAAAAATGAGAAGTTGATTTTGTTCAAGATGATAAATTCACATGATAACATAAAATTGTAAAGCATCTATCAAATAAATTAATAAATGGAATTGTCATAGCACCAAAAAAAACAAACGAAAGCACAAGAAGGCATTAATGATACTTCAACGACCAAAAAAAACTCAACAGAACCCAACCAAACCAAAATGATTTACTAACACAAACAAAACCCACAATCTATAACTCAAAAATCTTCATTTGTCATTCCTTAAATTCAAGATAAGCATTTTATCTATGTTCGGTTAGGGTAAAGGAAAAAAAAAAAAAGAGGAGAAAAACTTCAGTAATTACAGTAAAATTGTGGGTTGTCACTCGTTAAGATTCACGGCCATGGGAGCATACCTTGTTTGTGATCCACAAAAGTTTCTAAGACGGAGAAACAGTTACAGTGGCTAGCACTCACATTCTGTTTGGCTCATAATTCAAAGTTGTGGTATTAGGACTCAGGAGGTCCCGAAGCACATCGGTCTCAGTATCTCGGATTGGTATTAAGTAATACACAAAAAATTCTAATTTAAGAACTCAAAATAATTTTTTAGAATTATTAAAAAAAAAATACAAATAAGTAAAGTAAAAAATTAATAAAATAAACTTCTATTATATTAAAATTATTCAAATTATAATAAAAGCATACTTTTGGGATGATTTATAATAATATTTAAAAATCTCTAAAAATATTTTAATTTAATCACTTGATAATAAATATTTCTTATTGAATATCAAAAAGATAAAAAGTAATTTTTTTATATAAAAAATTGTTTAAATTAAATATTTTGAATTTTTTAAAAATATTTTCAATTATTAAAAAAATAAAACCATGATTCATCTTTAAAAAAATAAATATAATTTTTCTTATAAAATAAATTCATTAATTTTAATTTTTATATAAATCTTTATTTGTTTTTTATCATTATAATTGTCATCAAATTATTATTTAAAACCCAAATCATCAATTCTGTTAGATACTCATAACCCTCATCCATCATCAAACACCTATCTCTTTCAATATACCCATTTTTCCTCTAAACCTGCAACACCTTATTTATCTGCAAAATACCACGACTCCCTATTTCTCTACATAATACCCATTTTTGAAGAGTGTATAGACCAAAGACAAAATATCTTTATGAAGATATAGAATGATGAAAATGCAAATAGGGATGAAGATGCAGGGTTCGAACTCTTTATATTTTTCATTTTCGTGGGTTTTGATCCTCTTCTCTCCTCCACCATCTCTACTCCAATATTACCTTTTTTTCCATTACCACCTAAATAGCTTAGTCTCAACATGATCTTGGAGTCGTCTCAAAGTTTCCTTGGGATTCACTCATTTATCTTCAATTCAATCGAGTTTGTTCACGAGCTAACAAAATATCCAACTCGGGTGTTGATCCGGTATCGACCATGGCTGAGGCGGATACGACTCGATTGAGGCGTACTAGTCTCGATCGAGATTTTGAACATTGGTTTGGTTGCCTAGAAAATATTGGAAATTGAAGAAAAAGAAAAAAAATAGTAAAGTTTAACGTTTTGCTTGGTCTTTAGTTGTAGCAGAAACTACAAAGCAAACGGTTGCGTGGAAGTATTTTCAATTCTTTTATTTTATTCAGATTTTTTCGACAAACAAATAGAGCATGAGTTTTTAATTTACTCGGTTTCATTGTTAAAAAAAAAATGAAAACTTTATTTTTTTTCAACTTTCCCACACTTTCCCGATAACCAAACACAACCACATCATCCAACATAACCACAAAACTTATAAAAAACACCCGAGGACAATGGTGACTCTGATTTGCACTTCACCTTCTTCCTATAGATGTTGATGATGCAAGGAGTTCAACTCCATGGTGAACCGGCAGGAAAATGGGTTTTCAGGCCGAGAAAAAAATGGGTTGGTGAAATGAGTTTTCATTTCTCTTCAAATATAAAATACTATTTTTTTTTCCATTCTTAATCCTACCTGTTCAAAAGTGTAGTAAAATTAGAATTATTTTCTAATTTACAACATTTTAAAAAATAATTCCCCCATTAACTGTACATTCATAAAAAATCCGTCGGACCGTGACCCCGTGGCAATAAATATTGAATAATAAATAACTTACTTTAAAATTTTATAATAATAAAAAATTAATTGTGATTATTATATTCATTCCCATTAATCCCTTTAAACCAGAGAATAGGAAGTAGAAGACAGAGAGCCCTGGAAGAAAGGTCTCACCGAATTCAAATCCACCATGTGGAGAAACTCACAGAGTCTCTATTCAAAACTCGTTTTCTCCCGAAACCCTTACCCTAACCCTACTTTTCTCACTTCTTCATCCATTTCCTCTCTCGATGCCATTTTTAGACCATTCTCTATCGCCTCAGATGGAGCACGAACTGTCGGATCTACCATCAATACGACGTCGTTGTCGGCCAGAGACGCCGTCGACCTTGCTCGCCACTACGGTCGCTGTTACTGTGAGCTCTCTAAAGCTCGCCTCAGGTTGGGTTTTCAAAACTCGTAGTGGTTTTTGTTTGATTTTGGAAGCAAAATTCGGTTCAGTTTTGGATTTGAAAAGCGAGAATCGTGACTCGGATACTGTTTTGTTTTGTTTGTTCTGGATGAAATCAGTTGTGCAGATTTTCTCGAGAGAATAATTTTGGAGCTTACTGAATTAGATTTCCTCAACGCACCATTTTGTTTGACGAAAAATAAATGCAAATGAAAATTTGACTATGGTGTTTCAGGTTGTTTTGGTTCTGGAGCGAAGCCAAATTTTCAGTAGAGTTAATAATGTTAAAAAGACGATATTCACAATTTTATGTTTACTTCTCTTTTCGGTAATTTTCTCAAAAAATAAAAAGAAATTTGCTCGGAACTTTCCTGTAAACAATAGGAGCCGGGGGCTTTTTCTGATGTGCAAAGGAATTAGATTAGGGGCCTAGGGCTTTTTCTGGTGTGCAAAATGAATTAGATTAGGAGCCTGGAGCATTACGATCTCAGTTGTGATATTCAGGAGAAAAGAAGAATGGTTTTTTAGGTGTAAAGAAAATGTGTCATCCGCAAAACTAAGGCGTAGGGGTTTTTTTTTGTTTTTTTTTTTCCTTCTAAATTTTATTTTGCTTTGTTTTGTTTTGTTTCATTTATCTATTTATTTATTTTTTGGGTCTGAAGTCTATATGTTGGCCTAACGTAAGTCTTATTGTCAAATAATATTTTGTCTTGATACAAAATGTAAGAAATTGAAATTCTCTTTGAAATATGATGTTTGAAGGGCACCTTTGTAATCAACTTTCAGGCAGATTTAGTCCTATTTAGACTTCTGAGAAAAAAAAAAAAAACCACCAATGTTGTGGAAACATGGTATTTTTAGGAATTATGAACTCTTCTATGTAAAACATATCCTAAGAAAATTTTATAGTTGTGGAAGAATAGTGTTTGATAGTAGAGGGGACTAGAATTATATTGTCCATTTCAAGTTCTTATAGGCTATGTTTGGTTTTCGGAAAGTTTGAGGGAAAGAAAATAGTGAGGAAAAGTAAAAGAAACGGAAAAGTGAAGGAAAATATAAAATAGACTAAAAATCCATAAATTAATTTTTTATGGTGCTTCAAACTCATTTCATTTATTTTAACTCTTCTATATAAAGATTAAATAATTGAAAAATGTACAAGTTTCTACCTAATTTAAATTATATGTTATTTTCTTTCATATTTTCCATAGTAAAACCAAATATGGGAAAACACCCTATTCGACAACCCAATTCTATTGCCAACTCCTCCAGATTATCAATCATCCCCATTGGGTTGACCTCACTCCTTTCATCCAACCAACCCACTTTTGCCTAAAACCCATCTTCTCCATAACATCTAGAAGAAACTTCAATTACAATGATCATAAGCCTTCTCTATATCAAGTTTACAAATGATTTTAGGAGTGGAGCTCTTTAGCCTCGAGTCAATGGCCTCAGTAGCAATTAGGGTTGTGCCTAAAATTTGTCCTCCTTCCACAAAGGCATGTTGAATATCGAAAACTACTTTGCCAACAACCCTCTTAAGCTTATTAGTTAGAACTTTGGCTAAAAGCTTATATAAACCCCCTATCAAACTAATGGGTCTGAAATCTTTTAAATCCTCTGTGCCCCTTTCTTAGGAATCAAGACCAAGCAAGTAGCATTTAGACTCCTTACATAGGAACCTTGCTCAAAGAACTCTCTAAAGAATCCCATCACCTCTTGCTTAACAAAATCTTAGCATTGCTCCCAAAAATACAAAGTGAAACCATTTGGTCTAGGAGCTTGTCCCCTTTTAAGCTAGATAAGGCAAAAAAGACCACCTCCTTTGAGCAAGGAGCCTCCTATTCCCTTGCATCTGCACTCTCTAAACAAGAAAAGACCATTCTATTAATGTTGGGCCTCAATCCCCTGCCCTTTGAAAAGAGACTACGAAAAGCATTCACAACACCAACCTTAAATTCCACACACTCAGAAAACTAGACCTTTTCTACTCTGATTCTAGCTAAATAATTTCTTGTTTTGTGAGCATTGGCCATCTTGTGAAAAAAAATTAGTATTCCTATATCCTTCCTTCAACCACGAAACTCAAGACTTTTGCCTCCAAGAGATTTCCTCCATTAATGTCCATTTGGTATAATCTTCCAAAGCGTGCCTCTTAACCTCTCTCTCTTCAAAACTAAGGACAAATTCCCTCTTCTTGAGGTCCTCAAGCAAATTGCTTCATTGCATCTTCCTTCCTAGTTGTGACAAAACCAAACACATCTTTATTCCACGCTTTTAACTCCTTTTTCAACTCTTTCAACTTCCAGGCCAATACGAAATTGTGAGAGTCTCTCACCATAAAGCTTGTCCACTAAGCTTTAACTTGCTCTATGAACCCCTCTTTTAGGCACATGTTCTCAAACCTAAAGGGAGTTATTCCCTTTCTCATCTCCACCATCTAACAAAATTGGAACACGATCCAAGAATGGTTTAAGGAGAATACTCTAGAGAATATTGCTAAACTGACTCCCAATCTTTAAGCACAAGGAACCTATCCAGTCTTGATACAAAACAATTATTCAAATCCCCGCACCAAGTAAAGGGCCTCTAATCAAAGGTAAATCCCTTGGATTCAACTCCTTTATAATCTATGAGAATCATCTTATAGATGGAGAGCCCTTGGAACAATTCCTCTTTTCCTCAAGGTATCTAACTATGGTGAAGTCCCCTCCAACATATCAAAGGTCATTCCATAATCCCTTGATATTAGCCAACTCAACCCAAAAAGCCTCATTATCCCTTCTGAGAATAAGACCATACACCCTTGTTAACAGCCACTTAAAATTGTCCTCACAATTCTTAAAACAACAAGAAATGGAGAAAGCAGCCACCTTTGTCTCTATGAGCTCCAAAACCATGTTATCCTAGAACACCGCTGCACCCCCTAAAGCTCCCCAGGCTTCCACCACTCTCCAATCAAGAAATCTGCTTGCCTCTAGGCTCCTCACCATCTGAGTCGACATCTTCTGAACTTTACTTTCTTGTAGACAAACCAAATCAACTCTTTGAGACCTTATTAAGGATTTGAAACTCTTTTGTTTGTCTCCATTAGTTGCCCCTCTAACATTCCATGAAAGAATCTTTAACTTCATTGATTAACGGAAACAATATCCGCCCACTCTTAACACTACTTTTCTCCTTGGTCGACGTCCTGTTATAGTTAACTGAGCATGACAACTTTCTTAGCTCTTTGTATCTTCTCAACAAGGGATTCAACTTGCTCTTAATCCTAGAAGTTGAAGCTTTATTACCCCTTCAAGCCTCCATTATTTTAACCAAGGCCGAACCTCCTTTTCAAACCCTCTATAGGCAACCTTAAAAACCTACTAAACTCCAACAACTTATTCTCAAGCCAATCAATCCTTGAAACCACTCTATTGAGGTCCATTGCAAATGCCTCCCTGACTGAGTTGCCATCCGCCCTCTTAAGCTCCTCTCCAAATGCTGGGTAAGCTCTAGCGGATTCCCATTTGGAAGGACAACCTTTAAAGGACACTTAGAAACGGTCTCCACATTTAACTCCCTTGAAGACGCTCTCTTCAAACGAGCCTCAGTCAACACAACTCCCAAAAAAAGAGAGAAGAAGAAGAAGAAGAGACCCCACCCCTTGTAGAAGTGGAAGGAATTGATGCACCTGAAAACCTTGCCGCCTCCTCCAAGAGGGCCTCCTTGGTTGCTGTCGGCAACATTGCCATACTCGCTTGGTCCACTTTTGAGGACAAGACTGACTGGACAAAAAGGGGGGCTTCACTCCCATCACCCTCACTTTTTGCGGCGTAGGGCACAAAAACGTCCGAAGATGGGATGCAACAAGGTGATTGACCCTGATTTAAGGAAGGCAAGACTGGGCCTCCACTGAAGCATCCATTTTCTTGGCCTCGAACCAAAGAACTCTTTGATGGGCCTCTAATAAACCCAAAAGAACCTTCTTCGCTTGGCTTCCTCCACAAAAGAGGGCCCAAATTTTCTAAAGGGGCCTCAGTCAGTTGAGCCCTACTAGCCCCCTCTGCCATCCCTAGCTGAGGGCTTAAGCTAGGCCCCACTTTAGGCACCAATTTTATGCAGTCCCAGATGACTCCCTAATTGACACGTAATTTGCCACCTTTTTAGCCAAACCCTTTTCCACACATACTCCCCCCTTAGCACGTGGAGAGCACACACCATCTTCTTCCACCTCCGTTTTCTCTGCAACCAGTGTTTGGAACCTGGATCTCGCACCATAACTGAATAGTGTAGAGTGACAAGCCCACCACCACATTCAGCAAAGCCAGCGCAAGTCTACTGTCAGAATTGACTAAAACTCTGGCCCACTGCAAATTCTGCTTGAATGTGGTGTCTTCATGTTCTGCCACTAAACCCCCGCAAGTGTTCCCCAACTTTTTGAACAGACTCTTATTCCAAAGGTGCAAAGGAATCCCATTATCCTCTCCCAATTCTCCTTAGCATTAACTCCTTTTCTATAACAACCTGCAAAGGAGACCATCTGTCCAGAAAAAAAGGCTTGCCTGCAAACACCTCGTGCCCACTTCAGAGAGCCTTCTCTATGTCAGAGGACAACTCAAATTCAAACAAATGAGAGAACTTGAAGGACTTTTGTATAAGATCTTGAGACTCAACACTACAACATGCAGTTGCAGGATTTGATATGTACTGACGATGAAGCAATATATATTAACTATACTGAGTATAAAATTGATTTATAATTCATTCATATATTTTCTTTCCTGATAAGAAACCAAAAATTTGTTTAGATCAAATGAAACAATTTCAAGATGAGAGTGAGGTATGTGCACTAAAATAATATCAGTTCTTGGGATGCTAAAACCTTGTCCCTGTTTTTTAAAATGTTTGCATCAAAATGTTTATGTAAAAGTGGTAAGATTTAGGGGGTTCCACTGGCCTTTGACTTGCTGTGAAGTGGTAGGGATGCCAATCCTGGTGGTTATTCAATGGATAGAGAGATGCGTGCTAGCCCATGCAATACCTGTTCTATGATCTTGTAAGACATTTATCTTGTTGGCTGTTCTGTTTTTAGGTATTATCATTGTTGATTACTGCATAGATTAATAATCTTGAAGGTTTTAGTTTGTACTGAGGGAGATCTTAGTTGTTCTATGACGTCACAAGAGTGGAAGGCATGCTCTGCTCTTCTTTCTGATGGAATTCCATTTTTATGCCGATGTTGTGTATTCTACATTAACTTGGGTTGATTTTGATGCCTTCTCTTGGAATAAAGGTGGTTAACAAGTTGTTATCTGTGTATCTATGAGTGTTAAAAAATCAGTACTTGGTGTATACAGGATCCTCCTCTCTTTATACTTGGGCCTTGACTGTTGAGTGAATGTTTGAAATCATTTTAAAAACTTCTTATGCCGTACCTTTTGTTTGACATTCTTTCCAGCATGCTGGTTGTAGCAACTTCTGGGACAGGATTTGTTCTTGGCAGTGGCAATGTCATTGATTTTGGTGGACTTTTTTGGACTTGTGCTGGTACCATGATGGTTGCAGCATCTGCTAACTCTTTAAATCAGGTTTCTTTTGAACTGATTATTATTATTATTATTATTTTCCAATCACAATCATTTTCATATTACAAGTACTGTCTCTGTGTGTGCGCGCGCGCATGCGCATGTGCATGCGTGCATGTGCTAGGCTGCTTGAATTTTCAGACTAATTTTTGCATTTTGTATTGTTAGGTGTTTGAGATAAATAATGATGCTAAAATGAAGAGAACAATGAGAAGGCCACTACCTTCTGGTCGCCTTAGTATACATCATGCAGTCACCTGGGCTTCTTCTGTTGGTGTAGCTGGCACTGCTATTTTGGCATGCAAGGTGGTGCCATAAACTCTATTGCCCGTTTCTTCATGTCATTCGATAATACAAATGCAAAATAATCTCTTGTTTTTTGATATCTTGAATATTCTATTAATTGGACTCATGTTGCATGTTCTATGACAAGATTGTTGCAGGCTAACATGTTGGCAGCGGGGCTTGCAGCTTCTAATCTTCTTCTTTATGCCTTTGTATACACTCCATTGAAGCAAATTCATCCAGTTAACACCTGGGTTGGAGCTGTTGTTGGTGCTATTCCGCCACTGCTTGGGTAATTTTTTCTTTAATGTGGGTTTGTCTTCTTTAGTTGCAGTTGTGTCTCATAGGACTTCTAAGAATTTGTTCTTAGGCTCTAAGTTCTTCCTTGATAGTGCACAACACTGTCAATGTCCTTTTATCCTTGTTTGCTAGAATGCCACTAAATTATCTACATTATTTTTGCAATAGAATTAATTCCTTGGTGATTTGTGGAGAGAGTCTTAAGGTTTTAAGTTTTGGTTTGCAGAAAGAATGTTTTTTAAGGATTTTCTTTTTTGTGGTGTGCTACGGATGAAAAACAACTCAACTGAATGAGGCCTCATAAAATTCACAGCTGGCATGTCTACTAGTAGAAATAGTCATTTGTGGAGTTGGATACTTGGAATCACCATCTTTTCATGTTGCTCATCCCTTGTATTACCAAAGTGATCTGCATAGAAGTTCCCCTGTAAGGGTGTGAACAATCTTGCAGTCCCATCTCATATACATTAAGGGTATGCTTATTTTGTGTGTTTCTTAATTGGGGAACGAGTATGTCATTTTCAGATATAAAGATTATCATGTTTGGGGTATAGATAAGAAATTTTGATTCCTTGGATGTGAGATCCCCTCCAAAATTGGGGTAATCTCTTTCCATCTTAGTTTGTTATTTATTTATTTATTTTTTAATTCCAATTCATAACAAATGAAAGTAAACGAAGACTGGATAAGCCATTTTTATTTATAAATAATCTAATTTTTATAAACATTATTTTAAAGATTGTTATGTAAATTCGATTAATTCTCTAGTGGCTGCTAAGATAATCAAATGCTACAATGGAAATATAACTTGACCAGAATCTCAAAATCCTAACTTTTAGCTTCATGTTAGAATGAGAATTTCATATCCATTATATTTTGGGGATCCATTTCTGGAAATATGATTTGTATTCCCTAATTTAGGAACCAGCGGACCAAACATGCTCTAAATGACTTAAATTCTTCCATTGGCGCTTGTAGTCAGTTTCTTGTTTTTTCTCCTTGAATGAGCTTTACCACCTCTTTCTGAATTAAACTTTCTAAATCAGATTTAATAATCATCCTTGGATATTTTTGATCCATAGAAGTTAAAGCCCTAGGAAGATACTTGGAGCTCAACTACATAGCTTGTGCTGATACCTATGTTTACTTTCTCATATAGCCTCACAGTAAAACTGTCATTGAAGTCTTTGCAAGCTGAACTACAAACTATACAGAGTATCTGCCCTTGGCACATGCATCAGTATTTAATGCAAAAAGTTCCATTTTTCCTCCATTCTCCCCTTACCCTAGAGTTGTAGTAGAGTACTTTTGCTACTAGTATCTCTTGTAGATGTTCCTGATATGGTAGTTTTTTCTTTTTTGGGTATTGATAGGTACCATATAGGTAGGGCTCCTATGGGGTTTAGTGTGGATTAGGGATACCATCCTCACATCCTTGTGGGTTATTTGGCTTGAAAGGAATGCCTAGATTTCTTCATGGATAGGGTTTTTTAATTGAAAATATATATCATTTTTTTGGTGGAAAGGGATGACTGGATTTTTAAGGATAAAATGTAATTATTAACTGCATTATGGAAGATAATATATTTTCTCACATCTCTGTGGATGTTAGTTACTGAGGTGAGAGTTCCATTTAACATCATTTTGGATAATTGAGTTCAATCTGCCCTCCAATTAGGAGGGTGGTGGCACTGGTGGGCATAGAAGCTGAGTTAATTTCTGTATCAGTTTGGGTTTTAAAACTTAACTTAGGAGAATGTTCTTTGGACAATTCGCATTAGATCAATATTGGAGAACGCACTGGAAGGAGGTGAGACTTTGTGTGAAAATGACATTTTTTTTTTATGAAAACAGAATGTCATTTTGGATTGTAGTCTTCATGGTTGTTTAAGATCATACTTAACCTAACCTCGCTTTTTGAACCAGTTTCTTGTCTGCTTGTGCCCATGGTATCAAATGCATGCATGTGCATACAAACATTCTGCATATCATATCCACTGGCTATATATCTGATCTGACATGCTCATGCCTATCTGTTTTGGGTTTTAGGTGGGCTGCAGCTGCCGGACAGGTTTCACTCAATGGAATGATTCTTCCTGCTGCCCTCTATTTTTGGCAAATACCCCATTTTATGGCCCTAGCATACTTGTGTCGTGATGATTATGCTGCTGGGGGGTATGCTCCTAACTGCATTTTGTATTTTGAATGCATGAAGTTAAATGCTATGTCCATGCTTTATCATATTCCTTGTTGTCAAAGTCAGAGCTGTGGCTTTGGGATATACTTCATGGATCTTGTCCCATTTGGCTGTATAGGAAGAATTCTTCAGCAAGGGATGTGTTTAGCCATGTTCTATGAAACCTTTTGCCTTATGTGTTATAAGCTGAAAGTTGATAAACATATGTGACCTGGTGGCATGATCCTAAATATCTTTTTACTATGAACATTGATGAAATTTATGACTACACATTACCAGAAAAGGGTCTTTGGTTGGACAATAGGGATTTTGTCACCTTGTTGATTTTCTGCATACATCTTATAAAGAAGCTGGAATGCTTGCATGGCATGTCCAGTGAGTTTGCAGCATGCTTGCACTTTTTGCTTTTTGACCTTCTACTCATTTCGTCTTTGTTATGCATTTAGGTATAGAATGCTTTCTTTTGCTGATGCATCTGGTCGGAGAACTGCAGTGGTGGCTTTGAGGAACTCCCTGTACTTGATTCCATTGGGTTTCATAGCCTATGATTGTGAGTTACATTTTCCCAATTGTAAAGGATTTTTGGTTGGAAATTTTTGTTGTCTTTTTATTTGTTCTACTTGACAAGTTCCAAACAATCTTTCTTAGTAAATTCTGAAAACGTGCAAGTCCCTACTCAATAACACAAAAAGCAAGTGAAGGAAAATTGATGTGAGAATTAGAGCTAGTGCACCCTTGAATTAGTGAAACATGATTTAATCCCCTCAAAGTCCTTTGATTTTTCTGCAGAGGTGGTGGGGGGAAAGTTGAGTGCTTGGATTAGGTTTGGGGATTTGAGTTTATGCTGCTTGTTGGAAAGGGTGGAAACTTGTTGTAGAGACGAAGGCTTGGTGAGGTGGAGTAAAGCTTGGGAGGAGGGTTAGAGAAAGTTCAAGATGGAGTGTTGTTAGAATGGGGTAGGGAGGCATTTATTTTGTTCAGTTGTGACTGAGGAGGCAAAGAAGTATTTGTTGATTTTCCTAAAGGGAATAGCCTCCATGGGGGGTGG